>OZ010586.1:78088002-78133002 GCA_963932145.1 Acanthosepion lycidas
TGTATGGAGCACTGTTTTTTAAAAATAAAAGCAAAAATACTAAAAAACTCCAGATTATTTACCTAATGTGTTCTTTGCTATTTTCTACATATCTGCACATGTATATATATATATACACAAATGCATCCACACACACACAGACACACAAATATGTATATATATATATATATATATATATATATATATATATATATATATATATTAATTGATTGATTGACTGAATGATTTTTGTTTTATGACCAATCAACCATTTGCAGGTTATTCAAAGGCAGAAAATATTTTTAGATTGCATTAATTTTGGTGATATAATAATGATTTACTGAAACAAGTTCTACTAATTAACCCATAGATGAGGGGAGAAGAGGTGGATTTATACATCTTCCAAGGGGATTTTTACATCAGTGAAAATAATGTACCTGACTGGAATTGGAACTCAACTCTTCAATTTCCACCTCTAAGACATTACCAATTAAATCACACGCACATCGAAGCTTGCAGCACTTGTTATTCTTAAGCATTCACCCATCTTGGTACTGCCAAGGTTTAACATTACTTAACTTTTAGTGTTTCAACATATGTCCATAAGACTCACATGCACACACATACACACACACACACACACAGATATATATATATATATATATATATATATATATATATATATATACATATATATATATATATATATATATTAATAATTCATCAAGTCTATAAGAATCCTCAACAGAATGCAGAAAGCACTGGACAGCTGTTTCATCCTATTAGGGACTCATCAGCAGTGTGCATCCGCTACTGAGAATCGAACCTGGACCACTGCGATACAATGCAAACATCATACCACTGGACCAATGCCCCTCGGTGATGAAGAAGAAACTGAGTAGACTCGATAGTGGATTCTTCTAGACTCGATGAATTACTATAATGGTTATTCTAATCCCCCAAAATTCTATCCCTTGAATATCATTGCTTGATCCAGTTAATGCCTTGCGAGGGAGCAGCCAAAGGGAAGGAAGACATTGCTCTTGGGGTACAACCTGTTGGGTTTGAATACTTGAATTAATATCATCATGGAATTTGTGATTAGTGGTGCTATGCTATATTGAGTCTAGTCAGTTTATATATATATATATATATATATATATATATATATATATATATATATATATGTATGTATGTCAGGGATGAAGGTGAATTTAAGCATATTTATTTTTAGATAAACACACAGTGACTGAGAGAACTTGATTTGATTTACTGAAAAGTCATGCATCATAGTCAGTGTTCACAAACCCACACTTCCTCCCCAGAGAGCTGAACCGAAATAAATTTTCAGGAGCATATATATATATATATATATATATATATATATATATATATATATATATATATATATATATATACATTGCATTGCAAAAGTAGTTGCATCACATGAAAAATGACTTTTATTGTCAAAATTATGATAAAGTACATTTGTGCATTAAGTTTATTTGCAAAGCCATTAGAAGTCATTTTATTCTACAGATCAATTTTAGGAAAATGAGAAAATATTAATTTTACACTTTTACAACATTTCATCCATTATATTCATTACTTTGTAGCCATAAACTTTTGCAATAATAACGATAATAACATCTTTCATCTTATGGAATAACATCTTGAGCAATAACATCTTGAGCAATAACATTTTATGGAATAACATCTTATGAAATAACATGTTGTGGAAAATAGTTTTGTAGCTAGTAACCTACTCGATCGAAGAGTGTTATTGTGCTCCCTGGTTGCAGGTCCTTTGTTTCTTAAGTGGCATTAAAAGCATTAGAAGAGAAGGCTTCTGTAAATCTGCCAGTTCTATGTAAAAACACAGGGAACTTGGAAGAATTAAACAAAATAAAGTTGAATGTTGTGTGAATGAGCAAAGAAGTAAGAAAAAAACAGTGAATTTAAGCCGCGTCTAACTTTTGAAGAAGTCTGAGCATGGTGTTGATACTTTCTGCTATATTACCTAGTAATCTCCCTTAATAGAACTCTCCAGAAATAGGAGCAATTAACTCCTTTCTAACATGACTTTCTGCTGTTAACTGTTATGGAATAAACATGTGTGTAGCTTCACTGTGACTTCATTTGATATACAAAAGTTTATCCTGCCACTGAAGGTGGCATATCTCTGAACAATAGTATGTTTGAATTTCCTTGTTGTGTTTTTATATGCTGCTATGGCAACAGAAAACAACTTTAAGTGGAATTAACAATAACATTGCTTCAAAAATCTCTATTTATAAAAGGCAGAATGTGTGTGTGTGTGTAACGAATGCACAGCCACAATTTTTGACGGATTTGCACCAAAATTTACATGCACATGCTCCAAGTTAGTGGGAAGACCAATACTGATGTTGCATTTCCCAACTCCCATCAATAGTGGAAATAATCGATATTTTCATCCTTCTTCAGCAGTTTTCATGTAGTTTGTGGCCATTTTCTACTGCCCACAGTGACAGCCTATAGCTGACTGCCATGAATAGACAGGAAGACTCTATTGGCCAGCATGAGAGCCAACAGCTGACTGACATGAAAGTTAACTAGCATGCTAGCATGCAAAAAAAAATCGATAGCTGCATTCATCACAAGTGGGAAAAATTTAAATCTGCATGGCACTTTACTCCAATAGGCTCATTCGCTTGCTTAAACTCAACATTGATTCTGATTCCGCAGAACTGGGTTGGGTGTGAAAAAGTATTTGTTGTTAACATTCTTTTTTCATTCGGTTTTTCCAGTTACGAGTCCTTTTTTAAAGCTGATCGTTTTGTGTTCATTTTGTTTAGTTCTTTTTTCGTAACAGATTTAATGTTTAGTATAGAGCTTAGAAAAAATTTGCAGTGTGAGATAGGCAAGAAGTAAGGCATGTAGCAACATCAGCATGGCAAAGGGCACTCCTTTAAAGGCAAAGAAGGGCAAAAATATTTTAAGTCAAGTGATAGCAATTGCTGTATGAGTCGTACAATGTTTGAATCAAGCACAGGCAACGGCGGGCCATGCTGCTAGTATATTAATATATTAAGTAAATATTAATAATGCAAACTGTTAAAGGTTAATGGTCAACACAAACTGCATGACCCAGTTTCAAAGTCATTCTTTATTCACTGATACTGAGAAATGCTTCTTGTGAAAATAATAGCAGATTATTTCATTATATAAAAATAAGGGAGATATGGCTGCATGACCAATAAATATATAAATATACTATTGCTTTTGGCAAAAGTTAAGATAAATTGAACACATTATGTGAAATTTCTTTTTGCCTTGGCTTTTTATCAATTTTTTTAAAAGAGTTTTTCATTGAGAGGGTAGCATTTGTATTTATCATAAAACCTCATTCATTTTTCCTCTGACATGATAAATGTTTTCTATGTGCAATATAACAAATGAATCATAAATGAAACAGTGATAAGCTGCATTATGAATTATAAATGATATTGTTGAATCTAATGCGAAAGAAGCCTTTATTTATTATTTTTGGTTTGTAATTTTTACTCTATTCTATCTGATTTTCTAAGACTAAAAATGTTCATTATTATACACAGATTTATTTAAACTAAGACAGAATGTATAGTTGACAGCAAGAGAAAAAGCCTAAGATGTAAACTACAAGCAGGGAGATGTCAACATTGAACAAGTGTAGAAGATTAAATTCTGAGAAGTGTTTTAAAAGTGGATGAAAAATGTGACAACGAAATCCCTTCCAAGAGTTAAGCAAAGTACTAATAAACAGGAAATTGTTTTTAGAAACTTTTAAAAGTGTGCTGAACTGTTATGTAATATCAATCCTCTTATATGGCGGGTAAGTCTTGACAATGAGAAAATTGTCAAGAAAATACAAATAATGTTATAAAGTTTTTAAAGTGCACACGAACGTTATGGGCACCCTGTATATGTCTTGAAGATTGTGTTTAAATATGAATGAGATTGTTCCTTCTAGGGTTCAACTCAATGTCCATTTTTATTCTATCCATGATATTAAGCAGTTTAATGCATAAATGCATTTTTATATTTTTATTTTGTTTAGTAACATTTATGCTTCTATTATGATAGACTTTAATTGAGTTTTATTTACTAAGCCTAAGAGATGCACACACACACACACACATATATATGTAGAGGGAGAGAAAGACATAGATTGATATGTGCAGAATATTCAGGAGAAATATTACAAGTGACAATTCATACTCTATCTATCTATCTATCTATCTCTCTCTCTCTCTCTCTCTCTATATATATATATATATATATATATATATACCCAAGCATAGGACTGGTATAGATGCAATAAAATTCCACTAACCAAGAACATTATTGTTAAAAGAGTGCTTAATACAGAGTAGAGTAAATAGAGCTTTTTTATTCTGCAATCAACATCATCACTTAACAAGACACTAGAAGTGTTGAAATAGTTATTTTTGTAGTGATATTATAACATGTTTATTTTATAATTTTCGAATAAATACTACATATATATATATATATATATATATATATATATATATATATATAATGAAATGGATTAAGTCTAATAAATATTTAATACATTTTTTGTTTTCTGTAAAAATGATGTATAAACAGAAAATATATTACATATATATATATATATATATATATATATATATATATACAGTGTAACTCGGATATAAGAGAGGTTGTCGGGACCGGAGAAGAAAACTCTTATATCCGGGTTTTTCTTATATCCGGGTTTGGTCTATTTTGTTTAGGTCAGTATGGCTCTAATTTGGGACCAGAGAAAATCTATCTTATATCCGGGTTTCTCTTATATCTGCGACTCTTATATCCGGGTTACACTGTATATATATATATATATATATATATATCAGGCCAAGGAATGATGGCACTATGATTAGAATGAATTTAGTTTGATATTTATTGTAATAATAATGCTTTTATAATGAAAGTTTTTAATTATGTTTCAGTTAATAAGTCTAGCTGCTTTAACTAAGAGTGCATGCATACATATTTGGTAAATGAAAAATTACAGAAATGAACAAAGAAAAGAAAGCATCCTAGCAAAAGCTAAACAATTATTCACCTAATAATGACTCACATCAGATTTCAGCAGAATAATTGATTGTTTATGTTACTCTATTACAGTTGTTATTTTACAAAATCATATTATTATAACAACAGGATTTATGCCAAGTTTGTTTTTCGCCCCAGTATCCTTCCACATTAAATTGTATTGAATCCTATTCTTTCACTTTATACATTCACAAAAAATCTGTCAAGTGTCCACAGAAAATTGCCTTTAATAGCACAGTGTAAAATGTTTATCACTATTACATACTGAAATGATGTTTTGAATTTAGCAAGAACAAGAATATTAAAAGAAAGATTTGCTAAATCTATTGAATTTTGTGTGCACAATATTTTTCAAAATGCCACCAAAATGCCTGTTCCTTGTAAAGCCATAGAAAATTAATCCAAAGACGAACATGAACGACAATTATTAACAAAACAAGAATGAAAGAGAAAAAAGAAAATTAAAAAACAAAGTTGAAACTACCAATTTCAATTTTGACGATATTTCAGTTTATGATTGTGCAATCTTGTATGTGGCAGGAGATTTTAAGTTTTCATTTGTCATATTATTTGGAATTAAAGTCTTTCAAAGTTCTTGCATTTTGAATTTTATGTATAATAATTTATGGCAGACTATGATATATGAGCTCTATCTATCAGGCCATGGGATAGCGGAAACTGCCTTTCAAACTCTAAGCAAAGTATTAAGAAACAGGAAAATTTAATTTCAAATGCCACTATAACAGGAGTGTGTTATGGAAGAAAGATTTATTCTTGCATTTGTATTTCCACTGTTATGGGTATTATTATATCCGTGATATAACAACTCCGTAATTCATAGGTGAAAAAGAATAGCTTAAAGGAAAAAGAATGACAAACATGATTTGTTCTCATGCCACTAAGACATACACAAAATTATATATGCATGGGGAGAATGATATATTACATATAACTACAAAGTGAGCAGAGTGTAAGGAGAAACAAACGTGAAGGGTCTTATATAGAATATGGAGATAGTCCTGTGTCTTCTTCTTCTTCTTCTTCTTCTTCTTCTTCTTCTTCTTCTTCTTCTTCTTCTATTATTATTATTATTATGTAGGTGTAAGTAGTGTAACTCTTATCTATGTGCAAAATAGAATTAGCAAGACAAGTTCAAGTATCATCCTAGTCTGTTACACCTTGGGAATGGCATTATAACAAGCCATGGGAGAAACGTTTATTCTTGCATTTGTATTTCCCTCATTATGAGCATCATCATGTCTGTGATATAATAACACCATAGTTTACAGATGGACCAGAATGGCTGAAGGAAAAAGAATGACAAACATGTTTTTTTCTCAGAGAGGACCGTTATACTATAAAGACATGCGCAAACTATATATATATATATATATATATATATATATATATATATATATATATATATATATATATATAATGTCATCCACAGACAGACTGTTTCATCAGTGTGGCTAGACATCCGCTTGCCTCTAGCTAGGATCGAAACCCGACTGAATAGGTATCAGGCAGATATTCTACCACTAAGCTGTCGGCGCACGGTCGGGATGAAGGTGGATTTTTAGCGTATTTATTTTTGGAAACACGTCCAGTGACTGACAGGGACTCAATTCGGCTTGCGAAGAGTCTCGCTGTAAATATAAATGATATATTATTCTCTGCATAGGACATATATATATATATATATATATATATATATATATATATATATATATATATATATATATATAAATATATATTATAAATGATATATATATATAAATATAAATATATATATAAATATATAAATATATAATATAAATGATATATTATTCTCTGCATAAGACATATATATATATATATATATATATATATATATATGTCCTATGCAGAGAATAATATATCATTTATATTTACACAGCAAAGCAGAGGTTAAGGAGAAACAAAAAAGAAGGGTTTTACATATAATATGGAGACACTGCTGTTTCTGGATAAGCCATGTTTAGGACTCCAGATACAAATTGGTCAGATTCAATTATGTCCCAGGTGAGGACATGTTCCACGAATACGAGTCTTTCATTTTTTCAAATTGAGGACTGCAAGCTGGAGTTTCTTTCTATATCTGGGAAAGATATATTCCTAAAGGGGAATGGCACCATGGATTTTTAGGCTGCTGGGAGAGTCAGATCTGGCCCTGTGACCCAGGTTAAAGAAAGCAATCTAACAGTTTAGCCACTGAAAACAAACTAAATGAATTTGACTGCCATGTATGGAGTGACATCACTAAGTGACGGTCATGTGACTTATCTCCACCAAAAGCAGACCACCTTCAGTATCCTACAGCACAATAGGGTGGCAGGTTTTAAGAAAATCAGTACATAACCTTGCAGTTGGGGTCTGAGGTAGATTGAGTAACAACACTCCACTCGGACAGTCTCTGATTGTCAGTATTCCCAAATGTCTATATGTAACCCTATTGTCACCTTTGCAGGTTCATTGTTCAAAATTGAAAATAAAAAAGCAATCCTCTCAGCATCCAGTCACAATGGTCTCGACTACTCCCGTTCATGAACAGATTTCCAGTGCATCAGCTTCTTTGGGACACATGACAATCTGCTTATGATTATGCAAGTAACAAGTAATTCTTTGGCAATGGATATGATATTTACTATAAATATTAAACACTTTATATACCTCGGTGTATGGATCAGTTATAACAAATTTAATATAGGACATAAGAAAATTGAACACAGAACATTGGTTTGTTTCTCCCAATGATCAATTGTGATTGTGAATCCAGTGACCCATTAGGGTTGTAGAGGCACCACATTTACTGTCGCCAGAGTAGAAGTATTGCTTCTTGGGCAAGATAGACCAACGGACCACAACCCTCTCCAGGCCAGTTTTGAATTCAGAGTTACTTTCTCCTAGACTGGTTTCTGTCCAAGGCTATGGAACCCAGTCTGTCCTGCTATTTACTCATAGCTGACGGGGAGAAGAAGAGGATTCATAACATGCCCAAAGGTATTAGCACATAAGTGAAGGTAATGGATCTGACTGGAATTCAAACTTGGCTCTCTGATTCCTCAATCTGTGCTGCTTTCTCAGCGCCATAATGGAAATTGTGACACTGAAATCTGAAGGAAGATTGGAATAGCAAAAAAATGGCATCAAAAATCTTAGCAAAGTATTAATAAACAGAAAATAACATTGGAAACATAGAAAAGTTTGTTAAACTATTATTTAATATCAATCCCCCTATATGGTAGTAAATGCTGGATAATTTCTTCAAAGATAGAGAAGAGTCTTATGTCAATAGAGTGTGGTTCTGCAGATGGAATACCATGGATGGAGCATCTGAGCAAGGAGAAAGTTTTAAGAGAAATGGAGACAAAAAAAGGACACTTATAATTAGAATCAAAAAGAGATCTTTTGGGGATGCATAATAAGTAAACAGGACCTGGAAAATATGATGTTCACAGGACATACTGAAGACAAGAAGGATAGATGGAAACAACAAGTAAACAATAAAATTAGTTTTTGTAAATGGATAGCAGAGCAGGGAATGGGAGGTATAATAAAAAACAAGAATAGAAAGTTGTAGAAAGCCATGATTACCAATATCATGAAGAGTCATGTCCCCTAGAAAAAGAAGACATTTTCTTGACATGTAATTTGGGTATGGTGGGAACATGCTCTTCTCTAAAATTACAAGGTTTCTATTAGTTCAGAACTGTTTTTTTTTTTTAATGTTATCAGAATCAAACTTATATATTGTAGATCTGCACAAAGTCAATAACCAAACTGGTGGAAGAGAACAGAACCATTTGGGCTGGCATGACCAAGGCAGACCTTGACAGACTAAGTATTCAACAGCTTGATGCAACCAGGTATGACAGATCTCGCACCACACAATCTCTTTTGAGTTGTGAGGTGGGTAATTCTGGTCAAGTGTGTGGATATCTCTGTCTCACAGAGTTGTCAACCAAAAAGGGTTTTCAGATGGTCTGTTGGAGATTTTGCAAACATTATTGTCATTATGAATATTTTATAGCAGTAGTTTCACAGTCTCTCCAGTTTTAAAAACAAAAATGATACATGAAGTGAATTTGTTTTTCTTTAAAGATCCCAATGACAGCTGTGACTACAATAAACAAGTATTTCATTTTGTCCATCTAATGATGACAGCAATGAAATTTTATTGACAATTTATAAGGCTATTAAATACATTTTGTTAGTTTTTCTCTGAATAAAAAAGGGCAATTTTACAGTGCTTTCTTATTTTTGTTCTTTTATTTTCCTGAACTAATAGCAATAATGATCTAAATTATATGAACAAAAAAATTGAATGCATTTCAGTCATTAACAAGTATTGTATTCAAAAATGTTCCTACTGATTAAATTTCTCAGTCTGGACATAAGATTGCAGCAAATATAAAAAGAAAGAGATTCATCAGAGAATAAGGTTGTGTGTAGAAAGTGTAGAATTGGAAGCAAAGTTTTATAATGTTTCTATTTAAAAGTAACAGTAATGGAGAAATTAGGTGTTTCCTTACAAGGAAATATTCACCATTCACTGATTGAACAGCTGGCATAACTGCCAGTTGAAATTTATAAAATCTTTCAATTAAAACAACTTTTCAGGAAACTGTTATTACTCTGTCTCATATTAATCAGGGTTTCTTTAAATAACTTTTTGTTTAAGGTAATTTGGCTATTTAACACCTTGATTATAAAATTATTTTTTTTTCTATTTACATTTATTTTGGCAGGTGTTAGAAGTTTTCAAGTGATGTGGCTTTTTCTACAGAGAGACATATATATATATATATATATATATATATATATATATATATATATACACAGTGTAACCGGGATATAAGAGAGTTGCTGGGAGCAGAGAAAAAGTATCATATCCGGGTTTCTCTTATATCCGGGTTGTTCTTATATCCGGGTTTGGTCTATTTTGTTTAGGTAAGCATGGCTCTAATTTGGGACCAGATAAAATCTCTCTTATATCCGGGTTTCTCTTATATCGGGTCTCTTATATCCGGGTTACACTGTATATATATATCTATATATATATATATATTGAATAATATAGACATATAATTCTCTAATCAGTCTCTTGATGTTAAGATGAAATTCATCAAGAAAAGTGTCATAGTTTCTTCCTACTCGAGTACTTTCAATATCCTTCAAGATCATCCTCAGTATAAAATCTGCATTTTACTGTGATGGTGATTTTTGAAAAAAGCATTTGTGATTTCATTCTGTTATAATTATTTTAAAATTTTAAATTTATCTGTTACAGCTGTGGATTTTTTTGCAAAACAAAACATCCTGATATAAGGAAGGTGACAGAAAATTAATAAAGTGGCATTAAATGTTTCTTATACAGTGGGAAAAATAAGTATTTCATTCTGTGCTGATTTTCTAAGTTTGCCACATTACAAAAATGGTCTATAATTTTTAGGGTATGTTCATCTTGAAAGTGAATGATAGAATGTAAAAAAAAAAAAATTCTAGAAAATCACATTATATTAATTTTTGAACAAGTATTTCTTTTTTATTGAAAAAAATAAATACTTCACCCCTTACTAATTAGCAATGATTCAGCCCCCCGCCCCCCGACCTGTTATATGACCAGGAGGCATATAGACTAGTCCTATTACTCAATTATCACTCCTAATCAAATACTCATTACCTGTATAAAAGACACTAGTTCACAGAATCCTTCAATGAATCAGAACCTAATCTCTCCATAATGGGCAAGACGAAAGAATTATCTAAGGACATCCAGGACAAAATTGTATACCTGCACAAGACTTGAATGGGCTACAAGATGATTGGCAAGCAGCTAGGTGAGAAGGAGTCAACTGTTGGTGTGATGATAAGAAAATGGAAGAAACACCAATTGACTATCAATCTCCCTCGGTCTGGAGCTCCACACAAGATCTCCCAACATGGAGTGAACCTGTTGATGAGAAAGGTGAAGAAACTACCCAGAACTATGCAGCAAAGGCTTCTTGATGATCTCAAGGCAGCCGGGACCATAGTCACCAAGATGTGCATTAGTAACATACTACAATGTAGTGGACTGAAATCATGTAGTGACCGTAAGGTCCCCCTACTCCAGAAGGAACATGTTCATGCCCGTCAGAAATTTGCAAATGAGCACCTGGATGATTCAGAGGAGAGTTGGTAGAAAGTGCTCTCAAATGAGACTAAAATTAAACTTTTTTGGCATCAACTCAACTCACCGTGTTTGGAGGAAACAAAAAAAGCTGACACCAACTGTATGCCCTTCAACACATTGCTGCTACACTCATAATAAATTTTGTTTGGTGTTGTGTTACTACAGTTCATATATAGAAAAAGTATAAACAGTCCTTGGTAGAAACAAGTTTTTATGCTTCTTTCATTAAATGTTTATACCATAACATGCAAAATTTTAACTACCATAAATGCCAATATCTGTTTTTATCTCTGAGATCAGGTATTATGATTATTTATATTATTTACATTATTCAGACTTTTATCCTCATCTTCATTGCCATATACACAATGTTTTCAGCCATTGTACACTCCAGCTTTCTTCAGGTGATTAAAATTTCAAACCGAATTCTTTACTTCGTCCATTGGGATAGATTGTTCTAGTTCCATGTGCCAAGCCTCTTCCAGATGTCTCATTTATTTCCCTTTAACTCAAATCTCCTCAAGGACACATGAACCAGCGGATAAAGACATTGGTTAGATCCAGTGACTAGACTCAAAGAGTTGTAAGTTCAATACCAGGCCACAGCAGTAGTGAACCAAAAACTTGGAGTGTTGTGATAAAGGGAAATAACTGAGACATCAGGAAGAGGCATGGCACGTGGAGCTAGAACAATCTAACCCAGTGGACGAAATAAAGGGTTTGGTTCCAACCACCTGAAGAAGGGCAGAGTGTACAATGGCAGAAACATTGTGAATATGTCAATGAAGATGAGGGTAACAGTCCGAATAATGTAAATAATTTCCATAAATGCCACTTTTTCTTTTTTTTCTTACTAATTTAAAATTAAATTTTGTTTATCTTAACAGCTATCTAAGTATTCAGTTTCAAAATTAATACTCTCAACAACTTTTAAATAAAAGAAAGAATTTATCAATACATTCAAATAATCAATGTAAAAAAATACATGCTATGTTTATGGTATTCTCAGAATCCTTCCATAGAACCACAACTCTTGCCTCAAGTTTTTCCTTCATCTATAAAGAAATTGCCCAGTATTCACTATCATATACAAGAAGTGATATCACATAGCAGTTCAGCTCCCCTTTTCTTGTTTTTAATGAAATTTTCCTTTTCCTTAATATTTGTTTTAGCTTTTAGAAAGCATCTTTTGTTATTCCAATACAACTTCAGATTTCAATGTCACATCTTCCATCACGTTAAAACACTTCACTTTTATTAATTCCTTCAGTAATCTTGCACCATAATGTATTTGCATAAACATTTAAAAAAATATCTCTTCATTATTTTTATCATTTCTACATATTTTTTGTAAGTTTTCTCCTTTTTCTATTTGGAAAAATTTTCCATTGAATATATTTTTTCCTTATTTCCATTACAAATATAGCTGGGGAATAAACAAAACATTTTTACTGTCTATTTATGTAAGTATAGGTATAAAAGATTCATTTTTTTTCTTCTTAGTAAAGAATAGGAAGATCTCATGTGAAAGACATCATTATTGTAAAGGTTTGATTGAAGTACAGGATTCTTCTCTTCATAACACTTAAATACTTTTTTAATAAAATTCTTTTTTAAAACACAAATGCCCATCTAATTGACAAAAAATATGTAATGAAATTGAATTTTAAAAGTCTGCTTTGACAAATATTTTATAAGAATTAGAGACATCTTTGAAAGTCTTTTAGATTTTTACCAACCTTATTGGGCCTTAAGTATTTTTATTGGTTTTACTAAATCATATTTTTAATATTATTGATTAAAAAAAGCAAAGAACAAATATATTTTATTTTGTTTTGTATTTTAAAAATCACTTCTGTGATTTTTTAAATGTTAAAAAATGCAAAGCTCACAAGGCACTCAAGATAGCAGCTAACTTAGTGAGGTTGTTGCAGAGGCACAAAAAGAGAAAGTGTGGATTATGAAGCTATGTAGGAAAAATAATGGTTGACACTAGACTTGAAGGGATTAAACGTATAAAGCAATCAGAGAAGCATCTTCTCCAGAATCTTTTCCAAAAAGAAGTGAGCAAATTACTTTATTTAAAAAAAAATGTTTACAAAATAAAAATCAACTACAGAAGCTGATGAAAGAAAATTCCAACTTGGTTATCTCCTCTATTGAAAATTATAACACTGACTAATAGTGGGAAATTATGGCATTGACTAATATTGGAAATAAATGTTTTCTTGCTGAGAAGATAAAAAATACTGCATATTAGGTAGAAATCACCAGATAAAATATAAATATAAAATATACATCCAAGGAAATCTGGATACATTTTATTATCCACTGATTTGCTCAAATTAATATCCTCATCATGGTTGCTATAACCATGACTTTTGACCATTATCCACTCTGGTTATCAAAAGGTTAATATCAACAGCAGACTGTCTGTTATTATTCTATTAGTCTAAGCAGAAATATGGAATTTTTTTGAATTTTAGACACATTCTGAAATTATGAATAAAACCAAATAAAATTTGCTGTTTTGAATTAAATTATATTGAAATTATTAATTTACAAATTTCTTCTAACCAGTCAGTGCACATCATGCACAATTTTAGACAAGTTAAAGTCCTGTGGTCACTCTAAAAGATCAGTGAATTTCATTCTCAAAGGCTTCCACACTGGCAAAGTCAAAGAAACTCTCTCAAGAAATTTGTAGAGTGATAAGAAACCATGGAATGAGATATCAAAAGATTAGATTTCCAATGAACTTAAAATTCATAATAATATGGTAAGAGCTATCATTTGAAGATGGAAGCAATACTACCTGGCAATAAATCTTCCTTGAACACCTGTTTTCTTGGAGACAAGATAAAAATACTTCATAGCAATTAAAAAGTAACACAATACAATATACAATATAACACTGATGAAATGTGGAAAAAGAAAATTATAACTGATATTTTTTATTATCTACTAATTTGGTCAGACTCATATGCTCCTTATATTTACTCTGAATACAACACTGCATTTTCTGGACATCTTCAGGTATCAGTCATATGTGGTACCCTTGCAATAAAGTTACCAAAAAAATCAATAGGAACAACAAAAGATGAATAAAGCAAACATTTCAAACTTAGAAAAAAAACTTCAATTATTCCTTTAGTTTAAAATAGTGACATTGATTAATGATTTAATTACAAGTATGAAATAAATTAATGCAAGAAAGTTCTGCATGATTTCACAACTTGTACATTTTTATTTAAATATTTCTCTGTTTTTCTTTTTTAAATTATAAACATTGTAGTTACCAGCATCAGAGCCTTTTCAACTTGAAGGCATACTGTAAATCAATATTTCTCATCTTTATCTACTTTGTAAATAATTCTTATCAGTCCTATCCAAACTTTCCTGTCTTGTAGTGTCTCTTGAAAATGCTGCAGGTCTTCAAAGATCTTCAAAGTTTTTACAGAGAATGATGCCATTTTACCAATTGTTCTCATGATGTTGTTTATAATGTGTATGTCATTGTTGTACTGCATTGGACATCGCAAAGTAAAACTGTATATACTTTTTTTAACAAGTTTGTTCAAGTAGTCATAACATATAGTTTCCAGCAGTAGCAGAGGATGAAAAGTGAGATCAAGTATGTGTTACATTTTTGAAGGAAATAGGTAACTTTCACTTTCAGTTATGATTTGAATTTTAACAACACTGGTAGCAGCCCAGGTACTAATGAATAAAAATACCTTTAACAGAGATCCACGGTGTAATCCTATCAGAATACATATGATATAGAGGGTTTAACTTATATAAGTAGATCCCCAATTGATTTTTAATTTTGAAACTGATCAATTTACAAATAATTTCAATTCTGGCTCAAAACTGAAACATGATACTTTAAAATTTTTAGACTTAGAACAGTATAAATTAAGGTACACATTTGAAGAGTTTATGGCACAAGACCATGCTTAATATTGGAATCCCATCCATATATTGGATGGTAGCAAAAATTGTTCAATTCTATTGGAAATTCCCTTTTGGGATGCCTCAAGCAACAGAAGTTGATCATGACACTCTCTCTTTCTTAGTATAATTTGGATCTGTGCGGCATCGGGTATGACTCCTTTGAACTTGACGTAGTCAATTTTGATTGAGTTAAGCTGTTTGATTTTATAGCATGTCAACTCTTCTTGGGTTATGTATTATCAAATTTATTGATTGATTGATTCATTGCCTATATCTTATCGACCCTTTCTAGGTTATTTAAAGCCAGGGAATATTTTAATTTTTGAATAAATATTTTGATTTACAAATCTTACTAATTGACCCATAGCTGGGGAGAGAAGAAATGAATTCATAACTTTCCCAAATGAATTTGCATGTAAGTGAATACAACAAACCCAATGGGAATTGGAACTCAGCTCTCTGATTAACAATTCTAAGCCATTATAGCTTATACCACCCACACTTTCAAGCTTATAGCACCTGGTGTTCCCAAGTAGGCACCCACTTAGGTACTGACAGGATGAACATTGCTTATCTTTGGTGACTGTATGCAAACCAATATTTCAACATGATGTGTCTGTAATCCTTGTCAAATTATGTATGGGGCACACAAGGGTTCAAACTCAGTACTCAGTAGTAATGAGCCACCAGAGCAGCCTTACTGAACATGTCGCATTCTGAGGAATATAGTTTAGGTTAGGCTGCCTAATCTTAAATATCAACCCATGTTCAGATATTTAATTTGAATTTTGAATGGCACACACAGTGAGGATCAAAGTCACTATTAGTAGTAATGGTCAACCAAATAAGCCTTACTGACAATTACTTCATATTGAGGTACCTAGATTACTATCAATTGCAGTGTACAAAAAATATTTCCAAATGTAAGTTTGACATTTTAAACCCACCATATAAACCCACCATTGTGCTTTTTTATAAATACTTTTAGGTTCATATTTCTGATGGTCTCTTCACTATGGTACTTAGAATGTAAGAATTTAAGCATAATACAAGACTAGAGGTGAGATCTCATCAATTTATATTTGAGCTAGCTATATGTAGCCATAACTTCTATGATAAAAGTTTCTTTCCTTGCACTTCTCACTTGCAGAAATCCCTCCCAGCTCCATGTTTTTAACCAACTTTAATCTTCAAAAATTTAAATGAAATGTCAATTACTATTTACTGTCCTCCTGATTGCTCTTTCTACTCATTGCTAATGTTTCTGTTCCTAATTCCTTCACACCATGTAACCCTTTGCATGCTAGTTTCTGTACTGCCATGCTTGGGGTGATACTGATTAAAAATATATATATATATACTGGGTATGAAATGTAAACCCTTACCACTGAGTTGTAAGTAAGTGAGACAGCATTTCTAATAATTGCTGTAGACTACTTACTGTACCTGCAGCAAATATATCCCCACTAAAACTTGTATTTGGTTAACATATCTGGCATATTTAGACAGAAATTAATATAAAATAATAAAATAGTAGGTGTCTGGTTGTTTACATCATTCATACAAATGGCTTTTTTCAATGACTAAGATTTCTTTTTCATTTGCTATTCACTCTTCTGCCAATTTTTTTCACATGCTAATTCTAGGGTTGTTTTCAAACTTTTGAACTGTAGTGTATATATACTATAAATTGCAGCATATAAGTAAAGTTTTCAAGCCTAAAAAATCTTTCCAAAACAAGGGGTTGAATTATATGGCAAGTATAAAATGAAAATCTATACCACTGAGTAAACAAGTGGAACAGTACTCCTAACAATTACTGTACACCACTTACTGTACCTCCAGCAAGTGACCATAAATATACCCAACTAAAACTTGTGTTTGGTGAACATATTTGGCAATTTTAACACAGAAATGAATATAAAATAATAAAATAATAGCACAAATTCAGTATTCTATTACTGATACAGCACACATCACAACCAACAGCTGATACACTAAATGTAAACACTAACCTAAATACCATTTAACTCCAGTGGCCGTCAGACAACTAGGTTTGGTATGCATGTCATTTGCACAATTTTATAATAGTAATGACAGTTTAATGACATACAATGAGAGTTTATTTAATATATAGATTTGGGAGTGAATATATATTGTAGGTATAGGCTTAAATCAGGATTTTGAGTTAAAAATTTTGAGGTCGACTTGTATGCCAAGCTGACTTGTACACCATTATTAAAATAATTTTCAATAAATTTTTAAATGTAAAATAATGCCATGTATTAAAAAATAATTCATTACTATTATTTGTTTTTAAAAAGTCAACAAAAAAATTTAAAAGTTTGCATGTTGTTGAGTTGTCCCCACACTGAGTAGGCTGGTGGTGTATTGTCCAAACCCGTTCAGAAATATCTAAACTCTCACTTGAATACATTTGCTTTCAAAGATCAATGGTTAAAAATGGCTTTGAGTGAGTGAAAACCTGTGGATCTTGGTGAAGACAATACCTCTTCAAGTCTTTTGGACTGGTGCTACAGAATCACAAACAAAGAACCATACCAAATAACAGAAAATATATTACTTGAGGACTTTCAACAGCAGCAACAATTAAAATGAATAGCACATAAACCTCAAAGAGAAAATAATGACATAATGAAGATACTGACATTCCACACAATTTAGTATTCTGTTAATGCTACAAAACACATCACATCCAAAAGCTGATGCACTGACTACCTACCATATGTTTTGGGGTCAACCTATATGGTATGTTTAGGCCTAACTCAAGATTTTGAGCTAAAAAGCATGGGATTGACTTGTATGCCAGGTCAACTTGGATGATGCATTTTACAGTAGGTTAGGTTTATTGATTTTATTACATGTCAACACTTGTTGATTGTCAATTGTTACATATTATTCGTGTCTTTAAAATCTTCACTTCTTACCATGTTCTCTTTCATTCATGTTGCACACATTCATCATAACCATTTTAGCAATAAGCATCTAGCTTTAGTAACTTTCAAGGTTCGTACCATGTGCACTACAGTATTTAAAAAAAAGTTTTCGTTAAAGTGAATATTTTAAGAAAATATATTTGGATGTAATTAGCTCTACTATTTGTGAATAGGCAGCATGGTGGAGTAATGGATAGTGGCTTGGATTGAGGAATTAAATGAATGTAATTGATTTGACTAAAATTTGAACTAAGCTCTTCAATTCCTCAATCTGAGACGAGTTGGAATTCCAGTCGAATTACATTCATTTAAGTGCTAATACCCTTGGAAAAGGTATGAATCCTCTTCTTCTTCCTCATGCTATGGGTAAATAGCAGGACAGACCAGGTTCTATAGCCTTGGATGGCAACTGGTCTACTGCAGAAAGAAATGGCAACCGACTGCAGGAAAAAATCTGCCTTGTAAATCATGTAACGAAAGATATATGATCGCCTAAGCACACAGCACATAACTAACTGATTTTACTAAACAAGAGAAATTAATTGTCATATGTAGAAACAAAAACAATTACTCTTCATGAAAATGACTTTTATTTGGTTGGAAACCTTTTCATCTGTAAGAAATGAAAGGTTTTAAAGTTGAAACAAGCAAACTAGCTCTAAAGTAGATATTTAGTCTACAACGTACATATAATGTCAAACTGAACCCTAACTTTTTGTTAAGTATTATGATATCTGATGAAATATTTACAAGTATATTTATGCTTAAATGACCTACAGTCTGCTGGAGTATGTTAATTTTAAACAAAACTTCTCTTTGCTATTCACCTGAGCAACCCTTTACTATCTCCCATCAGCATGGTTGATACTGATGGAGAGTGACTCATTAGGCCTTCATGGGTTAGAATTTTCAGATGACATGAAATGGAAAGATTATATTGAATCCATTGCTAGCTCTGCTGCTAAGAAATTTGGTTCACTTTGTTGTGCTGGACAATTTTTCTCTTCATAATCTGTCTTACATATTTATAAGTTTATCATTTATCTATGATCCTGCTATATATCTAGAAATGCTTGATAAAATCCAAAGAAGAATCAGCAATATTATTGCTCTATTATTGCTCTGGAATCTAAGCTTCAGTCACAGAGCTTCCCTGTGCCTTTTCTATAAGTACTTTCATGCTAGTTGTTCAGATGAACTCTCCCCTATGGTACCTAGACTTTATGAATTTAAACATAGATTGGAAACAAGGTCTCATTTACAGTTGAATTGGTTAAATGTAACCATAGATTCTATGCTGATAGTTTCTTTTCTTGCATTTCTTGCTTGTGGAACTCACTTCAAGAGCCATGCTCTGCAGCCAACTTTGATCTTCAAAAATTTAAACGCAATGTCAATCATTATCTATTGTCTTCTTGATTACATTTTTTCTATTGTTCTCACACTGTAATAATGTTTCTCTTTATTCGTATTCTTTCACACATGGTGTCTTAGTGGCTTTACTGATTTGCATGGGTTGAAATTGTTTTTTAAAAAATATGAAAATATGTATGAAATCTTATAGTACAGGATCCTAAAAAAGTAATAAAGTTTTTTTTTTATCAACTAATGCTAGTTGATGGCATTCAAATTTGTCATCACAAATTGAATTTCCCAAAGTCAAAAAGTGCTACTTCATCTTTTTTGATTTACTTTAGTTTAAAATTACAAAGTTTATGAACTTTTGAGTAAAAACTTGCAAAAAAATGGACACAAAGTAAGGGTAAAGTTTACATTGTAAACAGAACCCCCCATGAATAAAAGTAAATTTCATAAAGAAATGAATGTCATATTTCAAAATATATATGCAATTAAATAAAAATGTTATAACTTTCAATAAAGATACACAACTTATTTTAACTAAATCTTTATCTATTTTATGAATTATTTCCCTAATTTAGAATACAAGTATATATTTTGATATCATCAATGCTTCTGGTACCATGTGACCCATTACTCACTTCCACATGGTTGTGTCATTGCAACTAAAACAGGGTTTTCTGGTGAGAGTTTGGCTGAATACACAACAGGATTAACAAAAAAGACTATCAAAGGACAAAAGAACCTTCTGGTAGGGTCAATGGCTGTCTAGCACAAAAAGGTAGACTGGGATCCATAGCTATGTATGTAGCCAGTGTGATGATGATATGGCATCACTGGGCAGAAGACTTCTTGGCTAGAATGAAGGGCTCACCAGATGATGTCCTTGGTCTTTAAGATATATAGTGGGTAATAGTCAGGGGCTGAAATGCACAGCAACCACATGATGATGATGATGATGATGATGATGATGATGATGATGATGATGATGATGATGATGATAGATTTTGTTTGGTTAACAAGAAATTAAATTCAATATATTGTACTCTCACACTTTTGAAACCTGTCTCTTAACACTAAAGCTGTACCTTCAGATTCAGTTGTATTTCTTTGATTGATCTTAAGCACATGTTCAGCACTTGCACCAAGAGACCAAACAGCCAATGTTTGTTTCATTAAAGTCAACTCAAATGAAATTGAAGATTAGTTTCTCCATTAAGGTTTATTGATAGATATTTTGTTTTCTTTTCTTTTCACACTGTGATTCTTGCCATTCCATAGAAAATCAAAAATAAAGAACAGAATCCAGTAAAAGAACTGGATCTTTTAATCTTGGTTCTTACAATTTTTGGCATTTCAGATGAACATAATGAATTTTCTCATTAAAAAAAAACAAAACAAAAAAAAAACCAATGCAAATTACATGTCTTTTGGGATCATATAAAACCGGACTCCTTGTTTTCAAAAAGAAAATAAAAAAAAAGTAATTTGACAGTCATTTTAATTAAATGAGTAAGAGACATACATTAGAAAAGCTGACAAATTCCAAAGGTTCTACTGTTAATGTTATTCCCTAAATAACAATGAAAGGGTTTGTTGGGAAACTGCATTTAAAACTTCCAAATCTGTGTGAATTTAACACAAACTAATATAAGAAAAAAGATTTTAAATAAGTTGCAATTATCAGAGTCCTGCCGGTTTTTGCAAAGTTTAATCCCATTTATCTGAAAGCTTAAAAAAAATCCAACCCAAGAAATTCATTTCAATTTAAACTAGGTCAGATTAGGGATATTTCTTTGTAAAGGTTCTGCTATGTTAAACATTAACACAAGATAAATTTGATTGGGGATTCTTTGTACAACTTGAAGTCATGTTCAATTGTACATATAAATGCATATTACTCTATGAATTATTATGAAAATTATACGAGAATTATAATAGAATTTTTTTTTTTGTTACAATAATAAGGCCCGGGGGCCACTCGAGGTAGAGTGTTACTTTAATAGTTAGTTTATATGGATAGGAGGAGAAATTAACAGGTCAAGATTGTAATGATCAAGGAAATATCCTTTTGGGAGTTTGTTCCACAGAGCAGTGGTTCATGAGAAGAATGTGTGGAACTTACCTTGAGAAATGGAGGGAATAAAGGTGGTTTTCTACTGTGTAAGTGGCAGGGTGGGAACTAGTGGTGAAGGTTAGACGAGGCAGAATCAGGAATGCAGTTTGTCTGAGCACTTTCCATGGACATAGCAAAAGATCAGTGATAGACTCTCCACGTCCTGCCTGTGAAAGAGCAGTTGGAGGGTGGAAAATAATTTTTATGATTTGGAGACTCTTTTGAACACTATCAGAACTGAAATGTGAGGACTAGGCAAATCCTGCCCAAATTTGTCTTTCTTTTTTTCCCACATTTTTTGTGCATATTACAAATTTTCATATTTGTTTGAATCCGTGAGAAGAAGATTGATTCATTCATTCAATTTCTATGACTTATCAACCCATTACAGGTTATTTAAAGCCAGAATATCTAAATTGTAAGAATTTTTTAATAGATATAATAATGATTTAGTAATACAAATCTTACTAATTAACCCATAGCTGGAAGAGAAGAGATGGACTCATACCTTTGGACTATCTGGCTGGAGTTGAAACTTAGTTCACCGATTGACAATTATGAGCTATTATCCATTGTATAATCCACACATCCAAGCTTACAACACCTGGCATTCCCAAGCCATCAGCCATCTAGGTACTAACCAGGATCAATGTTGCTTAACTTCAGTGATCATACAGGAACCAATATTTCATGATGTGGCCTTAAGCCTAGAAGAGGATTATATATGTGGCTTGAAGAAGGATGGTCCTCATTAAGCCCTACAGATTTCATTGGCTCAAAACCACTTTTAATAGACAGATGAAAGTTTATATTCATGGTATCCATATGAAAGTCTCAATATGATGAGTGTATTTGAGATTTAAGAACATGACTTGAGTTCTTAGATTAATATTTTGATTTACTAGCAGTTTGCAGTCTTAGGCAAAATAAGCCCTCGTACTAAACTAGTTATAATTGATCCATACAGCAAGGTATTAGAAGTGAAACAAATAGGTGAATGGTAGTGCATTAATAGAAATGCTAGATGATGCTGACATATTTTACAAGACACTGTGATAATTCTTCTTTTATGTGCAGTGTCTCTTCATAATGTGGCTGATCATGGCTGTTCACAATTTAAATATCTACTATCTATATTTCTCTTGTTGTCTGTCTGTGTGTCTGTCGTGGCCGTTGTTACCTCGCCCAGGCCGCATTTCTCACCCGATTTTGATGCAGTTTTCACCACAAGTTTGCAAATGGCTGCCGTAAGGACATGACAGAGGCCAATTTTTGAGTTTGGACTCAGGTTCCGAAAAAATCGATAATCAAAAAATCGATAATCAAAAAAATCTGCTTCCAGAAGGAATGATCGCATTTCAACCAAATTTGACACCATCTTAGAGTCTATCATTAGAAATGTTATCCAGCAGTTTCATGGCCACTAACCCCTAAACAGCGCTGAAAATCGATATAAACCAAACACCGATATGCTCAGATTGCGCCTGAACCACATGTTGGTTTTTAGCAAAAACTGACCGGATTTATGAGGAGGCCATTGGGAGTCATTATTTGAAGGTTCAACTCTGAGCGCCCCCCAAACAGAGTGCAAATCGACAATCGGTCAACCCTTAAAAATGTTTTTTCCGGTTGGGTATTTCCTAAATGCAGATTAATTTAAGGTGATGCTATGCGCAGGAAGAAACAGGTCAGTGTGTGCACTGAAGTGGAAGAAAATATTTGACCTCAAATTCTGGGATGGGTGCAGGGCCATTGAAATTCGGCTTTTTTTATCCCTGCTACCAGTTCTGACTTTGAGCCATGAATGACATATCCGACTTTGTCAACACTATTGCTTTAATCGTAGTAACATCAGCACAGCAAAGGGCACTCCTTTAAAGGCAAGGAAGGGCTTGTATTTTAAGTCAAGTGATAGTGATTGCTCTATGAGTCGTACAAGTTTTTAATCAAGCATGGGCAACGCTGGGCCATGCTGCTAGTAAACAAATATTATCGAGAAGTTAATGTTAGGAGTTTGAGCATATTGATGACCTCTGACCTGAAAATGCATGGCATATAAAAGATGAGTATGGATGGCAGAACAAGAATGAAAACAAATTGTAAAAAGGGAAAAAGAGAAAGTTGTGGAGAGTCATGATTACCATGAAATGCCATGGTACATAGAATAAGAAGCAAAAGAAATGACTTTATGTCTGTTCTTATCAAATATAAACATCTGAGAATTCCAGTAACTATTGACATACAACATAAACACAAATATATATATAATTTTCAGGTAAATCTATTTTTATGCTTTTATCTTTACACCTTTTTTTCCCATATCCGAAAGCATTTCTTATTGGATTGACAAACAAGATTTGTTATAAAAAAAGGCACAAGAAGAATTTTCAACAAGTACTTATTTTATTTTATTCTCAAGGGTTTTCTTTATAAGTAAAGGCAAACCCTGTTGGGATATATTGTGGTTATAATTTGTGATATTCAGATGAAGGCCATGCAATTTTTAAATTAATGTTCATTTGCCTTGCACATGGAGAAAATCATTCATCTTGTGTACACCTAGCAATTGTATATGATGGTTGATCTTCATGCAGTTTGACATATTCAATTACAATAACATTGCCACATCACCTCCTGAACCTGTCTTGAGATGGCATTTATGGCTGTTTCAAAGTTATCATATACGGAAGCAGTACTCCATTTTCAGTCTGATCTGCCTCTTGTAAAGGCAGAGGATAGCAGGAGGAGTCAGCTACTTACTGGAATGGGACAGGGAACTGACCATTCTTCAAGCATTTTTAGCAATACATTGTATATATTAGTTTCACATGTCAATACCTTGATTTTCTGTTGTTTTAATGCTTTCATTTACAATCACAAGATATATAACTGAGATAGAAGTGGAATTGGTTAAGAAGAGCAAATATAATGATAAGCAAATACCTTTCTAATTCTCAATACCTTTACGCATCTGTACATGTCTCTCAGAATTTTGAGATGAGGAATTATAATTTGCTGTAACTAAAGCTCGTGTCCTTATCATGGTTGTTATTGTCATAACATTTTGGTCACAGATGTCTCCTCAAGGATGCACGGTGCATTGAGAGAATATTGGGCCTCACACCTGACCTCAAGTACAACTCATACATACAATCTATCACTAAACACACAGGTAAAATGGTCAGCTCCCTGTAATGCTCCAGTAAGAACCTGCTATCCACTATCTTTACAAGAGCCAGACCAGGTATGAGAATAGAGTACAATTGTCATATTTGGGCAGGAGCTACAAGTCCTCACTTTCCAGTATTGATATAGTTTAAAAGTATCTCCAAGTCCTCCAACCTCGCTCTCGCAGGCAAGATACAGTGATCCTGTTATAGATAAGCGTATGGTTGCAAGAAAGAAATACGACAACAGCAGAAATAGATTTACGCGGTTTATTTCAACAGGAACATGAGGGTTTGGGACAGCTCCCTTGTGGAAAAGTTCATAAGCTGGCTTCGGATCTAGGTCAATCTCTCATAGTAGTTCACACATGTTGACGCCGGCACTCCCTGCTGATAGCTGCTGTCGCTCGGTCTGACCGTGACAGGTCTGTTCACTGGCAACCTGTGACTGCCTGTTGAACTTCCGTGTGACCCCTTTTATAGCGTTTTTTATGGCTTAACAGGCTCGAAAAACGAAGCGAGTATAATTAGGAGGGAAGCATTTTTATTGAACGAAAAATAGAGCACTTTAAATATTATTTTATTTTTCGACCGAAACTCGAGTGTCGGGAACATTTGTAAATGAAGATAATGTTCATTTTGTGACGGGGCTTTGTTCCGTTCACATCCTGTTCTCGCTCTTGAGTATTAGCCTGTGAATCAGCCGAGATATGACTTATTTTATTTTATAACAATCCTCACACTGCTCTATTGCTACCTCCATGGAAAGTGCTTGGATGAACTACATTACTTTGTTCCACCAGCTTTAACCATCACAGCTAGGACCCGCCATACCACTTGCTTAGTAGCAAACTATCCACATTCCCTCCATATTCAAACAGTGAGAAGTAATAATCCTCTTCTTCTCCCCCCAGATATGGGTAAATAGCAGGAAAACCGGGTTCTATAGCATTGGATGGCAACTGGTCTACTGCAGAAAGAAATGGCAACCTTCTGCAGGAAATATCTGCATCATCAGTCATGTATTGAAAGATACATGATTGCCCAAGTGTGTATCACACATGACACTTAACTGACTTACACGTCTAAAAACTATGACTCCACATAGATAAACGGCACAAAATTTTACAGGGGAGTGCAAAAAAAATTTACCATGAAATTTTTCTTAAAACTTCTTCTTTCTTTACATTTATGGAGGCACAGTGAAGTAAAGGATAGCAGCTTAGATTGAGGAATTGGAAAGCCAAGTTCAAACTCCAGTTGAATACATTACATTCACTTATGGGCTAATACCCTTGGGAAAGGTGTGGATCCTTTTCTTCTCCCTCCAGCTATGGGTAAATAGCAGGACATACCAGATTCTATAGCCTTGGATGGCAACTGGTCTACTCTAGAAAGAAATGGCAACCTACTGTAGAAAAAAATTTTCCTTGTCAGTCATGTATCAAAAGATATATCATCATGTATGGCACATATCTGACTGATTTATGGCCACATCATGTTGAAACACAGGTTCTTATATGATTAGTTAAACAATATAGAGCCTGGTCAATACCTAGAATGGGAATACCAGTTGCTGTAAGCATGAAAGTACATATTGAATAATCGATAATGGCATACAATTGTTAATCAGAGGAGGTCCGAGTTCCAATTTCGATTGTGTTTGTTATTTTCACTTAGACACAAATAGACTTGGGAATGCTATGAATCTACTTCTTCCCTCTCCAGCTCTGAGTTAATTAGTAAGACATTTATCACTAAATGATTATTATCTCAAAAAATATCCTTACAATCTTAAAATATTCTCTCACATTAAACAATTGCGAAAGGGTTGATAAGACATAAAAAATGAATGAATCAATCAATAATTTGATAATGTCTAACCCAAGAAGAATTGGCATGTTATAAAATCAAACAACCTAACCTGACCAAAATTGACTAGGTCAAATTCCAAGGGGCCATACCCTAGGCCACACAGCTCAAAATTATACTAAGAAAGAGAGTGTGTCATGATCAACTTCTGTTGCCTGAGGCATCCAAAAAGGGAATTTCCAATAGAATTAGACAATTTTTGCTACCATCCAATATATGCATGGGATTCCAATATTAAACATGGTCTTGTGCCATAAACTCTTCAAATGTGTACCTTAATTTATACTGTTCTAAGTCTAAAAATTTTAAAGTATTATGTTTCAGTTTTGAGCCAGAATTGAAATTATTTGTAAATTGATCAGTTTCAAAATTAAAAAATTAAAAATCAATTGGGGATCTACTTATATAAGTATTTCCTTCAAAAATGTAACACATACTTGATCTCACTTTTCATTCTCTGCTACTGCTGGAAACTATATGTTATGACTACTTGAACAAACTTGTTAAAAAAAGTATATACAGTTTTACTTTGTGATGTCCAATGCAGTACAACAATGACATACACATTATGAACAACATCATGAGAACAATTGGTAAAATGGCATCATTCTCTGTAAAAAGGGAATTTCCAATAAAACTCAACAATTTTTGCTGCCAATGCAATATGTGCAAGGTATTTCAACATTGAAAATGGTCTTGAGCCATAGGCTGTTCAGATATGTGCTTGGATAAATACTTTAATTTATGCTGTTCTAAGTCTAAGAATTTTCAAGTATTTTGTTTCAGTTTTGAGCCAGAAAATTTTGAAATTATTTGTAAATTGATCAGTTTCAAGGTAGCTTAAAATTAAAAATCAATTGGGGAACTATAAGTTAATGCCTCTATATCATATGTATTCTGATAGGATTACACTGAGGATCTACGGTAAAGGTATTTTTACTCATTAGTACCTGGCCTGCTATCAGTGTTGTTCAAGTTCAAATCATAACTGGAACTAAATTTACCTATTTCCTCTGAAGATGTAAAACATATCCGATCTCACTTTTCATCCTCTGCTTATGCTGGAAACTCTACATTATGACCAATTCTGCATACTTTCACTGCAAACAATCATGCGATACATATTGAACAGAAACATCATGAGGACCATCTGTGAAATTCCATCATTCTCTGTAAAAACTTTGAAGAGCTTAAAAGTCCTTTCAAGAGACAGTACAAGACAGGAAAGTTTCGATAGGACTGATAAGAATTATGTATAACATAGATAAAGAAGAGAGATCATGATTGATTTGTTTTCTACAACTTTGCAGATTATTTAAAGCCAGAAATTATTTGTTGGATTGTTAGAATTTTTTAAGATAAAAAAGATTTAGTGATACAAGTCTTACTAGTTAACCCATAGATGGGGAAGAACAGGGGGATTCACAAATTTCCCAAGTGTATTTGCACATAAGTGAACATAACGAACCCAACAGGAATTGGAACTCGGCTCTCTAATTAACAATTCCGAGCCATTATCCATTACACCACCTGCACATCCAAGCTTACAGAATCTGATATTATTAAGTGGTCACCCATCTAAGTACTGACCAGTCTTGTCGTTCTTTAATATATGATAATATGGGAGTGTGTATTTAAACATGATATGGTTGTAAACCTATTGATTTACAGCATGCCTACAAGTTGAAACACCTCTCATCATGCAAATTATAATCTTTATAATTTAAAAAGGAAAAACAGAGAAATATTTTAATAAAAATGTACAAGTTGTGAAATCATGCAGAACTTTCTTGCATTAATTTATTTCGTACTTGTAATTACATCATTAATCAATGTCACTATTTTAAACTAAAGGAATAATTGAAGTTTTTTTTCTAAGTTTAAAATGTTTGCTTTATTCATCTTTTGTTGTTCATATTTTTTGGTAACTTTATTGCAAGGGTATCACATATGACTGATGGCCAGAAAGTGCAGTGTTGTATTCAAAGTAAATATAATGAGCATATGAGTCTGACCAAATCAATAGATAATAAAAAATATCAGTTTTTTTGTTTTTTTTCCCCAAATTTCATCAGTGTTATATTGTATATTGTATTGTGTTACTTTTTAATTGCTATGAAGTATTTTTATCTTGTCTGCAAGAAAACAGGTGTTCAAGGAAGATTTATTGCCAGGTAGTATTGCTTCCATCTTCAAATGATAGCTCTTACCATATTGTTATGAATTTTAAGTTCATTGGAAATCTAATCTTTTGACATCTCATTCCATGGTTTCTTATCATTCTACAAATTTCTTGAGAGAGTTTCTTTGAATTTGCCAGTGTGGAAGCCTTTGAGAATGAAATTCACTGATCTTTTAGAGTGACCACAGGACTTTAACTTGTCTAAAATTGTGCATGATGTGCACTGACTGGTTAGAAGAAATTTGTAAATTAATAATTTCAATATAATTCAATTCCAAACTGCAAATTTTATTTGGTTTCATTCATAATTCCCAAATGCATCCAAAATTCTGCAAACTACTAATATGCTTGCTTTGTATATACATATGTGTATAACTAAAAAATTCCATATTTCTGCTTAGACTAGTAGAATAATAATAGATAGTCTTACTATTTACTGCTGTTGATATTTATTTTTTTAATAACATTTCTGTCTGGAAGGTTACCAAATATGATAGACACCTGGAGATGGCCAGAAAGTATAATGATCAAATGTTGTGATCATAGCAACCATGATGAAGACATCAGTCTAAGCAAATCAGTGGATAATAAAAAGTATCAGTTATAATGTTTATTCTAGATTTCATGAGGTTTATATTGTATCTGGTGATTTTTAATAGCTCGGCTGTATTTTTTATCTTCTCAATAAGAAAATAATTGTTTAACTCTGAAAACTTTCTATTGACTTGTTTGTCTATAGGATTTAATCTAAAAATGTTGGTAGCGCTTAACTGAAGAGGAACAATCTCTGCTGAGAGTTGTACTTAAAACTCTGGCATTTTCAACAATTATTCTTGATTTATTCTTGACTGAATCAGCCAAAAATATGAAGATTAAAAAGTTTGTATTTTAATGAGTTCCCCACACAAATAAAAGTAACATTTTTCTTCCATGTATAGGTTATAAAAGATTACTTTCTCCTAGACTGGTTGCTAACAAGAGAGAGAAACAAAACATCATTAGAAACAAAGAAAAGATTATTGGACTCTTACATAATATCAGTCCTCCTATATAGCAGTGAATGTTGGTCAATCTCCTCACAGATGAAGAAGTAACAGAAATGTTGTTCTACAGAAAGATGCCGAAAATACTATGGACCAAACATGTCAGCAACAAAAAAGTCTTTTAGAAAATACAAAAAAATGACACTTATAATTAACAGAAAAGATAGTTGAAAATTCCCAGGTATATAATGAATAATGTGAGGTTGGAAAATTTGATACACATAGGGACATAATGAAGGCACGAGAGATAGAGGGAAAAAAATATAGCTTCAGGTTGGCATAACAGGGTTTAGGAGAGAATAACAAAAAGACAATATTTAGAGACAGGAAATTGTGATGAGCCATGATTGCCAACATCCTCAGGAGATATGGTATATAGAAGAAAAACTGTGTGGAGAAGAGTGAGTTTCATGCCTTTCCCAAAGGTATTTATACAAAACGAATGTAATGAAATAGGACAGAATTTGAACTCAGGTCTCTGATTTTTTGTTCTGTGCCACTAACTGTTATAATACCTGTACATCCTTTCAGGTAATAGTTTGTGAAAGTTCTTAACATGTTAGATAATCAACTCTTTAGAAAAGGATAAAACTTCAACAGTTAATATCATTCTCAGGCCTGAAATCAGAGAGTAAATCGTCCTTATGTCTAGGGCACTAAAGAAAGCAAAGAAATCAAACCAAGATCAGAAATTTCCTGGAAGCTTAGGAAATGGTTGCACACACACACACACACACACACACACATACATACATACATATATATATATATATATATATATATATATATATATATATATAGGTTGTAACAGCAAAATTGGCCAAATCATGTAACAGCAAAATTGTCCATTTGTTAGATTAAGCTTTGAACTGGTGTATCTTAGAAATTATTAAAGATATTTTACTGGAATTTTCTCAGCTTTTTATAACACTATTGGACTCTACTTTGAGCAATGAGAATGTATGACTACTATCCAAACATAAGAGAGGAATTGTGATGAAATCGTTCATAAATGAAAATAGCAATGGATTGAAATAAAGTTCTAATATATATATATATATATATATATATATATTATTCCAGGATAATTTTCAAACTTTTTCAAGATGACCTTCACCCTCTCTAACCTTCTAACCTTCCGTCCTGTAGTAAGAAGGTGCCTCACATGTTTCATGTACGATTTCATTTTCAAGTCTCTTTTCACTGCTCTTTGTACTGTCATAGCTGAAACTCCTCTCATGTGCCAAATGTCCTATGGATTGAGTTGGTTCTTTTCTAATTGATCATTTTAGCTCTAAGTTGAAATGATGACCCCCTCTTTCTGTTGGTTGTGACCACCTGATTCAATTTTCCTCTCTACTGTTCCCTCTTTTTTAAACTTATTCACCATTTTCTTGATGGTTCTTGAATGGACTTTGATGATGGAAGTCAGAGTATAAATGTTGGTGCCATTAATGACAGCCTGAATGATCTTTTTCCTCTCACCATTGCTCATTTGGGAAGACTGGTTCTGACGCAAAACAATTTTAACCTGTTCTCTTTCTAGCTAATTAACTCAAAGGGTTTTTCAGTGATTCTTATGACAAATGGTGTCCATATGGCTAAACATCTCATCTGAAAACCTGGAAAAAAGAAACTCAATTATCTTAGTGATTTTAGATGTTAAAACTTTTGTAGGATAGACAATTATACTGATTTGGACAATTTTACTGTTACACCCGGTATATATATATATATATATATATATATATATATATATATATATATATACATATATATATATATGTGTAGTGGACTGTGTGTGTTTGCAAATTGTTGTATTAGAACCATGTGTAACTCCTAGTAGAATATTAAAAGGTCCAACTACAAGAAAATTGCCGGACTCGAGTTAAGTCCAACTGAAGATGTAAAGAAGACAAACAAAACCGAGATATAAATATATATATATATATATATATATATGTAGTGGACTGTGTGTTTGCAAATTGTTGTATTAGAACCATGTGTAACTCCTAGTAGAATATTAAAAGGTCCAACTACAAGAAAATTGCCGGACTCGAGTTAAGTCCAACTGAAGATGTAAAGAAGACAAACAAAACCGATATATATATATATATATATATATATATATATATATATATATATATATAAACAAATATATGTATTAAACAAAACAATTTTACAATGGACAATAACATTTGTTTGTGCGTAAACATTGGTGTCTGTTCTTTATCGAATGTTCTTATTTTGGTGAATGTTCGTATTTTGGTGAATGTTTGTAGTACATGTATGTGTGCATAATGTTCATGGCGTCTTCCACAAATGTGAAGACATAGATCTTCTAAGAGAGCTTATATTGTAGTCGTTGAAATGAAGAAATGAAAAAGAGAACGAGGTAAGAAGTTGCCCAGTATTTATAGTATAGGGAGAATGAGACCGAGTAACAATTTGAAAATTAAGGAGGAGCTAACTCCAACATATATATATATATATATATATAGGATAAGAAATAAATAAGAAACATTTCTAAATCACGTTTCACGTTTATTAAAGGTTCATCAGAGAATGAAATATGAAGGAGAAAAAGACAAATCTTCTAATTTTAATTCTTGCTTTTTTTGTTACATATCTGTTAAGCAGACCTCATATACAGCTGTCTTGTCAAAGGGTGTCAGTGAATATATGTGTTTGTGTATCATAATTCTAGTTTTTTTATGTGGTATTTGCATGATAAAGTATTCTTTTGTTTGTGTGTGTATATGCATCTATTAGCTATTCTTGATCCCTTATATATACATATATATATATATATATATATATATATATATATATATATATATATACACACACACACACACACACACACATATATATATATATATATATATATATATATATATATATACATATACATTCTGTTTATACATTATTTTTATAGATACAATTTATTTAAGTAAACACTCTATTAATTACATTTATCGGCCTGAATGATCGAGCAAATTTTGTAGAAAATACGCATTCCCCAACTGTAATTGAACCTGCATTCCTATACAGAAAAGGTTATTTGATCTGACGTGCTATATCATTCAGCTACAGAGAAGCATCTGGTTAGCAAAGTTCGAATTACAGTTTATAAACACACAATCTTTGATGATTTTTCCGGATCAGTCATTTCGGTGCATGAAATATATTTTAATGTAAACAATGACAATATATATTAGGAAATGAATTAAGTCTGACAATTATTTAATATATTTTATGTTTATTTGTTATTTTTATAGATACAATTTATTTAAGCAAATGATCTGGTTTTAATTAAACAGTATTAATTACATTTACCAGCCTGAATTTTCATGAAATTTCATATGAAATATGCATTCTCTGATAGGAATCGAACCTGTATTCCTATATGGAAATCATCATTTGACCTGTTAATATAATTAATACTAAGAATGAACATTGATGATTGTGTGTTTACAAACAGCAATTTGGGCATTGCTAACCAGATGCTGAATTAATTAAAAACAGAGCATTTACTTAAAAATTGTATCTATAAAAAACAATATATAAGCAAAAACTATATTAAATAACTTTTGGACTTAATCCATTTCATATATATATATATTACTTGGGTAAGATAAACTAGAATCCATTCCTTGAAGAATTTCATCTTAACATCAAGAAAATAATTAGAGAAATAAAAAGAATTATTGTGAAAATAATATGTCTACATTATTCAGTGAAACATGTTTGAATGAAGATATGCTGCCTAAATATATATACATACTTATATAATGGACTGTCCCATCAATTTTAACATATGAGACTCTGACAAATTAACCATTTGATGCAGTTATGAAAATTTGTGCGATAATCTTAAGTGGCACTTAAGATCCACTAGTGAATTACAAAGGAGGCCACATATGAAGCAAGAGTGAGGATTGTGAAATGAGATCACTGTTAGATTGGCTGACCTTTTAGGTCCTGCTCTCACTTCTTTTAGACAATTCAGACAAGCAGATTGAAAACTGCTGAGTCCACTAAAACACCTTGATCTCCATTCTACCTGCTCCAAGGCTAAGTGCTTGAGGGTGTTATAAGGTATATTGACGGCTGACAATATATATATATATATATATATATATATATATATATATATATATATATATATATATATATATGTCTTAAGATTTACAATATAAAATTGTATATTATGAAATAGAATAGCAAATGGAGAAGGAAAGATATTTCTGCAATACACAGTACCACAAAATAAAAAAATGGCAGTTAAACCAAATGTTAAAAATGTTTGGGAGCTGAAAATCGAATGTCAAATTTGAATGATTCCTGATTCTCTAGTTTTCCTCTGATCTTCTCATAAAATTAATATTTTTACATCTATTATCTTATTGTATTATTTTTGTTTTGATATGCATTTCTTTTTATCTGTGTTTGTACATATTTCTAGAAATGAGATCTACAGTCCTTTTCCACATATAAAATTTTTCTACATGCATAAAAGTTCGATGCTAATGTTTAAAAAAAATGGATGATTAAGCCTCATGGTATATTATGAAAATCAACGAGTAATGATTTTTGGAAAATGATACAGATCAGCTCCTTAATTGAGGTGAAAAGGTCAAATTTATTAGCTTAGTTATCAGTTCCACCAAAAATTGGATACTCAGTCTTGGATATTCATTAAGTAATTTTTAAAAATATAAAGATACTAACATTAGCAGGAATAGGAAAACTTCTCTTTGTTGATTTAGTTTTACATGTTTCTTTTAGCAGATTATTTCTGCTGTTGCCAAATTAGCAATGTAAGCTTGAAGTGGTCAAGAGAGGCCCTTGAATCTGTTCTTTTTAGAACACTAGTATTGCTTGATTTCTTTTCAAATTTGCTTTCATAAATGATCAGAGGCAGACTGAAAATGATACTGTGTCTTTCTTTTGCTTTGCTCTCTAGAACTCTTTTGGGAATAGAAGCAAACTATACACTTTCAACATGCCAATATTTATCAGAAGTGATATAGCATTTTGCTGGATTCTTAATTTCAGTACCACTTTAGCAGAATGTTTATTGCCAGAATTAAATGCGAGAAAGAGGATTATCGCAGATCTTCTTCCTTTATGTGTTGTGTCGTAAGCGATCATAGCCCTCCACATCTTCCTGTTCCTTGTAGCTCTTAATATGTTTTGTTGTTTGGTTATTTCTCCCAAACCCTGTTCTACCATTCATTTGTTCAACCTTGTCAAGTACATTATGCACAGATTTCCTCTGTCCCTATTTTTCTCAATCTGTCCTGTGAGTATCAGGTTTTCCAAGCCTTCCTTCTTAGTTATTTGTCCCAGAAATTTCATCTGTCTCTTTCTGAAGAATAAGTTTCCATTTTGTTTCCATTTTCCCCAAAACCTTGTTTTTGCTGATATGTTTGGTCCATTGTATTCTCAGTATCTTTCCATAGAACTACATTCTTGTTGCTTCAAGACTCTTCTTCATCTTTGAGGAGATTGTTCAGTATTCACTGCTTTGCAGGAGGGCAGATATCATGTAGCAGTTCAGTATTCTTTTCTTTGTTTCTAATGTAATTTTTCTGTCTCTTAATACTCTACTTAGCTTTTGTAAAACATCTTTGGCCATCAATATGCCACACAGATTATATGCTTATTAATGTAATGTTGGGGCTGCATTTAATGCAAAATATAAAACCAAAACAAAAAAGTGCAATGGGAAGAAAATCAAAGCTAGCTTACCCCACCACTGAGGGGGATCTTGACCTGCCCAGAAATTCAAATCCAATTCTGCAGTGTTGAATAAAGTATTCTTTATATTTTAATCTTTTCAGTTATTTCCAATGTCTTCTCCAGCGATCCTTTTTTATCTTCTAACCATTATCTCATTTACTGTGTTGATATTTGTTTTTTATTAAATTGTTACTCAATACAAGGCCAAAGAGCCACTCAAGGGTTACTAAATGAGGTTGTTGTGTGGGCATAAAAGGAGGAAGTACAGATTATGAGGTTATATAAGATAGATAATGGTTGACCCTCGACTTGGAGAGAAGCAGGGAAGCATCTTTTTAGTAGTCAGTCCTACAAATTAGTCACTTTCTGTGGAGATGTTCAAACAGAATTTTCTTATTAATGAAACACAAAGAGAATGGAGATGATTTGACCATCTCTCTGTCATGGGGGTTAGTGCTAAAGGTGTGGGCTGATGGGACTAGTAGCAGCAGACATTTTTGTTTCTATTTCCCTTAAAGCTTCTTCAATACTAACATGTTCAATCTATGGTATTCTCAGTATCCTTCTGTAGAACCACATGTCTATTACTTCAAGTCTCTTCTTCATCTGTGAGTAGATTGTACCATCATTATTATTCCAGATGTTAAAAATTTTTATTACAATATAAATTCTCCCACTCAATCCTGAACCATGAATGAAAAAATAATTTCTGAATGAGAAGCCAAAATTGCTCAAGAGTATGTTTGTTTATGTGTATCAAATGCTTTGTACAGTGGTTCAATTCTAAAAGAGCTCCTCTCAGAAAGGTGTGAGTACCTCATCATTGGTAGCAAAATTAGTCTGCTTGACAGTTATGACCGAGTTGTGAGTTTGATTCCTCACTGAGTGCCACATACTAAATTTTAAATTAACTAACCCAACAATGGTTGACATGTCTCAAAATCAATGACTAACCTATGTTTATGATGACTTAGTTTAGAGGTGCAATGCTAATTTACTACTCATGAATATATGCACTGTTATACAGACAACAAAAAGATAAAAATTTATTTTAGAGGTAAAAAGAGCAGGAAATAATGGAGAGCCATGATCACCCACATACTGAAAGGACATGGCACATAGAAGAAGATAAAGATTATACAGACAGCAGAAAATTTTTCATGGCAAAACCACTTCACTTTACCAGACTGCAAAAAAAAAAATTAGTAAAGTTTTTGTAGTAATGTTATATGTAACTCACAATTCCCATCAATTAATTTAAATCCCGAGAAAAAAGCTTTTAAGGAAATTGTAAAGTGTTGATATAAGTCAAGTAATTAAAAAAATGTCAAATCAGATTCTTATGTGGGTGATGAATAAAAAATAGAAAAAATTTTTGATTGAGAAACCAATCCTTGAAACATATTTAATTTTATTGCTGACTCAAAAGAATCTCCATTCTGTTAACTGATTTTACAGAAGAACATTTCGCAGTAAATTCAAACTTTCAATATAACATACAACAAAGTAAATTATCAGTTTTATCCATGCAAAATATTAGAAAGTTTGCATCAGAATCAAGAGCTAAAATAGCTCCTCCCAAAAACTGACCAATTTACATATGTTGTAGCATAACTATGGTTGATAATGGGTATGTCTCCATTCACATAAATACAGTAGTAAATACTGTATTTTGGTCTGCAGTTGGAGATTCATCTCTAGCTGGACTGGTCAAACTCCCTACTTCTGGACAGAGAGTATCCCTAGATGAAGCTATATCAAAGGGTAGAGTCTTGTCTCGAGAAACAGCTACCTGACCCTGTTTTATACGGGGTCTACAGGGAATTTTTGGCTGAGCCTAAGGGCTTGGATACCCCACATTAAATTCGACTTTGTGCCACGTCTGATCATGTGGGGCATTTGGTAGATATCCTGCAGTTGGAGATTCATTGTGGAATTCACTTGACTCATTTCTAGCAGTTGACTACTTCTACGCACTGCTGGCAAATCTTATATGTGTTTTTTGTGTCCTAAGTATTATTGTCCATTACCAACCTTGATTTAATTATTCTATTCAGTAACCTTCCTTAGGTTACAACAACATGCATGACAACTTTTACTTATCTAGAACAATGTCAATTATTTTACTTGAATGGCTACGAATTTGCACAAAATAAATTATCCCATTTATATAAAATAGAAGAAATTTTGTATCAGAAACAAAAACCAAACAGATTAGAAGTTTAAATCATGCATTGGTGTTTAAAACTTTGAGAAGATTCATTAGCATATTCGGTATAGATTAAACATTTAATTGTCTTTGTTGTCATTAACAATTTTTGCTAATGGGCCCTTGTCAGATGTATCCTCATGAGCAATAACACTATGAGATTTCCTTTTTTCATGGTTTACACCTGATGATGTCTGAAGAATTGATCAGCTGAAATGTTGTGCTGACACTTACATATATAAAAGAAAAGAGATTTTAGCATGTAAACATTGTTGGGAGTTTTCTGAACTGCAGTTAAACACTCGTCAAGTATAATACATAAGGAAAATAAAATTTGTTCCCTTTATCTTATGGATTATGCATAACAGGCTGGACAATAGATCTGTCGAATAAGTAGTATTGACGTAAGCAAATATACAAAGAAAAGTTTTCAGCATTTAAATATTGTTTGTAGTTTTCTGTAGTAAAGAGGCTTCTTTTTTTCTTACAGTTTACACATGTCATGTAGAACTAGAACAGTCTACCCTAGTGAGTGAAATAAAGCATTCAGTTTGACATTCCAACCACCTGCAAAAGGCCGAAGTGTACAACGGTCGAAATGGCTTAAAATTAGATCACTCAAAATGTTTTATTAAAGAAAGTATACAAAGAGCATTTAAACAATGTTTGGGGTCATCTGGAATTAAGAGGTTTCTTTTTTCTAATAGCTTACACCAGATGAGGGATGAAGAATAGATCTGTCAAAATGTTTTATTACAGAAAATATTCAAAGTGCATTTGAACAATGATGGGGTTTTTTGGAGTTAAGATGTTCTTTTAGTAGCAGAACAGATGAGAGAATAAGTATAGATCAGTCAAAATGTTATCTTTAATTACAGAAAATATATAAAGAGCATTTAAACAATTTTGGGAGTCTTCTGGAGTTAAGTAGTTTCTTTTTTCTAATGATTTACACCTGATGAGGGTAGAAAATTAAAACAGTCAAAATGTTCACTATTTACATTATTCACACTATTGTCCTCATCTTTGTCGCCATATTTATTACAACATTTCAGCTGTTGTACACTCCGGCCTTCTTCAGGTGGTTGGAATGTCAAACTGAATGCTTTATTTCACTCACTAGGGTAGACTGTTCTAGTTCTACATGACATGTTTTAATGGATGTCAGTTATCAGTTATCTCCTGTTAATTCCCTTCTCCAAGTTTTCTACTGCCATGAGTACACATGGCACAGTGGATAAAGGCGTTGGTTAGATCCAGTGACAGGACCCAAAGAGTGTGAGTTCAATACCCGGCTAGGGCAGTGGAGAACATGGAAGGAGAATTAATAGGAGATAACTGACATCCATTAAAACATGGCATGTGGAACTAGAACAGTCTACCCCAGTGAGCGAAATAAAGGGCTCAGTTCAACATTCCAACCACCTGAAGAATGCTGGAGTGTACAATGGCCGAAATGTAATAAATATGGCCACAAAGATGAGGACAATAATCTGAATAATGTAAATAGTGTACATAATTCCGCCTCTCAGAAATATAGACAGAGTCAAAATGTTTTATTACAGAAATATGCAGAGTATTTGAACAATGTTGGGAGCCATCTTGAGTCAGGAGGTTTCCTTTTTCTTATTTCCTGATGAGCGATGAAGAATAGATTCATCAAAACGTTTTTTTAATTACAGAAAATATGAGTGTAACATTTTGATAATTTTACTTACATCAACAAAATAACCATTTTACATATACTGTTAACAAACATTTTTGATGAAAAAGAAAGATTGTCTTTACATTTCTTTAAAAAGAAATCAGTCTAGTGTTTACAGTGGCTTCACAAATTGTCTTCGCAATAAGAGAATATATTGCACAGACTGAAAATTTATTGTGCCTCATCTTATATACAAAAATAAATTTTATTGATGAAAATCTGGCTGTACCCAAGACTGTATTGTACATGAATTAAGATGCCAGTTAAATGAAAAAGTTTCATGTCAGCTTTCAAAGGTAAGTAAATTGTAGTCAAAAACTTCTTTTGCTTTGTGAATGTATTTTTAAACTTTGAAGTGTTGGTGTAACTCTATCTATTGATCTTATTGATTGATTTTTTTTCTCTTTGTCTTGTCCATTGTTCCATTTTTACATCAGATTTAGGACAGACTTCAATAAGGTAAAATAAAAATTGATTGACCTGTCTTTAGCTATTTCTTGGAAGCTATTGGATAATTCTATAATTTTGGTATTTCGATACAAATCAATCAAACTGTCCCCAATGAAGTATGTATTATATATATATTTCAATCTGAAATTTTCACTGTGAAATATTCAATGTATGAATATAAAACAAGAATTCTGCATTAAAAAGAAAGGAGATGATGTTGAAAAATAAATATATATTGTGCAAAGTAATGACTATACATTGGGCGATATATTTATTGATGCAACATTATGTTTATCTATCTATCTCTTTCTCTCTCTCTCTCTCTCTCTATATATATATATATATATATATATATATATATACACTACAATTCCAAAGTTTGAGTCCACCTCGGGCAATTTTTAAATTGGCCCAAAATGTAGTTGTTTTGTACTTTAAATAAGAGAAAAATAATATATATGGTTAAAAAAAGTGAGACATGATTTTTTATTAGAAATTTGTTATGACAAAAAGAAAAAAGGATTTCATATTAAATTTTGCACCCAGCAAAATATCCTCCTTTAGCCGTGGTTATTCCAGCATAAAATTTTGTCATTCATTGCAAAAGTTTCTCAAAGTTTGATAATAGATTCCATTCTTTTTTCAATGACTGTAAGAGTTCTTTTTCATTTTTTTCACTCTTCTGTCAAGTTCATTCAATGCTAATTCTGTGGGTGGACTTCAAACTTTTGAACTGTTGTGTATATATACACAAAATGTAATGGGGCTTTGGTGTGCTGTCACAATGCCCTGAGCATAGGGTAGTTCCTGGCCGAAAGGAACATCACCATACTGACAAACCCACCCTATTCACCTGATCTTGCTACATGTGACTGTTTTTTCCCTAAACTCAAGGGAATCATCAAGGGGACCCATTTTGAAGATGCGGGGGCCATCAAGAGGGCCACAATGATGAAACTGAGAGGCATCCAAGAAAAATCCTTCCAGCAGTGCATAGAAGTGTGAAAGAGGAACATGAAAAAGTGCATTAGACTCAAGAAGGATTTATTTGAAAGGAAAATCATACAATCTGTTGTTTGAAACAGAAATAAATTGTTTGAAACACCAATCCCATTTATTTTATATATATACATATACATATATATATATATATATATATATATATATATAGAGAGAGAGAGAGAGAGAGAGAGAGAGAGAGCACTTGTGGCCTGACAATTGCATCTAGCATGAAACAGACTGTCGCTTCTAAGTGTTGACTTCTATGTTCACTTTTATATTTACACACGCTCTATCTCTGATATTGAGCACTTTATCCCATAAATATAGCACATCTTAAGACTATATTTCTTCATATATATGTATATGTATATATATGTATATGCATATATATATATATATATATATATATATGCATATGTATATGTGTGCGTGTGTGTATGTGTGTGTGTGTGTGTGCATGTACGTGTGTGTGTAATATATATATATTGAGTAAATACAAATTACTATAAAGTAGAGCTGTGGCTTTTTCATCTCAGAATTTATGGGAGAATTGAGCTCCAATTTTGCATTTATGCATAAAGATTCCATAATATGGTTTTTACTTTATTAACTATTATGTTTCTCTAACTCTTCAAATGTTGAATTTATAACTATTTTTATTTTCCCATCTTTACACTATATTAATTTTATCTCATAAATTGTCCCCTGTTTTGTCACCCATGAAATAAGAATAATTGCTTGTATGGAAAATAAGAATCTAGCTACATGAAATTGTCTTTAAGTGGCAGCAGAAGAATTATCATTGGCCTTTTAAAAGGTAAAATTAAACATTAATTCAATACTCAAATGCAGCAATCAATTTTGATTTCTTCTGTAGTTTATTGATGCCTATCGCATCTACTCCTCTCTAGCTATTGTGATGATGGCCAAACCAACTGTCCTCCACAGGTGCTAGCTTAAATACACCACCTGATAGTTATTACTGATACAAAAGATGGTTATCTCCCTTTTGTTGAGATGAAGTCACATAGGACATATGATGGCAGCTTACTGATGTTATTTCATAGAGTGAAGAAAGTGGCCAGTTAATCAGTTTCCAGGAGTCCAGTTTGAGCAGTTGCTTTAGCATGGGCAATGTTTTGTCTCAGATGGACAGGTGCAGCTTACAAGCCAATGGTACCATTTTCTTGTGGAAATATATCTTCACCAGATATAGAAACTATTTCTGGTTTGCAGTCCTTAATTTGGGAAAAACCCATGACTTGGTGTTTCCCTGTTTGTGGAATAACACCTGTGCTAGTGCGATAGCAGACAAATCTGTCCCACACAAATCTGAAATACTGGATATTGCTTATCCAGAAATACAGAAGAATCTCCAGTAGCTCCAGTTTCCATTGACAATTATTATAAGAATGACCCTATCTTTCCATACCTTTTCACACTGCTTGTGTAGACACATGTCACAGTTTCATATGTAAATATGTATATATAATTTTCATATGACTTAATGGTACAAAACAAATATTTGTGTGCATACAAATTTTTAATTCATTGTATTTCCAACTAATGAATAAACATACTTTTCATATAATGACTAAATATACATAGAAAAAAGAAAAAAATGATTTAATAGAAATTAATACTATTTATCCATTTTAATAGCTGAAAAAAGTATTCATACAATATAAAAAAGAATACATAATCTTCAATTGATACTTTGTAGAATAGTCATTATTCACTTTTATAGCAACCAACCTCTTGTTGTAGTTCTCAATTAATGATATAAAAATTTTAGTTGGTAATTTGTTCCATTCTTTGCATATTATCTTCAGATCCATGATGTTTGTTGAATTTTCAAATAACACCACCGATTCTTGATTAGGTTTAAATCTTGGGACTGACTTGGCCATTTCAGGATATTTACATTATTATTAGCAAGCAATTTCTTTGGACAATTTGCATTCTTTGTATATGGTCTTCAGATCTGGGATGTTTGTTGGTGGTCTTGATTGGAATTGAATTTTCAAATGACACCACATATTCTCGATTGGGATCTGGGGACTGACTTGGCCATTTCAGGATATTTCACCAAGCCATTTCTTCATAGATTTTGCAGTGTGCTTAGGATCATTATCTTGTTGGAAGATCCAATCAGGAGGAAATCCAGATTTTCAACCGAAATCATTAAAATATTTTGATATGCTGCGGCATTCATTCTACCATCGATTACTGATATTGTTCCTTGTACCTTTTGCTAAAAAACATTCCCCAAACCATGATGCTTCCACCACCAAATTTTATTGTTGGAATTGTGTTCTTTTGTTTGAAGACATTGCCATCTTTCCTCCATACATGATTTCAAGAATTATGTCCAAACAGCTGTTTTGGTTTCATCTGTCTATAATACTCATTCCCAATGTGATTTTTCCTTATTTTCATATTCATGAATAAATTTCAACATGGCATCTCTGTGTCTTTTCAATAGTAGGGGAGCATGATTTTAGATTGTTTCTATGAACTTCATTGCTTATTGTCCACTTAGTGACACATATTCCTGATGAAAGCAAATCATCCTTCAACTCTTGATGAGTGACCATTGGATTTTGTTTAATTTGACACATTAATTTCCTGGAAGATCTTGAAGAAATCTTGTGTGGAGCACCTGTTCTTCTTTGGTTTTCAACAGTTTTGAATTTTTATACCTTGCACTGAATGAACTAATGGTAGTAAATTAAATATTCAGGTTGTCTGAGATTATCATGTAACTTAGCTTATTTCCAGATCTTAACAATCAGTTCTTTTTGTGAATTTGTCAATTCTTTATCTCTTGCCATGATGATAACCTTCTTGCACGAATATCAGTTACAGAATATTCTGTTTGTATTTTTTAGGCTAAAAATAACTACTGATAACATTATTGGAACATTCTAGAATATTCCATTTGAATAATCTAGAGTATTAATGCAATTTAAAAGATTTAAAATCTGAAATTTGCATTGTATGAATACTTTTTTCACCCAACTGAAATGGAATTTATCAACTGAATCTATTTTTTGTTTTCTATACAGATTTAGTTATTATGCATCTGTGTACAGCTATTAGGTTGGTGCAAAAATAATGACGTTTTTTGACGTTAAAAATATGTCAAAAAACGTCATTATTTTTTGCACCAACCTAATAATTATATGAAAAGTATGTTTATTCATTGGTTGAAAATAAAATAAATTAGAAATTTGTATGCGTACAAATATTTGTTTCCCCCACTGTATATATATATATATATATATATTACATATATATATACTGGAAAAATTATGATAGATAGGAAAAGTTTTCATGCAATGTGTTACATCATTTAGGACTTCATTAGACTTCTTGATATATAGAAATTTAGATATCCTTTTCCCATATATATATATATATATATATATATATATATATATATATATATATACACACACAAGTTTACAATAAAGTCACTATACAGTTACTTATAATAAAAAAGCAAAGCATATATATATATATTTATACATATTTATTAACATCCTGTATGTATATATATATATATTTATATATATATATATATATATATATATATATATATACACCCACACACACACATATACATACATATATATATACATATATATATATATATATATATATATATACATACATACATACATACATACATATATATATATATATATATATATATATATATATATATATATATGATAAAATACAGTTTTAAGGTATGCCATATTTATGGGTTAAAATACTCGATATCAGGGATAGAGCCTATGTATATACAAAAGTGAACATTGAAGTCAAACCCAGAAGCAATAAATTAAACACTTGGATGTGTACAAATATTTGTTTCTCCTACTGTATATTTAATGCTGGTCATAAACAACTTTTGCTGTAAAATTCTTAATGATTAAAATAATAAAAAAAA
>OZ010586.1:78138002-78278002 GCA_963932145.1 Acanthosepion lycidas
GCTGTGGCAGAGGTGTTTTTACCCATCACCGCACATTACTATAAAACCAAAATATCAACCTGGAACCTAGAGTCATATTATGAAATAGCCTTATCAGATAGAGACATTCCTATGGATGTCATGCATGACACCAGATCCATTCAGAAATATCTAAACTGTCAGCTATATACAACTGCTTCCTAAGATCAATGGTGAAAAAAAGACTTTGAGCAAGTAAAGACTGAGGGTCTTGGCAAAGATCATTTTTCTATGAACAAACTAAGACAAATATAAAGTTGGAATAAAGAAGAGGACCTTGAACAGAAAATCATCCTCCTCGACCAAATGTTACAAGAAATAGGACTCAAAATAAATGTTTCCAAAACAGAATCTATAATATGTAATTATAATGAAAGCTCTGATGGTACATACCCTGAATCCAAAATAAAAGTTCAGCATGTAGAATTAGTAAATACTAAACATTTCAAGTATATCAGTGTTGGGATCAGTTATAACAATTTTAGTATAAGAGAAAGAAAATTGAACATGGAATAGTCTGTGTTTGCAGTAGATTCACGAAATACTGCATGTTGTTAAAAACCAAAATATCAACCTAAAAACTTTTTAATTTAATTTAACAGTCTTGTCATATCGGGACTTTCATATGGATGCCATGCATGTCACCAAACCCATTCAGAAATATCTAAACAGTCAGCTGTATACAACTCGGATAGGACATTTCATCAACACTGTCTACGCATCTCCATGACAACTCAATTCCAGAACAACTCACCATCAGGCTACTCAGTCCAAGGACAACTCAAAGCTGGCATTAAATTCATAGCTTCAGACTGGTGTTGGCTTTTATAGTGTGCACATCTCTTAGATCAGCTTTGATTCATAGAGTTTTTCAAAGTTTGGCTGTTTGTTCTAGCAATTTATTAGTTACAACGGCCCTTTGGCTGTCTGGTGTTTAATTTTCAAGATTAAACAAATAACCATGTTGAAGCAAATAGAAGAATGCACACAGAACTGGGGATAGACACTCCCCCACTCTCCTAATATTGATATTCCTTACAGGGGGTTGCAAAAGGCGCAAAAAACCAAGATGCATTTTTCGAGCAATTAATTGGAGGTCATCCTCCTCCCCCTAAATTGAAGAAGTATATGAAGACATGAAAGAATTCTGCAGATAGTTTCTTCTTTGTCACAGCGACCTCCAACAGAATATTTGAGGGGGACTGTATCCGATTTAAAATAAATTTTTAAATTAAAAATTATGCCATGTATTAAAAGTAATTAATTACTTTTATATGTTTTTAAAAGTCAACAAAAAAAACTAAAAAGTTTGTATGTTGCTGAGTTGTCCCTGCACTGAGTAGGCTGGTGGTGTATTGTTCTGGAGTTGAATGTCATGCATTTGTCCAAACCCGTTCAGAAATATCTAAACTCTCACTTGAATACATTTGCTTTCAAAGATCAATGGTTAAAAATGGCTTTGAGTGAGTGAAAACCTGTGGATCTTGGTGAAGACAATACCTCTTCAAGTCTTTTGGACTGGTGCTACAGAATCACAAACAAAGAACCATACCAAATAACAGAAACTATATTACATGAGGACTTTCAACAGCAGCAACAACTAAAAGGAATAGCACATAAAACACAAAGAGAAAATAATGACATAATCAAGATGTCGACATTCCACACTATTCGGAACAAAAGATTGGGATTAAACCCCCTATCAGTATTGGGAAGAATTATAACAGTGGCTTTAAAAACTTATTTTCCTAAAAACATGTTTTAATAGGAAGATTTTATGAATTTCAAGTGAAAGCAGAAAGAGGTAATAATGAATTCACCATTGAATAAATGCAAGAAATAAATGCAAAAGTAGTTTAGCATTAATGATGAAGGAAACTGAAGGATGGAGAAACTGGTAAGGTAATTCTCATGGAAAGATTTTCAAGTACAAATGGAATTGGTCGTCAAATAATTAATTCTTTTTTCCTTGCTTTAGAACCTCATCTTTAATTGTTACTTTTGGAAAAGCATCTAATGATCATGATCAACCATTTCTTTTATAACTTCTGTTATTTAGAAGAGAAAATTATCCAAACATTTCTTCAGGATTGATGCCAAACTCACATGGTTCTTCTGATCAGGAAGGCCAAAGTTCATAACGTAATCTTTAGATTTTTCTTTAATCCAACAATAAATGTCAAATGTTTCCTTATAAAGAAATCGCTAATATATTTTTTAATATGTTTCACCTCAAGTAAGGCAGAAAAGCCACTAAGCTACAAGGGGTTACTGGGTGTAGAAGAATTAGAAACAGAAACATTAATAATGAGCTGGCAGAGAAAAGAGTAATCCAGATAGTGATTGACATTGCATTTAAATTTTTGCAGATTAAAGTTTTCTGGAAAACAGGGACCTCCATAAGCAAAAAGTGTGAGAAAAGAAACTGTTAGCATAGAAATTACAGTTACATCTAGCCAGCTCAATCTGTAAATTGATGAGATCTTGTTACCAGTCTAATACAGCATTTAAATTAAAAAATTCTAGGTACCTTAGTAATGAGCTCATCCAAACAATTATAATGAAATATTTATAGAAAAGATACAAAGAGACAACCTTATGTCAGTGGGAAAGTAAATGAAGCTGAGCTACCAGATCAGGACCAATAATATTGCTGATTCTTATTTGGATTTTATCAAGGAGATCAATAGCAGGGTCACTAAACCATATGTGGCAGCAATATTCTAAGCATTACTACTATAATATTTTTTCTTTATTTTAAGATCTTTAATTAATTTTCATGTAATAATTTTAATTGCCATTATCAATATATATTAGAATAAAATTTTAGTGACACTCTATAATAAGAAGAATTAGTTGAAGGTACTATAATAGTTTTTTTTTTATTTTGACAATGAACTAGACATGGCAATAAACTAAAAAGTTTAACACTCTGAACTTTTACTCATGATAAACTAACAATCAAATGCTGATATTTGTAAATGTACACTTCACTTTAATATTTTCTTTGTTGGAAGTAACGAATCCCAACAGTCAAAAGTTCTTGCATGCTCCAGAAGCCAAACTTGTCCTTGTTTAAGCCAGGTGTCAACATCAAAGTCTTTTACTAACTGCAGTTAAGAATAAAGAGAAAAGTTTCTGATGGTGCAAATATGGCTTCTTTTCTGAAATGCATCATAAACACAGATCTTTATGAAAGTCAACTCACTGAATTAAATAAAGTTTTACTTTTAAATGGTTATTAAATTCTTGCTAACACTTTTCTATGGAATCTGTATTTACGCTTCTAGCACATTCTATCATAAATGGACATAATGTGATTTGAATTATTCATCAGTCACACACCCTCATCTCCCCTTCTTACTATTAAGATATTCCATTATGGTCAGAGGAGGCATTACTTTAAACCAAGCTCTTACTCTGTAACCCTGGAACTCTGAGTGGCTTGTACAGGGTAAAAATCATTGTAAAAAAAAAAGCAAAAAAAAAAAAAAAAAAGAAAGCAAGCATTCCTAGTGTTACCATAATAACGGAATATCTCATTACTTAGCACAATCTTGTTGCTAATTCATAGCATTTTATTTATTTTTGTTCCATGCTAAATTATTTTTAGATATTTTTTTACTTTTAATGAGGCAATATAGATAAAAATAAAATTTCTACATGTCTTGTTACAGATTTACTAATGTATTTATTTTTTTATATAAGCATTAGACATTTAAAAAAAATAGAAGTTAATGTTTTGGAATAGAGAACATTTTAATTTTTGTGGAATTAATTGTTTTTTTTTATTCTTAATCAGTCGTTATTTCTTATCACTTTAAACATTATATTTTAGTGGATACATTTGTTTGGGTAGATGTCCTTTTTCTTAGTGTGAATTACATCTACTAACCTGTGTTTTCAAGAATTTGAATAAAAAAATGTGTCCACCAGCAGGATTTGAACCTATGTTTCCCCGCAAAAAAAATGAGGACACAGATTTTAATTTTGCTGGAGTGCATGTTTTCTTTTGTTGTAATACTAATTGCTATTTATGTTGTTTTTGTTGCTGTAATTGTTGTTCTTGTTGTTGCTTTTTTAACGCCAACATTTGAATCATGATAGCTTTTAGTTCTTCCATTTTGCTGTACTCTGCTGAATATTTTGTTGATTAATTTTTGAATAACTTCCCCTGTTTATTTCTCTGTAGTCCTGCAAATATGACGCCTCTTTGGTGAAGTGGTAAATATTATTGAATATCCTAATTACAACATCTACGATATGTATATTTTGTTTTCCTCGTGTAAGTTCAACGAATACTCATCACCACTTTTGTAATGCCCATTTGCAGGAGAGACTTTGTAAATCACAGTTACAATACTAATAATGGCTTCGAACAATACTCGGTCAGACGCTACTAATTCCCATATATATATTTTTCCTTTACCTGTCACGTGATCTAATTATTACAAGATGAGGTCGACTGTGCTTGCTCTCTGGTGATCAATGTTCAAACCTAAGTGTCAGCAACAACACTTTATTCTTATCATTCAATTATGTGCCATACATGATACATGCTTAGGCGATCATGCATCTTTTGATACATGACTGACGAGGCATATTTTTTTGACGGAGTAGGTTACCATTTCTTTTTGTGGTAGACCAATTGCCATCCAAAGTTATAGAACCCTATCTGTCCTGCTATTTATCCAGAGCTGGAAAGAGAAGAAGAGAATTCATACCTTTCCCAAGGGTATTAATACGTAAGTGAATGTAATGGATTCGACTGGAATTTGAACTCTGCTCTCTGATTCCTCGATCCAAGCCGCTATCCATTACTACACTGTACCTCTTTTATGACATCTTTATTAAGATTCTCAAATGCACAGGATGATAGATGTAATTCACCCTGTTTAAAGAACAAGATGAATACTCAAACAAGTGTATATACACTAAAATATAATGTTAAATGTGATAAGAAATACAGAATATTGCAAAAAAAGTATGGTAAGTTTGGTGCTTTGTGGATTCATTTTACAGCTTATTAAACCATATCACCTTTTGAATAAGAACTAGTCTTTGCAGTAAGGGGATATTGTTTGTGATGGTATTAGTAGTAGTTAAAGTAGTAGAGGAAAGTCGAGAGGATGGTTGTCATGTTAGTAGAAATAATGTTTAAAATATTATAATTGTCCAAGTGTACAAACCAGCCATTTGTTGTTTGGTAAGGCTGTTTCTGATTGATGATAATGTTGACAATCAGGAACATTATCATTTGTTGGTATTTTCAGCATTGAAGAGAACCTGACAGTAATGTTGAGATTATTTATTTCGTAAAAAATACAAAATTGTGGCACAAGGCTGAAGGGGAGATGGAGAGAAGCTGATCTTCATTAGCTATCCTAGTGCTAGTTAATCAGAATCACGACCCATACATTCATTACAATTTTCTCATTCACCACAAGAACTCATTCATCACCACTCAATCCTGCATATACCATAATACCGCATATTTGTAGGAGACCTACAGAACATCCCATGACAGTAATGTTCAGCAAGCTAATCTTGTTGACCATTAATAATGTAGTGAGGTCAGTCTCCACTGGGTGCTTTATTTGAAACCTTGTGCCAAACTTAGATTGCTTAATATCAATATAAACAACAAACATCAGTAGTCTATCAAAGCTAAAAATTATTTGTTTTTGTGCAAGCCTTGTATATACAACAGCTTGATCCTAATATATCCATTAAATTTTTGTTCTGAAATTCTGTAACATATTTGATGGCAGATAATATTCTTTCTTTGCAAAAATGACCCAGAAAATACCATTTGAGTCTTATATGTACAGATTGGCTATTTGGCATGCTAAGGTTTATCAAGATACTATTGACTACCAGTACTTGTAGTGAAACTAACTCCATAATACCGCCCATATTTGAAACTGTCCTGCTGTGTTAGTGAACTTGGGCAAGTGGAAATGGTGTCTCCATCTAGCTAATATCTTAGCATTTTTTAAGATACCATCAGTTTTCCATCATGTCTTGAACTGGTGCACACCATACGTCTACTCTTGAAATATTTTTTAAGACTGGGGAATCTTTAAATGCAACATAGAGAGATTTTTATTCTCATTTCTTGTTATGGCAGAATGATACTGTTCAGAAAATTAATATTGGTATCACTTGGCAATTTCAGGGCCACAAGTTCAGCACTTAACGAAAAACCATCTGGAAGACTTCAAAGCACTCAAACCTCCGGGTGATGGAAAACTTTAGAAATATAGACCAACATTTGGAGGATGTCATTTTAAAACCAAATGAATAGAAACTAGACTTTTGTTTTCACAACAGTGAAATAATTTTTTTAATAGCAGTTACCGTGGTCTTTTGCCAACCTATAAAATATGGGAGGTATTTCTGCTGTACCTTGTAATGCATACAAATACTAGATGTGAATATTCTTCCTCTATGTGTCGTTTTCCCTGTACATTCATGGCTCTCCCCAACTTCCTGTCTTTTGTAGTTCTCAGTAACAGTTATATCTTCATCGTCTCCCTGCTACCTGGTTCTGCTATCCATTTACACAAGCTTGTCAGGCAAGCAGCTTCCTGTTTCCATTTGTCCCACTTGCATTCATTATACCCTGTGAATGCCAAATTCTCCAAGCCTCATTATGAGTCCTAGAAATTTCAACTTCCTATTTTACTTCTCTGTGCCACAGGATATATACAGTTATAGGTCTTCACAACTTCCTATCCCTTGTGGTTCTTTTTTTCTCTTTGCTAAAGCTACTCCCCTTCCCCACCCATTCACATTAGCTCATCAAGAAGGTGGCTTTGCTGCCCCCCTCTTCCACATGTCCTCAATATGCCCTGTGAGTGTTAAATTTTCCATGGCCTCCTTTCTCATTATGTGTTCAAGTAATTTCAACTCTATATTACATAGAAATACATTTGCATATTACATGTAAATATTACATTTAAATTGTACATATAAATACAAGTATAAATTGATTGTACTTACAACATGTTAATATTCAATTTAAATATTACATGTAAATACTACATGTTATACTATATTTAAATATTACGTGTAAATGCTACATGTACATGTATATACTACATTTGAATATTACATTTAAATTCTGCATTTAAATATTAGATGTAAATACTGCATTTGAATATTACATGCAAATGCAACATGTTAAACTATATCTAAATACTAGCAGTAGAACCCGGTGTTGCCCGGGGATGTAACAATAAGAGATAGATCAAGTATCGACCATCATAAAGACGGAAAAATAAAATTGATAAAGATTATTGTTTAAGGTTGACGGACACGCATGTCTTAATTAGTTTTTTTTTTGTTTTTTTTACAAATTGGTCAAACCCAAACTCAATCAAAAACATTGTTTTCAATCGTTATGAGTCTACCGATTGAATAGAATTTTACAATTTTATTATAAACAATCGTCTTATAAATGGTATTTTTAAAGCATTCTGAATGTAAAAATAAAGAAAAAAGTGTGCAAGACAAGAAACACTACCTGCCAAAAAAAAAAAAGTGAAGTTTTGTTGAAATCGGTTGAAAAATGTAGGAAATCGGATCCCATATATAAACGAACACACACTGGGCACCTCGGCATGGTGTAATGGTTAGCAAGCTTGTCTCACTAGATCAGTTACAACTGAAAAGTGAGTTCGATCCTCACTAGATGCCCCATACTTTCGGCCTTGTGCCACATCTAAGCTACACTTGGAAAATAACTATAAACAAACACACACACACACACACACACACATACACACACACAACCTGGGTTTTATAATAGGTATAACTCGATATGAGTTGTCCCCCTTTCATTCTTGAAACAGCGATGCCTCTTAATTGTGTTTTCAAATTGATTTCGTGCAAAAACAATTGTGTTTTTCCAATTTTTGGCACTGTCAGAACCACTGCAAGGTAATCTTACATAGTCCTGTGAAGTTTTGTTGAAATCGGTTGAAAAATGTAGGAAATCCGTTCCAATATATAAACGAACAGACACACACAACCAGGGTTTTATAATAAGTATGATTACATGTAAATGTTGCATGTACATACTACATTTGAATATTATATTTGAATGGTACATTTATATTATATTATATTTAAATATGACATGTAAATGCTACATGTATATACTGCATGTGAATGTTGCATTTAAATGATACAGTTAGATATTACATGTAAACATTGCATTTAAAAACTATATTTAGATAATACTTGTAAATACTATATTTAGATATTACATGTAAATCATACAGGTAAATACTGCATTTGAATATCACATTCAAATGTTATATTTTAATAATATGTATTGCATGTAAACAGAGAAAGTCTTACAGGCTATCAAATATAATCATTTCTTCTTTTCATGTTGAACAATATTGTCTGAGTGAGACAATGATTAAAGTCTTGATATTTGCTGTTTGCTAAAACCTTGAAGAAGAATAACTAACTACTCAACAAGTGTATCCACTAAATCACTGTGTCTTTCAAGTGTCTTTTACAGTCAGTAACCATTCAAGAATTCTTCGATAAATCATTTATTGCATCCAGACAAATATATTGTTCTCTTGCTCTCAACTACAACAAGTATTTTTCCTTGGGTTTTTTGAATTTGTAACTTTTTAGGCTTCATTTTCCCCACTAAGCCAGGCTACTGCTATTCTGAAAAACTCTTTGAATAATAATAGCAAATGTTTATTTAAACATTCAGTCAGAAAATAGCTTTTGTAGTTGGAATTTGTTACAGGGATCTGTTAGATGCACTAGATAAGACAAACAAATACAATTTACCACCAAATTTCTTTTTGAGGAGAAGCTACAAAGCATATAATGCACTTATAATCTTTGACAGATCTGGAGAAAACATTGTAATAAAGATTTCACCTCTAAAACGTTGTCTATAATAATATGATACCTGTTGCAAAATTGTATGCAACATTTTCTTGATTTTAAGAGTAAATATAGTTAAAAATAATTTCAAAACAAACAACACATAGGAAGAAATTATTTTTAGTAATGCCAAACACAATTTCATTATTATTATTATGAGAATACTTTAAATTTCTGGGTTAAATGTAGAGGAAAGTGGGCCTAGAGAATTTAACATACATAGCAAAACAAAAGAGAAGCTGTGGTCGTTTGTGTAAAAGGATTTTTAAAAAAGAGGCAAATAGAGATGATAAATGATTGTAAGTTAGATGAACAAAAAACAAGAAGTTAATGAGAGATATGATCACGCATGCCCTAAAAAAGATATAGCCCACAGCAGAGTGTTTTTTAATGTATTATAAAGATAATATTTCATTTTATTTTATTTTTTTTGTTTGGTTATTTAGCTGATGTTATTGAGAATCATTTTTCTGATAATGATATAATATACGATTTATGTCAAAAAATATCACATGGTCTGAAACAAATTTCATGTTAATAAAGAACATATGTTCTATGAGAAGTTTAACTGTGATAACCTTGGTATGACCTGAGCTTGCCATAAGAGAGGCTGCATGAATTTAAGTGTACTACTACATTGGAAACTAGATCTCACCATTTTGAATTTGCTAAATATTAGGTTGGTGCAAAAATAATGACGTAATAAAGTTGTTTTTTGACGTATTTCTTAACGTCAAAAAACGACATTATTATGTCATTATTTTTGCACCAACCTAATATAAGTTCACAGCTAGCCACCACTATGTTAAACAGATTGTAGCAACCACCCTCATTCCCTCTGTATTTCATTGTAGAGTGGTAAGTTTCACTTGAGCAGCTTCTTCTCACGAAAAAACTGCTCTGTGAAAGAAGACGTTTTCCAGATCACTACAATCTTAACCTGTTCAAGTCTAGGGTTAACAGTTATCTTCACCACATAAACTGTGCCTCTTATTCTATAACCTTCTATCTTGAGTGGCTCCAGAGCCTTGTATAGGGTGAACCTCACTGTAAATTACTTAACAGCACTGATGTAAATAAGATAAGTTCACTGTAAAATAAAGTTTTCTATAACAATTAGTTTCTGATGCACCTCGATACACTGATACTCTGGTATGGTATTGAGTGCAAAGTGTACTTTGGTTCTTATTTTGATTATTTCTACCCAAGCAAGGCGATAATGCTACTAAGATGCCATTGATTACTAGAAGTGAAACAGAATGATAAGACTTTAGTGAAATGAAAAGACAATAAAAGAACAGGAATTCAGTGCAACAGAAGATGGCAATTGGCATTGCATTTAAATTTTTGAAGATTGTAGGTGGCAGTGGCAAGAAGTTTGAGAAAAGAAACTGTTAGAGTAGAACTTATATCTAGCTAGTTCAAAATGGTGGAATCTAGTTACCAATGGAGTAGTACACTTACGTTCACACAGCCTGTCTTATGACAAACCCAGGTCATAATAAGGTTATCACAGTTAAACTTCTTGTAGAACATAAGTTCCTTATTGACATGAAATTTGTTTCCGACCATGTGGTATTTCTTGACATAAATCGTATATTATATCATTACTAGCAGCATGGCCAGGCATTCCCTGTGCTTGATTCAAAAATCGTACGACTCATACAGCAATCACTATCACTTAACTTAAAATATTTTTGCCCTTCCTTACCTTTAAAAGAGTGCCCTTTGCCGTGCTGCTGTTGCTACATGCCTTACTTCTTGCTTATCTCACACTGCGAATTTTTTCTAAGCTCTATATTAAACATTAAATCTGTTACAAAAAAAGAACTAAACAAAATGAACACAAAATGATCTAAAAAAAAGGACTCGTAACTGGAAAAACTGAATGAAAAAAGAATGTTAACAACAAATACTTTTTCACACCCAACCCAGTTCTATGGAATCAGAATCAATGTTGAGTTTAAGCAAGCGGATGAGCCAATTGGAGTGAAGTGCCATGCAGATTTAAATTTTTCCCACTTGTGACAAATGCAGCTATCAATTTTTTTGCATGCTAGCATGCTAGTTAACATTCGTGTCAGTCAGCTGTTGACTCTCTCGCTGGCCAATAGAATCTTCCTGCCTTTTCGTGGCAGCCAGCTATAGGCTGTCACTGTGGGCAGTAGAAAATGGCCGCAAACTACATGAAAAGTGCTGTAGAAGCATGAAAATATCGATTATTTCCACTATCGATGGGAGTTGGGAAATGAAAAGTTGGTCTTGGCCTTTCTGCTAACTTGGAGCATGTGCATGTAAATTTTGGTGCAAATCCGTCAAAAATTGTGGCCATGCATTCGTTACACACACACACACACAAATTCTGCCTTTTATAGATAGAGATCAGAAAAATGATACTCAATAACATCAGTTAAATAACTGAACAAAAATAAATAAATAAATAAATAAAAAATAAATAATTAAAATAAAATATTACCTTTATAATACATTAAAAAACACTCTACCTTGGGCTATATCTTTTTTTTAGGACATACTCTCAGTTATTAAAGAACCTGTTTTGCCCTCTATCAGTATGGCTGATGCTAACCACTAGATGAGCAACTCACTATGCCTTCTTGGTCTTTTATTTTCTGCTGACACAAAGTGGAATGATTATATGGAATCAATTGCTAGGTTCACTGTGTCATGCTAGATAATTTTTCTCCTCAGAATCTATCTTGCAAATCTGTAATTCATCTGTGCATAGAACATTGCTGCCACATCTGGTCTGGTCTTTCTGCTACATCTCTATAGATTCTTGACAAAATCCAAACAAGACACATTAAAATTATCGTTCCTGACCTGACATCTTGGTTTCAGTCACTGCCATAACTAATAAGCTTTTCCCTCTATGATAAATATTTTCATGAATATTGCTCTAATGTACTTTTATTGTTAGTATGTCGAGTTCACTAATCGAAATGCAGTACTAGATTTTTCCCATAATATTCACTTCTGAAATTGATAGTTATAACAATAAGTTCTATGCTAATAGTTTCTTCTTTACACTTTTTGCTTGTAGAATTCTCTTGTAGATTCCTGCTTTATTTGTCAACTAGGATCTCCAAAGATTTAAATAGAATGTCAATCATCATCTCCTTGAATCCTTTTATTGTCCCTCTCTGTTTCTTTTCACACTCAGTAAACCCTTGCATCATATTGGCTTTTATTGCCTTGTAAAATGATTGAAAAAAATAAAAATTTGAATATCTGGGATGTGTTTTAACAGAGGATCAAGATACTGACACTGAAATCTGAAGGTATATTGGAATAGTAAAAGATGCTATCTAAATGCTAAGCAAAGTATTATGAAACAGGAAAATATTCTTAGAAACCAAGAAAAGAGTACTAAACTGTTATGTAATATCAATCCTCCTCTCTATCAGAGAATGCTGGACTATTTTGTTACAGATGAAGAGCAGACATGAGGTAATGAAATGTGGATCAAGAGAAGGATGTTGAGAATACAACTGATGAACATGTGAATAATGAAGAAGTGTCAAAGAAAATTGAAAAAAAGGATGCTTATATTTAGATTCAGAAAGAGACTGTTGAAACTTATAGGATGAATAATGAGGAAAAAGGGTTGAGAGAATTTGACACTCAAAGGATATACTGAATTCAACAGGGACAGTGAGAAACAGTGTGTAACCTACCTAAGAAGGAGTGAGAGGGATGTTTAAAAGTCAAACCTTACTAAGTGCTACAATGGACAGGAAATAATGGACAGTCATTATCACCCACATCTTGAAATGACATAGAAAACAAGGAGAAGAAATCCCTCCTTGTTTTCTGTTTAGAAGAGTCAGATTCAACTAAAACTAGTGTATTGGGCTGAAGCTGCTCAATACTCACTATCCACCTTGACAAAGTTCAAAATCTATTACAGAACTCATATATACAATACATTGCCAAAAAACTGGAAAAATAGTGTGCTTCTTGTATCACTTGAAAAATCACCTGATTACTTTTGTCATGCTTTACCTTTAAAAGAATAAGATCAAGCCAAAAAGTAGAGTATTTCTGCCATATCTAGTCTGGAATTATTCATTCCTCACTTTCCAACATTGACAGTTGGTTGATTTTGTTTGGCAGCATATCAACCTCTATGGGTTATTTAATGCTGAAATCTAAATATTTTGAACACAATTTTATGGCTTCAACTAAATATATTTTGAACACAATTGTATGCATTCAACTAGATAAAAAATGCAGTGTTATTCATTTTGCTATAAAATGTATTATGGTAATTCTACTATAGAATTGTATTACTGATCACTTGTCTTTAAGATTGTATTGTTGGTAACTTTATTATAAATAGCTATTGTTAGTCATTTTGCTATAAATAAGCATTGTTGGCAATTCTATTATAAATAAATACGTATTGTTGGTCATTTTATTATAAATAAGTATTGTTGGCAATTTTACTATAAAAATGTATTTTTACACTTTCATACTGATTTTTTTTTGTTTGTTTGGGGTTTTACCATTTCCCAATAGCTTGGGCCCTAACAGGTACTACCATCCCAGTTCATGATGGACCTGGGAACAACAACAATTAATAGGTGGTTCCATGTACCTCAAAACCTCCAATCTCCTGATTATAGGCCGGATGCATTTTATCATCATATTAGCAGCATGGCCCGGCGTTGCTCGTGCTTGATTCAAAAATCATACGATTCATACAGCAATCACTATCACTTGACTTAAAATATTTTTGCTCTTCCTTGTCTTTAAAGGAGTGCCCTTTGCCGTGCTGATGTTGCTACATGCCTTACTTCTTGCCTATCTCACACTGCAAATTTTTTCTAAGCTCTATATTAAACATTAAATCTGTTACGAAAAAAGAACTAAACAAAATGAACACAAAACGATCAGCTTTAAAAAAGGACTCGTAACTGGAAAAACCGAATGAAAAAAGAATGTTAACAACAAGTACTTTTTCACACCCAACCCAGTTCTGCGGAATCAGAATCAACGTTGAGTTTAAGCATGCGAATGAGCCAATTGGAGTAAAGTTCCATGCAGATTTAAATTTTTCCTACTTGTGATGAATGCTGCTATCGATTTTTTTGCATGCTAGGTAACATTCATGTCAGTCAGCTGTTGGCTCTCTCGCTGGCCAATAGAAACTTCCTGCCTTTTCGTGGCAGCCAGCTATAGGCTGTCACTGTGGGCAGTAGAAAATGGCCGCAAACTACATGAAAAGTGCCGTAGAAGCATGAAAATATCGATTATTTCCACTATCGATGGGAGTTGGGAAATGCAAAGTTGGTCTTGGCCTTTCTGCTAACTTGGAGCATGTGCATGTAAATTTGGGTGCAAATCTGTCAAAAATTGCGGCCGTGCATTTGTTATACACACACACACACATACACACACACATCCTGCCTTTTATAGACAGAGATCCAGGATTAACTTTTAAAAATCAATTATGCAGTCTTGTAGAGGAAGACTTATTTCAGTCTTCTTCTTCTTTCCCACAAATCTGTTGCTACTTTAATGCAATTCCCATAGCAAATGTTCAGATGAGTGCCATTCTTTAGTTCCCTCACTTCAGATAGAGGTAGGACATGACATGCTTTTCTCATGGAGTAAAATCTCTCTCATCTTCCCCATGTTCCCAGAGAAAGTTACACTCAGACAGCATTTTTCTTGAACAGGCTCCTATGTGGGTGCTTTCCTGAGCACTACAATCTTAACTTCTTAAAGTCAAAAGTCAATCATTATCTATCCTTAATATCTACATAATTTTTACTTTTTGCAACCTCATCTTTCATTAATATTGCACACCTCATTCATCTAGTTATGCTAAAACATTGGAAACAATATTTTGCATATGCAAATGACAGGTGAACAGAAATGGAAGACAATTTCAACAAGACAATATGTTATATTTTTATTTTTATATAGGGTGTTTCAAAAGTATGTATTACATTACAACACTGTATGGGTAAATAGCAGGACAGACCGGGTTCTATAGCCTTGGATGGCAAATGGTCTACCACAGAAAAAAATGGGAACCTATTGTGGAAAAAATCTGCCTCATCAGTCATGTATCAAAAGATATGTAATTGCCTATGCACATATCATGCATGCCACTGAACTGATTGATATCTTAATAATTTCTGGAGATATCAAAGCACTATTTATATTTCCTGAAAGCTAATATTTCAACTTTTCTATATAGGTTTTTACAGATGTTCAATGGAAGCACCGCAAGTTACACAACACACATCCAAGTGATAATTCAATTCTTGACAAACACGACCAAGCATAGCTTTGTCAATGTTTCATAAGGAATCCATCATTCACATTATCAGATCATCCATGACTCTTGGAAAAGAATTTAAATACCATGAGGCCTTTCACATACCCCCAGAGGAATAACTCACATGTTATAAGGTCTGGAGACCTAGGTGGTCATCATAGGAACATGTGATCAGTCTGTCCAGAATGCCGAACACATCTGTTAGGCAATGTTATGTTTAGATACTGTCTAACATTAAGACTCCAGTGAGGAGGTGCTCCATCCCATTGGAAAATGAAGACAACCAGTTTTGTACCATGGCAAGGTACCATCACGATTGACTGTTCCTTCTTCTTCTTCAAAAAAAAATGATCCATACACATGTTTCTTTGACATGATACAGAACAGGTTTACCTTAGCAGAATCTCACACATGCTCAAGAGTTACATGAGGGTTCTCAGTTCCCCATATGCATGTTTTATGCTTGTTAATTTTGCCACTTATGTTGAAGTTTGTCTCATCATTAAAAACAAGCCAGTCATCAAATCCATCTTCTTCCAACCTCTCTGGAATTTCTATGCAACATTCATGGCGAGGGTTAATTAAATTAACAGAAGAAAACTTGACACGTTTAACTTTTAAATGGTATTAGGTTGGTGCAAAAATAATGACGTTTTCTAAGATATGTTACTATGTGAGAAAACGTCATTATTTTTGCACCAACCTAATACCAGTTCAGTCATGTTACCATTTGTAGTTCATGATAAAAGAGATCTTAGAATCTAACATAGAATTTTGAAACACCCTGTATAACAGAAGAAAAAGAAAGAAAATACATTAGTATGCATATAAAGAAAATAAGACTTTAAAAGCTTGTGAATGTGTGGGTGATATATACATGTATATGTGTGTGAAAAAGTTCAGTCACCAAGGTGAAATATATCTCCATGCCTGGGAGAAGATTCAGGTGGATGTTGTTGCTACAGAATGCTAGGCCAAAAAGGGAGAGAGGGCACAAAGTGTCCTGTTTTTATAGTTACTTGCCAGAATCCTCTTATGTCTTCTTGGGGAAACTGGCAAAGAATAATCCACACACCATTACCGTTTTAACAGTAACTCTCTACCTTGAGAATTTCTTAGTCTTGCATTGGGTGAAATCTTGCATGGGAAAAAATGGAGAAATATACAGATAGTTGTTTTTGTGTTTACCCTTTGAACTGAAATGAAATATTGTAGACAGAGAAGAAAAACAGGAGTTCACCCATAAAAGCATCAAGAATGAAACAAATCGACTCTTATGATCCAGAATGGTGATGATATTTCATCAATCTAAGAACAACCATTGATGAATGATGATAAGGATATTTCATGTCCTGGAAATAAACATAAAAATGTCATCATCTAAAACAACCTGGCCACCAGTGATAATATACGATGATGATAACACAAACATTACTAATATTGTAATTAACATCATAAAAAGAAAAATACACATCTTGTCATTAATGTCAGCACCTGTCTCAAAGTCTTATTATTTATGTTACAATTGTACATTTTAGTCATTTCATTTTCAGTAAAAAAAAATAGAGAAAAAGGAATCCTGTATCGACTATAAATACATATAAAAATGGGGTATCTTACATTACACATAGCTAACATCTAACCCCATTACAAGACAATAAATAGCAAAGTTGATTTCATCAGTTCTTTTTGATTCAACAAAAAACAAAAAGTGTGACACTAAAATCCAAAGGTACATTAGGATAGAGAAATCTGCCTTCTAAAAGCTAAGCAAAGAAACAGGAAAAATTTTCTTAGAAACAAAGGAAAGAATACTGAAATATTAGGTAATATCAGTATTTGTATATGGCAGTCAAAGTCTCTTCAGAGATGAAGAAGAGACTTGAAGCAAATGACATGTGATTCTACAGAAGGATGTTGAGAATACAATGGGCAAACATGTGAGAAAAACAAAGTTTTAGAGAAAATGAAAGCAAACTGGACACTTATATCTGATATAAGAAAGAGATAGTCTCTAAGGCATATTAATGGGCGAAGGGGAATTGGAATATTTGATACTCACAGAAAATACTGATGGCAAGAGGGATAGAAAAAAACAAGTCATAACATACTTAGCAAGATTAAGTAAATGGATAGTTAGGAAATATCACAAAATGACAAAAGGTTTTAGGAGATATAACAAAAAGACAAAATTTATTAAGAGCTACAAAGGACAGGAAGTTGGAGTGAATCATGATGCCAATGTCCTGAATGGACACATCACATAGAAAAGAAAGATTCATATTAATATTTCTGCAAACTTTATATTCAAATTTTTATAAAGTCCATTCTATTTAGGTACATTCTATTTAGGCACAATGTAAAAAACGCAAAATTCTGCCAGGCAATTATTTTTAGGAAACACTGTAGGAATTTTTAGTTTTTTTGTTTTAAAAGGAACACCTGAATCTTTTTTTTTTTTAACTACCTTTCTTTTATGATTGCATTGTGAAAGAAACTTAAAGAATTGTTCTGCTTAACAAAAAGTGAGAGATGGAAAGAAACAAAAGCAGAGGAAATCTTTTGAGAGAAAATGGAGAGAAATTATTGGGAGCAAGAAGTAAAAAGACCAAGCAGTTGTATTGAAGGAATTTAACTTGGCTTTGAGGGAAAAGAATAGAACAATAACCAGGGTCATCAAAATGTTCAGCATTCCTCTTTTATGAGAAAAGATCTACATGGCTAGCAGACATTAAAAAGTTCTTACCTTTCTATTGAATATCTGCTTCTATTTTTAGTAAAGTGTAATTTTCTTGATCCTTTGATTGCCCTAAACACACTTTGTCTTTATTTTTCTTTCTGTTTATGTTACACGTCCCTGAAACAATTTGAAACACTGCCGAGCTTCGAATTGCAATCACAAATCATTCTAAGCTAGGATCTTTTCTGACAGTTAAATATTCACCATCAGACTTCTATAGTTCTCTTTTACTTTGTCATTTAGGGCAAGGTTTCCCAACTTGGTTGATATCACCCAGTGCTTGAAATCACCCACTAGAATACATGCTATCACTGCTTTCATTTCAATTTAAGATCATAGTTTCTATTTTGGAAAGGTTTATCTTGAGTTCTGATTCTTAGAACATTTGGTAAAGGATGATGATTTTTTGTTCAAGATCATTCTTATCTCAACTATGACTACCTATGTTATAACATATCACCCCTTATCATCAATACATTGGCCTTGGATAGGAAAGCAAGATTTCTGTTTTCTTTTAGTAGATTCATTTGGAATGCTTAAATGAACAATGCCCATCACTTGATGTACTTTTATATGTACAAGGCATTGTCTAGATTAAATAGAATACGGTTCTCATTTCCTCTTTCTCATACTTCTGATGAGGTTATTTACATTATTTACATTGTTTGGACTGTTGTTATCATCTTTATTGCCATATCCAGTCAATGGATCCAATCAATGCTTTTATCCATGATGCGTTGGTTGGATCCAGTAACTTGACCCAAAGTTCACATGTAAATTTGATACAAACAACTCTTCTTTGTCAACTAACATCTTGCATAAGTCAAACATTGTATATCAATTTAAATGTCTTTACCATGACGATGCTAACAAAAAGTCTTACATTTCATTTGGCTGAACATAGCTTAATACAACAGCACTTAAAGGAACACTCATGCCCACACTCACAAATAAGACAGATAAAAGTTGAAAATGCATCTATATTGCATAAAAACAATAATAAAAACTAAAAATCCTTGAAGCTTTTTATATAAGAGTGTTAAAGCCCGAAATAAAGTCAACTATGAGTATAGCGACAATTTCCTTAAATGCTTATGAAAAAAAATTATTATATAAGTATGAACAAAAACAAAAAAGTTACTCCCCTTACACTGAAAGAAACCATAAGAACATATGAATTTTGAACTTTGAAATCCAGAATGCTGCATAAGCAGTAAAAAACAAACAATTGAAATGTTTTAAATTCACAGAAACACATATACATACTCACAGACAACTTAAGCCCCTGAAGATGGTCTTAGATGAAATTGAAAATACTTGGGAAAATAAAAACTATTTGAAAGAAAATTTTGGTATTTTTCTTACAGTTTTCTAAATCTATTGAAAAATTAGTCTGAGAGTTTGAAAGGATCACAAAGAAAACTAAGTGGCATGATATGTTTAAATTATTTAATCAAACCTGTTTGAATATAAATATATATATATATATATATATATATATATATATATATATATATATATATATATATATATATATATATATAGATAGATAGATGTTCCATATTTTTAATTTTATCCACAGGCCCATTTAAAAAGATTCCTGAATCTAAAATTTAAAAAAAAAAATTTCTTTTGAAATTAACTTTACAGCTTCTACCTCACCCCTCGACATCCTTTCAAAAATTGACCGTCATATTTGTCTACAATCACGACACATTTGTTGCTTACACATTTTCTGCAACTGTCAACGATGGCCTGTCTATGTTCCGGTTTGAAAAAAAATTAAAAGGAATTCTTCAAATTCACAACTTTCCATTATTTTTATTATTTTAGATTCAGGAATCTTCTTAAATGTAGATAAAATTAAAAATGTGGAACATCTATCTATCTATCTATCTATCTATCTATCTATCTATCTATATATGTATGTATATATATATATATATATATATATATATATATATATTTCCTTAAACTTCACACCCCGCAAAGAACCTCCCATTACTAGAACCTCGTTCTACTACCAACGATCAGATTGGGACTCGTTCCGTTACTTCCTCCGCGATGTCCCCTGAGATGTTGTCTTTACACTCCCTGTCCATGAATGTGCTTCTGAGGTCTCATCTTGGGTTAAAGCTGGAATCAACGCTTTCATCCCCTCAAGGAAATTTATGGTCAAGTCGCATTCCTCCCCTTGGTTCTCCGCTGCTTGCTCAGCTGCCATTGCCCATAGGAACCACTTCTTTCACATATTTCATAGCGACATGTCGGACTGCAATAGACGTCTCTTTGCCTCCACCCATAGCGAGTGTAATGTGTCCTCAACGAAGCTAAGACAATATTTGCTGCTCGGATGAGGGAGCGTATTGCATCTTGCAAATTTGGCTCCAAAGATTATTGGCGGCTCTGCAAGAGTGTCCTGAACAATAGAAAACCCTCCATACCTCCTTTATTCAACCAGTTCGAGGTCTTGACCTCCTCAACTGACAAGGCTGAATGCCTTGCTGGGAAGTTCTCATATAATTTGATGCTCGACTCCACCGGTGTACCCATACCAGACTTCTCTCTAAGGACTGAGGCCCTATTTAGTGGCTTATGCATAAGCCCGTCATCAGTACTGGGTATTATCTCCAAATTAGACCCCTACAAGGCTAGTGGTGGAGATGGCATACCAGCCATTGTCTTGAAGAAATGCACGCCTGAGCTAGCACCCGCCCTCTCTAAACTGTATAATTACTGCCTCAAGGAATCCTGCTTTCCTAACTGCTGGAAGTCCTCATCCATTGTTTCTGTCTTTAAGAACTCTGGAGACCCCTCTGACCCCTCTAATTACCATCCTATTAGTCTACTACCTCTCTTCGGCAAAGTCTTCGAAGCCCTAATCAACGCAGAAGTGGTTAACCATCTTACCGCACACAACCTTCTCTCAGACAAGCAATATGGTTTCCGCTATGCCCGTTCTACAGCTGACGTGCTTACGGCCATCACTGAAACCATCTTCCAAGCACTTCAAAATAACAGTGAGGCTCGTTCCATGGCCCTAGACATTTCCAAAGCGATTGATAGGGTTTGGCATGCCGGCCTTCTTCATAAGCTCCAGGGTTACGGTATTATTGGTCGACTGATCTAATACAATCATTCCTGTCAAACCGAGAATTGAAGGTTGTTCTCAACGGATTCTCCTCCAATTCCTATCCCACAAGTGCAGGTGTTCCCCAAGGCTCCGTCCTTGGCCCCACACTTTTCCTTATTTTCATCAATGACCTTCCTGACGCCATAGGTTCCCAAGTTGGCATCTACGCGGATGACACTATAATTTACTCCTGCCTCAAAAACAAATCTAGTGTCACTGTCAATCGGTTGTTAACTGGGGCAACAATTGGATGGTCAAATTTAACGCCTCAAAAACTAAACTACTCTCCATTAACCACCATAGAGATCCTTACCTGCCCCCCATTAGAATGTCTGATAGTCAACTTCTTGAGAGCAACTCCCTGCGTCTGCTCGGTCTCACGTTGACTGGTGACCTGAGATGGAACAAATACATTGAGTCAATTGCATCGTCCACTGCGAGGAAAGTTGGCTCTCTGTGCCGCGCCAGGAAATTTTTCTCTCCTGAATCGATACTTCTAATATACAAAATCACCATTCGCCCTTGCATGGAGTATTGCTGCCATATATGGTCTGGGGCACCTTCTGTTTACCTTGGAGTTCTTGACAAGATCCAGAAACGGATGTGTTATGTGATTGGCCCTGATCTGGCGTCTCGTCTGCAGCCACTATCTCACAGATGCTTCGTCACCTCTCTCTGTCTCTTCTACAAATATTTTCATGGTAATTGCTCCGATGAGCTGCTTTCACTGGTTCCCAGTCTCCATGAATTCAAGCGCCCTACGAGGCTGGCATCCCGCTCTCACCCTTACACTGTAGAAATGTTTAAATGTAGCCGTCTCTTCTACTCTAATAGCTTCATGCCTCGCACCTCTCGCCTGTGGAACACCCTTCCCAATTACTGTTTTCCTGATAGCTATGATCTCCAACTATTCAAATGTAATGTCAATCGACATCTCCAGTTACCTTGATCTACACACTACCCTTCCCTTCATCCTTTCTTCTATCACTCCTATCTGCTCTTGCTCCAAATCTTCTGGAACCCCCCACCCCCTGCATCCTAGTGGCTTCATGCCTTGCTTGGGGCACAATCCTTAAAAAAAAAAAAAAAAACTTATTTAAAATATATAATATGTGGGTTAATTTCTCAAAGTAAAATTAATATAAATGTTGATTACATTATAAAAAAGAATTTAGCAATGGCAAGAAGAATATTTGTTTTACTAGACATTAAATTACATAATGTATATTACATACTATACTATTATTACTATAATTTACTTTGAATTTCAGTTTGCCTAAAGTATATTTTGAATATTTTTGAATTTAAAAATTCTGAAAAACTAAACATATTTTTACTTCTGTTTATAAATACTTGTTGCAAAATAAAATCCTCATATTTGGCATCATAAAGTCCAGCAGAGGATGAAAGGCATCAGCTTAGATAAGTTTTCCTTTTGTCTTTATTCACGTACACACACACATACTTGTGTGAGTCTGTACATATATATATATATATATATATATATATATATATATATATATATATATATATATGTATGTATGTATATACATATACACTGCATGCCAAATTATTATTGAGATAAGTTTTTTTGTAATATTTCACAGAAAATTTTTACACAATATTGGCAACACTGACCTGCGCAATCACTGAAACTTTTGTACTGATCTGCACAATGTAAACAAACTGGCGCCATATTTGTTATCAGCACAAATTATTAGAAAGGTTGAGTAAAATTCCCAGAATTGAGCAAACAAAACGTTTATTAATGTTGCACGTGAATGTTTATGATCAAAAGAAGCTAATAAATAAGATAATCAAACAAATAATAACAGATACAAACAAAGGCACAGTTTTAAACAAATTAATAGGGAATGTGCTTTCCCTGTTTTGAAATTACTTGAAATTTCATCATCTCGATAATAATTTGGCACGCAGTGTATATATTATGAAATGGACAAAGCCCGACAATTATTTTAAGACATTTTTATGTTTATACATTCTTTTTATAGATACAAATATTCATATCTGATCATGGCGTATCAAATGTATTTTCCATGAAAATTTCTCGAACATTTAGGCCGGTAAATGTTATTTAATACTGTTTATTATAAAACAGAGCATTTACTTAAATATTTGTATCTATAAAAAGAATGTATAAACATAAAAATGTCTTAATATATATATATATATATATATATATATATATATATATATATATATATATATAGATAGATAGATAATCATTTTATATTATTATTATTTATATGTTTCATATATATAAAAAAATTTCCTCATTTTCAGTTATTAAACCTTAAATTACATCACATAGCATCCTCCCTCATAGTTTACCTTGACTTTCAGTTAACCTGAAGTACATTTATGAGTATTCTTATATTTAAACTTCTGAAAAAGCAATGCTACTTTTACTCCGGGTTATAAATAATTGTTTTAATATAAAATCTTTACATTTGCTTTTATAAAATTAATCAGAAAATGAAACACATCGGCTTAAATAAGTTTTGCTTTTGTCTTTATTCACACAAACACATACACCTGCATCTATATATGTGTATATGTGTTCGTGCGAATATATATTTATCCATATTTTTCTGTAGACGCTGCACTGTTTTCCATGACAATTCAGATTTTGGGATTTGTAAGCCCCATGACCCACTTTTGATTTCAGAGTTGTCTTTCTCCTAGACTGGTTGCCAACCAAAGCAAAAGATCTAAGTTTACCCTGCTATTAACCCCTAACTAGTAAAAGAAGAGATGGATTCATAACTTTCTTATCGTATTTTTTATGAAAGCTTTGGTTAGAAATTGAGGTCAGCATACCAATCTTACTTTCCCTGCATGCTGCCTTGGGGGTGATGAACTATTCTTCACCCTGCAACATTTTTCCTACTGAGGAAACATTGCTGGCCTTTACTAATTCTATTGCTATTACTATAGAAAATTCCTTATCCCTACCAGCTCAAACCTCCACAGCTAGAACTCGCTATGACGTGCTCATGGTGACAAATTATCTCCATTCCATCCATGTTCCATTGATAAGTTGTAAGTTCCATTCAAGACAGCTTCTTCCCCAGCACTATTACTTTGTGGGATGACTCCTGAGAGAATGCTTCCATGACCACAACACTCTTCTCTTCAAGTTTTGAGTCAACCAAAACCTATCCTACATAACCTCATTCTATGCACATCTTACCTTCTCCTTCACCCTTCTATTACAACAATCTCACTCAATAACCTTCTACCTTGAGTTGCCCTTGGGCCTTGTATTGGGTGAATTAAGTTTAAAAACATGCTATGATACACAGATAGATGTTCATTCATAGATAGATAGACAGATAGATAGATAGATACTTTAAAAAGAAGATATTTCTATAAGGAGAGAAGGTAGGAAGGGAAATATTTCTATAAGTAGAGCAGAAAAAAGAAGATATTTCTATAAGGAATTAAGTTTAAAAACATGCTATGATACGTAGATGTTCATTCATAGATAGATAGATAGATAGATAGATACTTTAAAAAGAAGATATTTCTATAAGGAGAGAAGGTAAGAAAGAAGATATTTCTGTAAGGAGAGCAGAAAAAAGAAAATATTTCTATCAGGAGAGCAGGAAAAAAAGAAGATATTTCTATAAAGAGAGCAGGAACTGACAAAAAAAAAAAAAGACAGAATAAACTTACCTTGAGGCTCTAAGAAAGCCAATGGGCATGGAACCCAAGAATCCAAGGATGTTTTATCTTATATTTGTAAGGCTAGAGGATTTCTGGGAGTGACAAAAAATTAATTGCTAAATTTAAAAAAAGCTATCTGGAAAAACATCCCCGCCCACTATTTCTGCCTTTGAATAACTACAAAAAATAAACAAAGAAGGCTTGAAAACAAAATGCATTCAATACAAACATCTTCTCACCGACATAATATTCAAAAGTCAGTAAGTGCTTAAATATATATATATATATATATATATATATATATATATATATATATATATATATATATATATATATATATATATATATATAACTTTTTTTGCAAAATGATATTTTTCAGTGGTTACACCAGAGGCTTATATTCCCATTATATCTGACAAATAAAATGTTTCTCTTCCTATTTTTTTTGTTGCTTGTATAAGAATGTGCACATCTAATGCAACAATCTCAGAAATTATTGAACAGCTTTTCATAAAATTTTATATATAACATTATCTTCTCTGAAGTTTGGAAATTATGCAACATTTTTGTTGAATTCTCATCTTTGTTGTTAATTTGTTTATGAAATTTCATATTGATATTTAAGAGTACATGAGGCCAATTTTTAATATGCAAGATAAATTTTTCAGAATAAAATTGGTATTGCATGTGTTGACATTGTAAGCTCCTTGTAAAGAAGAAGACCAGAGCGCCTTAAGCCAAGATAAAGTCTGTTGTTCCTCAAAATAAAACAAATGCATATAAGAACTCTTATAGAAGTTAGTGAAGGAAATAAAAAAGAAAGGATTAAATATCAATTGAAAGAAGACAGAATGTGTAGTTGTCAGCAAAAGGAGCAGCAAAATATGCAAATTATAAATTGGAGATGCTAAAGACAAGCAAGTACAAAAATTTAAATATCTGGGAAGTGTTTTAACAGAAGAGGAAAGTGAAATTTGAAGGTGTATTGAGATAGCAAAAGGTACCTTCCACAATCTAAGCAAAGTATTAAGAATCACAAAAATTTGGATAGAAATGAATAAAAGTCCTCAAGGACACATGACCCAGTGGATAAAATGCCTTGGTTGAATCCAAGTGTCTTGTTCCAAACAGTTGTGAGTTCAATACCTGAACAAAAACTTGGGGTGTTTTGTTAAAGGGAGATAACTGATACTGGTACATCTGGAAGTGGCATGGCACGTGGAACTAGAATAACCTACCCTGTTGGATGGAAATAAAGGGTTAAGTTTGAAATTCCAATCACTTGAAGACGGCTAGAGTGTACAGCGACTGAAACATTGTGAATATGGCAACAATAATAACGTCAGCATTTCGAACAATGTAAATAGTGTAAATAATTAAAATACTTCATTGCAGAAATATAGAAAGATAATGAAGAAAAGAGTATTGAACTGTGATATTGGTACTGATATATGGCAGTGAGTGCTGGACAACCTCATCATAGATGAAGAAAAGACTTGAGGCAACAGAAATGTGATTCTACAGAGGGATGCTGAAAATGGCATAGACTGTGAGCAATGAAAAAGTTTTTGAGAAAAATGGAAACAAAAAAGACGCTTATGTTTAACATCAGAAAGAGACAATGGAAATTATAAGGAAAGGGAACTTTGAAAAACAGGACACATTGAATGCAAGATGGACAGGGGTAAACAATGCATAACCTACCTAATGAGTTTGTTTAAATGGTTAGCGTAACAGGTTTTTGGGGAGATAATGAAAAGAGAAAATTTATTAAGGGTTGAAAAGAATAGGAAATTGTGGAGGGTCATGATTGCCAACATCATGAAAAGGCATGCCACATAGAAGAAGATATAAGAATTGAAAATAATATTCAATTTGTTGTGATCACTACTTCTAGCTCAAGCAAAGGCAGTGGCAACAAATGTTTTCACATGATGGATTGTCATCCCTTGTAGATGGGTTGTCATCATTCATAGATACAAGGAGTAAATAGCAATGCAGAGATATTTCCATGTAGTTTTATATAACTAATCGTACACAGCTGAAAAGGAAAGGAAACTATTTATAGGGTTAGTGTGCTTGTGTTTGAGTGCATGCATGTCAGAGATGCACCATGTGGATGGGCAACTAATTATCTATTGAAGAATGAAAAGAGCAGAAAGAGGACATGTATGTCTGAGATTTTATAGTCCTGAAATAGTGGGTGTTATCTTGACATAGTATTAAACTTAGAACAGTAGAAAACTTAAAAACAATGAATGAAAAAGTGATGAAGGCTATACAATGTCTAAATGCTTGTATTAATATATAAAATTATAAAGTTGTTCCTGTTAGGAGGGTCTTTTCCATTAAACCAGTGTATGTAGTTTATATATCTACTTAAAGCCATGAAATAGCCATGTTAAAACAAGATGGAAAAATGGTAAAAAGAAGCGGTAACAAAAATATAATGTTGCCATAAAGTGGTAATATTAAATTACAACATGATCAACAAAACAATGCAGCTAAACCATTTTATCTCTCCAATTTCATAAGAGCTCAGTTGAGCATGAGAAATGTTAACAGCAACTTAAATGAACACCAAAGGCATATATATTGTATTATATAATTTTTATATAACAGATTAATTACAATCAAACCTAACAACAATTCCTTCTTCTAACTGGAATTCTGCTGGTAGGATTTAATATAAATAGGTTCTAAAACCTTCAAATGAAATTCAGAATTTATCTTCCTCATTACTGGGATGATATTGTGGAGTCTTCCACAAGCCAGTTAACCCCTGCTAGGAAATGCACTATTACTGTTATAACTTTCACCATCACAATCTTACAAAATATATAACAAGCATTCATTGGTCAATCACCTTCAAACTAGCTCGTTGATTGGTCAGTTCTGACCAATCAAACCGCTTGCACATGACAAACCTGTTTTCCGACTCAATATGCTCGGAACCTCCCATGTGATACACGACCATATATAAACAGAACGTGTAAACTCTCTCGTGTTTCTTTTTCTCTCTCTCTTTCTCTTGCGTCTCATTCCTTGCTACCAAGTACCAAGATGTAATCTTCAAGAACTGCCATCTTAGCCTTTGTAGTCATTGCCAACATTCACGCAAGTACGAACTCTGAAATTTCTTCTGAACTTTTACCAACTTGTACAATACACAATTCCAAATATGATAAAGAAACTTTATTCTTCTAAACTACAGTTTAATAATTACTTTCACTTAGGTACAAATATTACCTAATCTAAGAGACGCAACTCTGTCTAACTTTTTCACTCAGTATTCATGCATGTATATCAAACACTAATAAATTCATTTGTTCGTTTTGAAACAATATGTTTTTCAATAATTATTCTATGTCTTGTATTAATTGTTGTGGATGGAAGATTATTGAACACACACAATTTTAAACCTGCTAATTCAAACCTTCTATTCTCCAACACACAATCATCACACACATCCGCAACAATATCTTTGTTGTAAGATCAGCCACATTGCTGGATTTTTAACAAATGTTCAGTTATCACTGAGCAAGTTTCATTCATGCAGTTGTGCAAATTTTCCACCTTACCCTGGGGAATATTGGCTTGTATGTGCTGATGGAATCTTGCTTGCAACCTTTCACACCATTTATGTGTACATAGTGTCACACTGCCATTTGAACTGGTAAATTACAAAACTGATATGATGGGGATCACTGGATCATTCTCAGCATTGGTCAAGTAACAATCAGGATAAGTCGAGATGACATATTACATTGATGACCAAAGAAAATTTGTTACAATGTTGTTGGTAAGCTGTCACTCAAGAAATATATATACTAAATACTGTATGTTTGGATTATGATTTATTTTAGTCCTTATAGAATTCTCAGGGATGAGAAATGTGAACAGCGACTAAAATGAATGCCCAAAAGATATAACCTTATATTATAGGCTTCATCAATCATCAATATTCAGTCTCATTATAGCATTTTCTGTTTTTTTTATCATGATAAATGAAAAATGAACAGTAAGTGATCAAAACTTGTTTTTCTACTGTTTATTCAGCCTCTAGATTTCAAATAAAGATGGCAATGGGAAATTTTGCATGGACCTAATATATACAAAATAATAAGTAATATTTGTTGCAATTTTAGGCCAAATTCTAATGATAATATTCTTTCCTTATAAGCAAACATTTGGTATTCATTCAACTGAGCAGCCAGTGCTTACAGTTGAAATTTATAAGATCTTTCTCTTAAAACAATATCATGTCATGATATCAGCTGATATCTTGTTAAGAATACATCTGCAATGTGTTACAGAAATTGTTTCCACAATTATTTTTTGGCAACAAACCCTGACATAGGTCAGTTGAGTGGAGTAGCCGGATCCTTTGTTCTTGATGAATTATGTTTTAGACAAAAGCTGAGAGAAACAATGAAGGCCTGTCCTCTGTAAGACAGTGGACCCTAGCAGCCTAAACATGAGGACTACTTGCCCACCATGCTCATACCTCTTAGACTGTTTGCTTTCCTCATATTTCCTTGCTTGCCTACCGCTGACTCTTACAACAAGGTGGCAACTGAATAAATTTTTTTTTTCTTGGGCAACTATCCATCCAAAGAATTCAAGTAGAAGCTGCACCTTGCAAAAGAACCTAGTTTCTGGTTTGAATTGCAATGTTACAATAGTCTACCAAGTATTCCAATAAATAAGTTGCAAAATAAACCTTTCCAAAACAGAACCAGTGATATGGAATTGGAATGAAAGCAGAATCCATCAAAAAAAAAATTGGGATATGGATTTAGTAAATATTTCAAATACCTTAGTGGATCAGTGATAAAAACCTTAGTATATGAGATAAGGAAACAGAACATAGAATAAACTCTGCTAGAGGAAGTTTCACCAAACACTGCAAATTACTACAAAACATTAACCTGAAAACTTAAGCCATGTTCTTAAATAGCCTGATCAGATTGAGACTTTCATATTATTTCCAATTAGTTTATGATATTTTAGACGATAAAAACCCAGAAATTGATGATCTAGGATCATTCAAAAATTGATTGATTAATTTGTTTGGTTTATCAATTCATTATGGGTTATTTAAAAATCTAACATATTTTCAGGATTGTAAGAATAATTCTTTCTTGTTTTATTTAAAAGTGAATGTTTCATAAACAGTCTGGGGGAGATAACAATGATTTTCCCAGATAGAAGTGATAGATTCCTTCTTTTTCCAAGGGTATTTCTGCATAATTGAATGCATCGTTCAAGAGAAAGGGCATAATATCCTATCAGGATGTTTCTTCAGGAGTAAAAAATTTAATTATAATTATAAAAATAGATATGTGAAAAAAAGAAATGACAAAATGGTGGGGGTAAAAAATGTAACATTAAAAGGGTAATATCAAAATACAATATGATTAAGTAAACAAAGTAGCTAAACCAGTTTATTATTAACCATTCATCAGAGATTACTCAAGCATGAAAAATTTGCATAACAATTAAAATGAATACCAAAGACCAATTCCTTGTTACATGTAATACTTACAAGTTAGTTACTTTGTATATTGTAGGCAAAAAGTTTGGGGACACCCTTCATTCCTTCAAAAAAAACGCATTAAAATGAGAATTTTAAAAAAATTTTAAAGATAAATTTTTACTAACTACAGCATATTTACTTTCATTTTTCAGTCTTTTTCCAGACTCCTCTAACTAGAAAAAGTTCAAATTTGGATTAATCTGTTCACAATACATTTTGCTAAATTAAGAATATTTTGTATCCAAAACATTATATTTTGTTTTCACCATTTATTATTAACCATTCATCAGAGATTACTCAAGGATGAAAAATTTGCATAACAATTAAAATGAATACCAAAGACCAATTCCTTGTTACATGTAATACTTACAAGTTAGTTACATTTAAGACTAACTAAATTTTAGTCACTTTGTATACTGCAGGTAAAAAGTTTGGGGGAACCCTTTAATCCTTAAAAAAAACCCATTAAAATGAGAATTTAAAAAATTTTTTTAAAGATAAATTTTTACTAACTACGGTATATTAACTTTCATTTATCAGTCTTTCTTCAGGCTGATCTTATTACCAAAAAGTTCAAATTTCTATTCATCTGTCCACAATACATTTTGCTAAATTAAGAATATTTTGTATGCAAAACATTATATTTTGTTTTCACCATTAACCCCTCAGTAGACTTTTTGAGATTACCAAAATTCTCAACTAAGTTAAGTGTTAATACAGGTTCTAAATGTTGACATGGCACTAACTAATATTGTAAACAAAACGTAAGTAGCTGTCTCTGTTTGAAGAAAGAAAAACATTATCCCATTACGACAATACTTTCATAGTTTTTTTTTTAAATTTATTTATAAATTTTGAAGTAATTTGCACAAAATAATGAAATCAAAGCATCTAAGCACAAATTGAAACTTTATGCAAAGAAGGCTACTCTCAAAGACAAAATTGACAAGAAGGTGAAGATTTATAAACACTAGGTGCAATATATATCACAAACAGTTAAAAACTGGTGCAAATGTTGAGAGAAAAAGTATTGAAGCACCAAAAGTGACAAATGCTTCTGGAAATAAACACTTGATTACTGAAAGAAAAAGAAATAGAAAGAAAATTGATCCAGAGTTGAATGCTGAACTTAATTTCTATTCATAACAACCAGTATCCCTCTCAACTGTGAAAAATTGACTTAGATCAGTAGGGCTCAGAAACCATGACTCATAGCCATCAAGAAATGTATTGTGGTCAACTGAGTTGAAATTTGAACTTTTTGGTAGTAAGAGGAGAGTGTATGTGAGAAGCAAGTCAAGAGGAAGACTGAATGATGAATGTGTGGTTCCAACAGTTTAGACAAATTTTAAGCCAAAAGCCTTAACTGTTAGAACCACACATTTTTTTAAAAAAAACTTTTTGGTTGTAAGAGGAGAGTTTAAATATGTAATTATGTTGATTCAAAATAATTACAACATGGCCGCCTTAATCTCCTGACCACTCTCCCATTGAATTATTATGGGATGAATTGGATATGAGAGTTTGAAGAGAATACCTAAAGAGTTAGAATGTAAAAAATTTACTTTCATATGTTTAGATTTTATAGAAATTCTAATCATTATTTTTTAAAACAATAAACATTGCCTAGAAGTGAAGGTAGAGTTAAAATAATAGCAGTATCAATGGAAAACATATCCTTTTAAGACACTATGCACAAAGGCCAAGTTTGCTATTTTTTTTACTATGTTATCCCAGTTTTTTATTATTTTTTGTTTTTGTTTTCACTTGTCCATTTTTATGTTTTTAATTAAGTTCATATATCATTAACACTTTATAATATGATCACAAAAATCATCCATTTCTTCATCTTTCATATATAAGATGCTAGAAAATGGGGAATGTAAGAAAACTTGCTTGTATAACATAAAAAAGACCAAAAGATATATATATCAGGAATTTTATTAAATTTTCCAATGTCATTTATTTTATCTATATTTTTGGCTTTTCCCTTTTATTTCTGAAAATCTTATTGCAAATTCTTTTCCTATAATACCTGTACAGAAGTGAAAGTCAGAAAATAATGAAATCGAGTCAAAACAAAATGGAACGGAATTCTGTGATTGAGGGTCAAAACAAAAAAAAAACGTAAAAAGAAGAGAATGGAAACAAATTCTATGGAATTAGTTTCCTTTTCTGTGCATCAGTCCATATATTTCAATATCCTAAAATTCTCATTTTCACTCAGTTCCTCAAGCAGTTCTCTTTTCATTATTTATCAAGTCTGAGTAACTTTGTTTTGCGAGATAAGAAGAATCCAAGGAAATTGGATTATCTGACACAGGTTTTCCAGGATATGCATAAGAGACAGATATAATAGAACCACACCTGTATTCAGAAAAATATTCTTGGCTTGAAAGGCAAGAAATTAATTGTAGTCAAAGAACATAGACTAAAAGAGTCAACCATGTGTTATGAAATCATGGATTCCAATGTTATGACTCAAATAGAGTTAGCTTATAACTTTTCTTTGCAACTGTTTGAAAAAAAATCCTGATATCTTTAGGCAATTATAAAAGATTTGAACAATAGAGATCTAAAGATTTCTTCTGAAAACAAAAGGGAAAGACACAACTGAAAGTGCCAAAACAGAGAAGCCAATTATGTGCATTTGTACTAACACCAATCAAAAGTTCTTGTTTAATCAAATTTCTTATTGATCCACCAGTAAAAATAAAGTCTTATAATAATCTGTGTAATATATTTAATATTCATTTGATATACACTCAAGTAAATGTATTCAGAATAAAATTGGTATAAACCAACCAATGATGAGAAAATCTGAAAAATTTTCCAAGCAATTATCCATTACACCGCCTGCACATTCAAGCTGATAGCACCTGATATTCCTAAGCAGTTACCCATCTAGGTACTCACCAGGCTCGAATTTGCTTAACTCTGGTGATTGGTCAAGAACTGACATTTCAATGTGATATAGCATAAGTCGATAAGGACTAAAAAACAACTGATAACAAGAGAAAAACTGAAATTTTCCAAATTTTTCTTTTTACTCATGAAAAGTCTTTACATGATTTTTATTCAGGGTGACTTTCATTTATATTCCTCAACAAATATCATATTTCACTAGCATGATCCCCATACACATCATTATTATTATTATCATTATTATTATTATCATTATTATTATTATTATTATTATTATTATTATTATTATTATTATTATTCGTCTTTTTCAGTGTGTCATGCCTCTTCAGGAGCTCTCCACAATTTTCTGTCCTTTGTAGCCTTTAGAAAATTTTATCTTTTTGTTACCTCTCCTAAACCCTGTTCTGCCATACATTTATTCAAGCTCACTAGGTAAGGTATACGCTGTTTTCCTCTATCAGTCTTGCCTTCAATAAGTCCTGTGAATATCAAATTTTCAAAACTGTCTTTCGTCTATATACCCAAAACTTCAGCTGCATCCTCCTGATGCTAAGTATAATCATTGTTTCCTTTTTCTCTTAAACTTTACTGTTGCTCATCTGTTTGATCAATGGGTTTTCTCAGCATGCTTCTGTAGAAGCACATTTCTGTTACTTCCAGTCTCTTTTCTATGTGTGAGCAGATTGTCCAGCATTCACTGTCATATAGGAGGGTTGATATTGCATCCAGTACCAGTTTATTTGTCTCTAACTAAATTTTCCTGTTTTGTAATAATTTGCTTAGTATTTTGAAAGCATATGGAACAAGCGACTAATATAAAATGCAAAATGTATTAAAATATTTTTTGTTCATAACACTTTTCACAGAGTTCACAGATACTATACTGTGATTCTTTATTTACCTACTGACCCCCATAAGTACAATATTTTTTATAATATTGTTTGCATAAAACTAAAACCAAGAGCCACTTAAGGCAAAGTATTATTGAATGCGGTTTTGTAGACACATGTGGAGAAAGTAGGAAGTGCTGTTTATTAGGTTGGTTGGGATAGATAATGGTTGACTGTATAGCTGAAGAGGTTAAGAGTGTAGTAATTGGGCAGCAAATGGTTCTTGCAAAGAAGCTATGTTATGGTCCAGTTTCTTGTACCACGGTGATAGTCCAAGGTAGAACCAATAAAGAAGAACTCGAACACGGATATGGAATAACACAGATATATTACAAACAGGAATATATACAGAGAAGAAGAAAGTGTTAGTACGAACAATCAGGTTTAGTAGGGAGAACAATGTAGTCTCGACCAGTATCACTATTCCAATGTCTTGCAGTAATTGTCTGAATGCGACTCTGTTTCGGACTGCCTCTGACTCGACTCTTGACTCGACTTGAACTACTGACTCGAACTACTGACTCCCTGCCTACTCCTGAGGTGCAGTATTTATTAAGTATGGAATAGTCCATTATTATTATTATGGGTAAGATCCCATAACACTATCCAAATGGAACTTCCTACTTAGCAATGGAATACAAAAGGTATGTCTATTACTTGATCCTGTACGCATTACATGTTGGGTCTTAGTTGTAACTGCCTGAAGTTGTGAAACTGAGGAATATAGAATGTGATGCTCAGTCAGTTTAATGTAGGGTACCCATACACACACATATGGGCCAAGGACAAAAAATGCCCCATCCATATTATTGTTTTTATGTTAGGATTCATATTCACCAAACTTCCTTCATTAGTACAGTGAGAACAATACTACTTTTGGTTGGCAAACCCTGTGGCTAGAATCTGTAAGGTTGGATATGTGGCTGATGTAATAGATAGCAGCTTGGAATTAGAAATTAGAGTTGAAATTCTTGTTGAGTTTGGTGTATTTGGTTATGCACAAAGTTTACAGCACTTCATAGGATATATTGAAGGGAAGAGAGGCAGATGGAAATGATAAGTAACCTATATAAACAGCTTGTGCAAATGGATGGCAGAACAGAGAGTGGGAAAGATAGCTACAAGGGAGAGGAAGTCAAGAAGATCCATGATCGCCCATATTCTGAAGGGACATGAAACATGCTAGTAATAAATAATACTCAATGTGTAAATTATGAAGGAGTCAGTCTAAAGTTAGAATAGATTTCTGATAATTATGACATTTTGAATCGATCGCAATTTGCTTTCTCTTTTCTGCTAATTTATATGCTGTGGCGTTAAAGATATGGTTGACATTTTTAACTGGGAAAGAGGAAATTTATATTCAAATGAAATAGCCAAAAATCTATAGCAGACAAGAAAGACAACCTGCTGATTTTCCTCAAGGAAAATGGCAGGTAAGAAAAAAAATAAACTCAGTGAAGAAGAAAAGGAATGAAAAACTAAAGTAGATATCCAAATTCATTCTTTAATGCTACAGATACCTGCTGTAGAATGTTCATTAATGAGATAATATTAAAGACTATTGCACTTTTGTTTGTTTCTTACTGGTTGCTTTACAATTAAGATCTTGTGCAAGAACAAGACATGTTAGGTAATTATCAGCTTGTTTAAATGCTATTCATTCTCTACATAAAAAAAACAATAAATATATTAATAAGGTAGTAAATGAAACAAAGAAGAAAGGACTAACTATTAATTGTAAGAATGTATGATTGTCAGCAAGAGATGCAAAGTTGTGAATGTCAAATTGGAAAAATCAGAATCAAGCAGGTAGAGAAGTTTAAGTGTGTAATATTGTAACAGATGATGAAAAATGTACAGAAATCTAAAGGACATGCAGTGGTTAAGCCAAGTATTAAAAATCTGTTAAGAATTTTGTTAGAAACAAAAAACAGAGTCCTGAACTTCTATGTAATATCTGTCCTCTGAAATATATGTTTTAATAATCTGAGAGAACCCTTTCTGGAGGTTAGCATCTGTTATGCTGATGGAAGTCAATCTACAGAAAAGGGACTTATTTCACATTATTGAGCTAATGATTTCCCCTGACATGAAGTAAAAAGATTGTATTGAATCAATTGCTAGGTCTGCTGCTAGGAAAGTTGGTTCACTGTGTTGTGATAGACAATTTTTCTTGCCAAAATCTATCTTACATATTTATAAGTCTATTATTATATCCATGCTTTGAATATTGCTACCATTTATAGTCTGGTGCTCCTGCTACATATTCAAAGATTCTTGAGAAAATTCAAAGAGCAGTCTGCAATGTTATTGGTCCTGACCTGGCATCTTGAATTTAGTCACTTTCTCGGGTTTAATCACTTTTGTAGATCTTTGAATAATTTCATGATAATTGTTCTGATGAACTTGGGTTGATAGAAATTCTGATGAAGTACAAATAAGAATTTGCAATGTTACTGGTCCTAACTTAGCATCTCAGCTTCAGTCACTTTCCTACCAGCAAGAAATTAGCTTCCCTGTATCTTTCCTATAAATATTATCATGATAATTGTTCTGATGAGTTTTCCTCTATTGTACTGAGACTTCATGAACCGATGCATGCTATTAGACTGGCAACAGATTTTCATCCTTTTATAGTTGTAATGGCAAGAAATAACATTAGTTCTATTTCTTCTCTCACACTTCTCATCTGTGGAAATCTCTTCTGGCTTCTTGCTTTCCAAATTTAAATGCAATGTCAATCGTTATCTTCTGACTTCTTCATTCCTGTTCTTTTATTATTATCTCTGCTTAATAATGTTTTCTTTTATTTATTTTGTGTCTTAGTGGCTTTATTGCATGCCTTCCAAAAACTAAGCAAATTACTAAGAGATAGGTAATTGTCATTAGAAACAAAGTAATGAGTATGTCATATTTAATTTCCTCTATTATAGTAAATACTAGAAAATCTCCTTAGTTGAAGAAGAGACTTAAAACAGTAGATATATGGTTCTACCTACAAATTCCAAGAATACCATGGAAAGAACATGTGAGTAACAAGAAGGTTTTAAGGAAAATAGGAACTACAAGAAGACTTGCAATCAGAAAGAGAAAGCTGAAATCTTTGGCACACATAATGAGAAAAGGAAACCTCGACAATGTAACTTAATGGTAAAACAAGGAATAAATGGGATGGTAATGGATCAATAGACATTTAGATCAAAAATGACTGAAAGGTGTGGAGGGCAATAAATGCCTTCTGGATGAAAATATATGGCGCATAAAAGAAAAAGAGGAAAAGGGAGAAGCTGATATGGACAATGCCATAAATAATTCAGTTTTCATCATTAAAGATGACTATATTTGAATTACTGTGGGAGGTACCAAAAGAGCAAAAATTTAAATATCTTGGAAATATTTTAACAGAGGATGGAAAATACGACACCAAGATCCAAAGGTGCATTGTTATAGCGAAAGATGCCTTCCAATTACTAAGAAAAAATAAAATTTAACTGGAAACAAAGAAAAGAGTACTGAACTGTTATGCAATATCGGTCCTCCTATATGGCAGTGAAAGTTGAACAATCTCATCACAGATGCAGTAAAGATTAAAGCAACATAAATCTGGTTCGACAGAAGGATACTGAGAATACTATTGAGTAACAATAAAATTTGAAAGAAAATGGAAGCAAAAACGAAACTTATACATAATATCAGAAAGAGGCAGCTGACATTTCCGGGACACATAATGAGGAAAGAGAGCTTGGAAAATTTAACACTCACATATTATTAATTTTCAAGGACTTTACAGAACACAGTATTTTTCGATTTTATATTGTTATTCTCCTTGAATTACATTGCAAATAACTCTGGCATTTTACATTACTCTGACTCTAGAAAAATAAATTTGAATTAAATAATGTTTTGACAAAAAATAACTTATACGGCTGTTTTGAACTATGTTATGTTATGGATATATATTGACAACAAGAGGGATAGAGGTAAGCAAAACCCTACCTAATGAGCTTGTGTAAATGGTTAGCGGAACAGAGATTAGGAAATATAACAAAATAAAAAAAATAGACTTACAAAGGAAAGGAAGTTGTGGAGATCACACACCTCCTGAATAGACATGGTCCATGGAAGAAGAAGAAGCAATGAATTGGTGAAAATTAAAATCCATTAATAACTTGTCTTGAAAATTATAGTAAATGATTGAAATGGTTCTTTACAATTTTAACAGAATAACATTCAGGTAAGCTGAAGAGAGTAGTCTTTTCAAATAAGCATGAGGCAAATTGATGTTAAAGATCACAGCCAATAAGAAAAGAAGACACCAAATGTTAATTTAAAAACTATCCAATCATTTGTGGGCAATATGATACCAAAAAATATCTATTATTCTCAATTCAAGCAGAAAAGTGTTGCTACTCAGACAACTTTCCAGACAAGTACAATTTTACCTTTCTACAAAAGGAGACAATCACACTTATAACTAGAAATATATTTACCTAGAATTCAAGTATTTCTGTCCTTCAATCAACATTCAATTTCAGATTTTATTTACTACATGTTGTGATTTGCTTATAGAAGTTGTTCTAGTTTACTGCCACAAAACCAACAGATAGGAACAACTTATTTATATCAAAATATAGGCTTCAGTTTTTCAAGACAAAAACAAACATGCCCGTTGTTATGTATATTAGAATAATTACTTAGGAATTTTAATTCCTTTTTAATGTTCACTAAATAAAAGCATTATTATTTTACAAATGTAATACAATTCGTGGGAGAAAATATTAGTAATCTTCAAATTGATTTAACCAATGTCTTCTCTCTAATTTTAAGATCAATCAATACTAATGTAGTCAATATTATTTTTACCTGTGAGAAATTGTTCATTTATTATAAGAAAAAAGATTTTTATTGACTCCAAATCTCTTGAAATCATTATTTTAAAGGCCTTTTAATCCAAAATATATTGTATATAGTTAAGTACTTTTTTATGATATTATTTATTATAAGTTTTCATGATCAGTTTTTTATGCAACAAAATAGGAAGTCACACTATACACAAGGAAATCTTTTTGGAAAGGTTAAAAATCATGCATTTTCAGTGACCGGTTGCACTATACAGAGGTAATTTTTTTTTTTTTTTGGAGGGTTAAAATTCATGAAAAAAAAAACATTCCAACTCTCCAGTTATAATACATCAGTCTTTGCTCTTGTCTACTTTTTTATGGTATGGGCTCTTTACAATATTTCACATTAAAAAAAAACAAACTTGATAGCAAGGAACCAAATTTTGGCTTATGGGGGCAGTTGGGTCTGAGGTGAAGATACTCTTTATGCGCAACAGCACTGGTTTTGAGGTTCCTGAGATAAATAAAATATTAATGTTTTAATAAGATTAATTTCTTATGAGTTGGATACAAAGATTTGATTCCTGCAAAGTTTTGTGCTTTATTACAGGACATGTGGCTATTTTCAGATTATTGCTAACAAAACTCATTCCAGCCCTCCAGTTATAGAACATGTCTTTGTCCTTGGCTACTTTTTATGGTATTGGCTATTTACAGAGATATTTCTCATTCAGAAAAATGCACTTGATAGCCTGATATATGATGTATATGTATGATATATATATATATATATATATATATATATATATATATATATATATATATGTGTGTGTATATATATATATATATATATTTAACAGATAATTGTACATATATATATGTATGCATGTACATGCTAGTACATATATATATATATATATATATATATATATATATATATATATATATATATATATAAAAATAATTAATATATATATAAAAAATTAACTCTGAAATATAACTCTGTATATATAATCAAATAAACAAAACATATTTATAAATAAAAGAGAGAAAACTAGGAAAGAAAGAATTATATATAAAGAATGTATTCAATAATAGAAACAATTACAAACCTGTGGGAAGAACAGAGTCTTTCTAGAGAAAAAAAGTTAAATAAATATGATAGATTAGAAGAAAAAGCATAGGCAAAGCAATTTTTTAGAATCCAAATGTAAATACTTTTGAGATGATTTTCTCTTTATTTCCAATTGAATTCCATTTACTCTTGGCAATAACCATTATTCACAGGACATTTTTTTTTTCGCAAAAAGGGAAGAGAAAAAAATAAAAAGATATCATGAAAATTTCTTCTAGGCTCAATATATAGCAAGTCGTATTCTCACTTACATCATATTTTATTATTCTAAATCATTTCAGAGCTAAAACAAAACAATAAAAATTTATGAACTTACAAATTATATAGTTAAATGTTAGCTTTGAGAAAAGCTCTCCTCTATTGACTTTAATAACCCATTGTACCAGATATTTGATTCTAAATTCTAAATATTTCTATGTGAACTCAAACAGAGATTACTATATTTTTCTCCATTTTATTTCTGAAAGATATTGAACTTTATTGTTATGTTTTCCATAACGGATAATCCCATTTGTTTCTTTTTATTCCTTCATAATTCAGGGAATAAATAGGATTGTCAAACTATTTGTAATTTTGTTTACTTGGTTTTAAATATCAAATAAAATAAATGTGTTTTAATACAAATGCTTATTTAAATAAATATATCAAAGAGTATAAATGTACACATAACATAGTTCAAAACAGCCGTATAAGTTATTTTTTGTCAAAACATTATTTAATTCAAAATTATTTTTCTAGAGTCAGAGTAATGTAAAATGCCAGAGTTATTTGCAATGTAATTCAAGGAGAATAACAATATAAAATCGAAAAATACTGTGTTCTGTAAAGTCCTTGAAAATTAATAATATTAAACTTCTAAATTTCTAAAATCCTATCTAAAAATATAATATATAAATCTTTTTCTGTTCCATTATTTTTTTTAAATTGTGATTTATTTTTTGTTTCATGCTTAAAATTCAAATATTTTTTATGAATTTTCTATATGATAATCAACAGCAACACAAACACCACCACCATCATCATCGTCGTTGTCACCACCATCATCACCACAATCATCTTCACCACAATCATCATCATCATCATCACCATTACCATCATCATCATCATCTTGTTCTTATTCTTACTGTTCTTAAAGATCTCATTCTTTGTTCTTATTCTTGTGTTTTTTCATCTGGTTCTTGTTCTTCCTTGTTTTTCTTGTTCTTATTCTTTTTGTTTTTCTTGTTCTTGTTGCTGTTCTTCTTTTTCTTCTTTTACTTCTTCATGTTCCAGTTTTTCTTTTTTGTTCTTCTTATTCTTGTTTTTATTCTTCTTGTTTTTTATTGTTTTTGTTCTTTGTGTTCTTGTACTTCTTATTCTTCTTTTCCTTGTACTTCTTATTCTTCTTTTCCTTGTACTTCTTATTCTTTTTGTCTTTTATCTTTTTTTGCTCTTGTCATTCTTGTTTCTTGATCTTATTATTATTGTTTTTCATTCTTTTTGTTCCTGTTTTTTTGTTCTTGTTCTTCTTGTTTTTGTTTGTCTTATTCGTCTTCTTTTTTCTTGTTTTTGTCTTATTCTTGTTCTTTTTTCTTTTGTTCTTCTTGTTTTTTTTTTCTTCTTGTTGTTATTTGTTCTTCTTGTTTCTGCTTTGTTTTTGTCCTTCTCCTTGTTCCTTGTTCTGTTTATTCTTATTGTTTTTATTGTTCTTGCTATTCTTGTTTCTTCTTCTTCTTCTTCTTCTTCTTCTTCTTCTTCTTCTTCTTCCTTGTTCTCTATTTTTTTGTTTTCCTGATTTTGTTCTTGTTCTTCTTATTCCACTTGTTTTTCTTCTTCTTCTTCCTGCTTTTTTTTTTGTTCTTGTTTCTGTTCCTTGTTCTTATTCTTTTTCTTGGTTTTGCTCTTCTTGTTCTTGTTCTTTTTCTTGTGCTCATTCTTCTTCATCTTCTTTTTTTGTTCTTCTTGTTCCTTATGCTTCTTGGTTGTGACCTTCTAGTTCTTCTTCCTTGTTCTTATTCTTTGTCTTTTTCTCCTTATTGCTGTTCTTGTTTTTGTTCCTTGTTTTTGTTCATCTTGTTTTCGTATATCTTGTTCTTCTTGTTTTAGTTTTTTTGTTCTTGTTCTTTTTTGTTTTTGTTGTTGTTGTTTTTCTAGTTCTCGTTCTTCTCGTTCCTTGTTCTTCTTATTTTTCTTCTTCTCGTTCTTCTTGTTTTTGTTTTTCTTCTTCTTGTTCCTTGTTCTTATTCTCGTTTTTTTTTTGTCCTTGTACTTTTTGTTTTTCTTGTTCTTGCTTTTATTGTTCTTCTTCATCATCTTCTTTTTATTGTTTTTGGTCTAATTGTTCCTTTAGTTCTTGTTTTGTTCTTTTTGTTTTTGTTGTTCTTTTTCTTCTGACAGATAGATAACGAATAGACTTTTCAGATAATTGAAAATGTTAATTATTTTGATTCATTTAATTTTTAACTGATTAATAACCACCATAATATCTTGTACTAATTCTAAAAATTAAAATAATTATTCAGTGTCCAAGGATCAGCTATTAATCATAGTTCTGTAAATAAGATCTAGCATCAATGAGTTTGTTTATTAAAACATAATCTGGTTTATAATATAATATAGGTTTAAAAAAATTTTGATATTAATCAAATAGTTCTGCCAATAACCCTTTCAATATCTACCATTCCAGAAATCTTTAATCAAACATTCTATTCAAAACAAAATTCATCAACCAATTTAAACTGAAATAATCTATAAACATTAACAAAAGACCTTTAGAAAGTGCTGAATGCTGTCGAATATCCTCGAAATCCATCCTAATGAACAACTGGTATTCTTTGCAACTCATCAATGAAAATACAAACTTTTACTGATGGTTTAGGAATCTGATTGCATTTCAGATAATGTAGAAGTAGGCGAGTAAACAAGCAAGGCATTGAGAATCATTGAAATTTCATTTAATTCTGAAAACTTTTTGTTAAGAGCACTTTTAACAGACTACAGAAAAACAAAATTGAGGAGGACTATTCTTTGGTTTTCTTTTCGTTGCTGCACGTAAATGTGTTTGTTCAGCTATTTTCACAGGATTTGTGGTCTTTTAGTTTGCATTTGTCAAATATGTCACGTGTATCACACAACTTGTTTGGCTCAGAAGAGGTGACAATGTCAAAAGCAGGCAAACAAAGAAACATCATTAGAATTCCCAATCTCATTCTTTCAAATGGAGAATTTCATGACTGTCTGGATAGGGACAGATAATTGACTCTGTCTTGAAAATCCTTCTTAAATACAGAATTCACTAAATAAAGCTATGCCTCTTCTTTTTTACAATTGGGTTTAGGGATTTGAATGATATAAATTATCATTTTCTTGAATTAAATTATTATTATATCTTCAGTTTACTGGAAGTTACATCTTTCATAATTATATACATATGGTGCAATCACATAAACATCAATGACTCAAATTTATTTTGAACAATTTTTGTCAAATTTTAAATGATTAAGGTAAACATGAAAACAAACCTTGAGTTAAAATTTTAGTTTCAACATTTTTATTAAAGCTACTAGTCAAAGACAAAATTCACTTTATACTTCAATAACAACTAACCAAAACCTTTAATAGAACAAACAACAAACAAAAAACATATATGATAAGTCTTTGATGTATTTTCATCTTAATATAGTGAACCTTCTTCCCAATAACAGTCAGCAATCTATTATTGATTGATTTTGTTAATTTTTTACTTCAGCATGTTCAATTTCCAACATGGTGGTTTTAATTGCTTCCCAAGGAAATACTTTGCTTGCATATTGTTTGCTACCTTATTATAATTTCATCTTCATAATTAGCCATAGATTTTTGATTGGATTCAGGTTGTGACTTGATGGTGGCCATTTCTATTATCTTCTCAAAAATTCATGGCTAAACTTAGATACATGAAAAGGAACATTATCATGCATAACTACACACTTCACTTTGAAATTGGGATTTGTACCATTCAAACAAAATTTTTCTATGAAATCTATTTTGATGGTTTAACTCCTTCATCAACTTTGAATGGTTCAAAAATGGTTTGGTCAATTCCAGTCCATATCTTCACACTGCCATTTCCTTGCTGCCTTTGTTTATCCACAGGTAAAATCCATTCTTTGGCTCATCCATCAGGTTTATCAAGTATCATTTTCATCTGTAAAAACTACTAAGTCAATTTTCATGTATTTCTTTGCCCATCTTTGATGATTTAAAATATTTGCTTTACTAAGAGGAGATTGCCTTGGAGATTTTTTTATATATCACAATTTGCAAAGGATTCTATACCTTTTGTCCTTCTGGACTCCCTCAATTCCAGTCTGTTCAAAGAATGATCACTGGTGAAAAGTGGTTGTTTCACTCTAACTAACTTTATTTTATGTTTCCCCCAAGGAAACAAATTCTTAAAATCCTTTCTTTTGCTTCTATATTTTCAACAGTATTTCAATGTTTATGGTTTGATAATCATTGTGAAGCTCCTTTGATATTTGCAATAAAGACAATCCCATACTCAATAATTCTGTTATTTTCCGCATTTTTAAATTGTTTCCCTTACTCATATTTCAACGTACATTTTGGAAAAAAATACTTTTAATTAGATTTCAGAGGCCTTAAGCTAAAATTAATTTAATCTGCATAAGTTCAGATTGCTGTTTTTATAATGAATCCAATGACTTTAATAAAACATGTTGAAACTACCTAAAAAATTAAGAAGCTTTACTTTGATGTATAAATTAATCATTTAAAATCTGACAAAAATTATTCAAAACAACTTTGAGTTATTGATGTTTAAGTGATTTACCTAATAAATTCAGATGAACTATATATATATATATATATATATATATATATATATATATGAATATATTTTTCTCAACATTAGCATGGCTAAGATTTTCATGCACAATGCAATCTTCAGATACTGAGTAGAGACTGACTGTTACATAATTTAAATTTCAATAAAAAATATTCGGGTAATGCATTGTTGGCGCAGTCCATATATTATACAGGTATTATTAGTTAAAAAATTGTACTGAAAATAAATGGGATCTATATTTAATATTTAAAATAAATGGAATTAATGTTTTTTTTAAAGATGTTGTATTAAAATAAACGTATCTATAGCTATAAAAAGTTACATATGCTTGACAGAAGATAAGTAAACAGAAGAAAATTAAAAAAAGAAATGTTATAATCTACAGTAGAAATTAATCTGCATCAAGGTATTCCAACAGGTATTTATTTTTATGCCTACATGTGACCATCAATTCAGTTCTCTTCTTTAATAAGTTACTGTTATTTAACTTTTTGATTTTTGTCAATTTTCTACAATGCATAAATTACATCTATTGGCTTCTCCATGTAATTATGGGTGTATTACAATCATTCTTTAATTGCCAGTCATTAGATGATGATAAAAATGAAATTCTTAGGATTTTCAATGGAATCAAGATAAAATTTGATATCACTATCAGAATGTATGCTAGCTCAGTATACAACATTCTCAGTATTACATTTGCTGTTTAAGAGACAGATTGCATCTTTTTGGCAGTTGCATTTATTTTTTGTAACTTTATTAATGTTGTTGTTTTCATTGATGATATAGTTATTCAGTATAATATTGTTATGATGGGATATAGATTTTTTGATATTTCTAATGCCGATATAACTGATCTTTACATTATTTTTGTTAAATGTCTTTAATATTTCAGTATTATTAAAGTGTTTGTGAATTAAACTTAGGAAAATTCTTCCAATATATGTGTGAACATTACAATTATAAGTGGGAGGTAAACTATAACACATTATCATGGTGTCTCTGTTTATTTTTACATTATTTTTATAAATCCTACCACCTATCCACAAATTAATACATCCTCATACTACTATGGTTCTTAGATTGCAGTCTTATTTGGTCAAGCCTTTCATGGGAGACACTCAGATACTTTTGACTATTAAGTGATTATCATACTTCAACTTGGTCTTGAGACAGGGTTTGTTGTCAAGTCTTCGTCATTCTGTTTCTAATCTTTTTTTATTCAAGAAATGGTTCCAATCGTTATAGATAAGCGTATGGTTGCAAGAAAGAAATACGACAACAGCAGAAATAGATTTACGTGGTTTATTTCAACAGGAACGTGAGGGTTTGGGACAGCTCCCTTGTGGTAAAGTTCATAAGCCGGCTTCGGATCTAGGTCGATCTCTTATAGTAGTTCACACATGTTGACGCTGGTACTCCCCTGCTGTGAACAGGTCTCTTCGGCGGCCACCTGTTGACTGCCTGTTGAACTTCCATGTGCCCCTTTTTATAGCGTTTTTTATGGCTTAACAGGCTCGGAAAACGAAGCGAGTATAATTAGGAGGGAAGCATTTTTATTGGACGAAAAATAGAGCACTTTAAATATTATTTTATTTTTCGACCGGAACTCGAGTGTCGGGAATATTTGTAAATGAAGATAATGTTCATTTTGTGACGGGGCTTTGTCCCGTTCACATCCTGTTCTCGCTCTTGAGTGTTTGCCTGTAAATCAGCCGAGATATGACTTATTTTATTTTATAATAAGGCTCCTCCAGATCTCGGTCTGATTTACAGTGAGTGTTATTCGTGTATATTTGGGTGATTAATTCATGATAAAATCTCTTAAACGCGTGGGAAGTTGTCCTCGTGTTCTTCTTATTGGAATTTGTTTTGGTATGAAATTATTTGCAGAATTATCTGTCCCCGAAGGATGTGGAGGAGACTGATCCCGGTGACTGTTACACGGTGGAGGCAGAGGGATTGTATTAGAAAGATGTGATGGGCGTGAAGCCACTCGTCGGATATGTGCACGGTGAATCCAGATTGTATCACCATCATCGTTTTGCACCTGACACATCATATTGCTCGTTTTTATAATGGTGTAATTTCCTATCCAGGGCAGATGAGAGGATTGGGCAACAGTTGAGTGTGGCCGATGAAGTAAAACCTTGTCGCCTACTTGTATTGGGTGCTTGTATGTGAGGCGATTTAAGTTAGTCTCAAGTTTGTGGTCAGCTTCGTCGTTGGCCAGGGTGTCGTGGTGGTGAACCTGCTTTAACAGGGCATTAATTTGCATTCCATATGCTCCAGGATCGTCGCTTGTAATTTCTTTTCTGTGTAGTGTAGGTAGGCCGATGTTGGGGTGACGGCCGGTAATGGCATAGTGCGGGGAGACACCGGTGGCGCTGTTGGTCGTGGCATTCGTGGACGAGACGACAGATTCTAGAACGTCTGTCCATTCACAGTTCCTGTCTTCGCATAACATATAAAGTGCGTCCTTCATCGTGCGATGTTGTCTCTCGATATTTCCTGAGCTTTGCGGGCGCCAAGGACAGTGAAGTTCTTGCGTGATTGACATCTGGTTACAGAATTGTCGATAGACTTCTCCAGTGAAGTGTGTGCCTCGATCAGAGGATACTATGCGTGGAATATCTCTGTGTCGAAGGAAGAACTGGTACAATCCGCGGGCGGCGTCGATAGCACGGTCTCTCGCGCATGGTATGGCGGTAAAGTGTCAACTGAAGCTATCCAAGATGGTTAGGATGTAGCGTTTTCCCTTTGAGTTGGGCATTGTGACAAAGTCTATAAAGACGAGATCAAATGGTCTCTTTCCTCGTTTGCAGTGGCCAATGGGCCAGTTGGTACGTCTACCGTAGTTGCCCTTGCACTTAGCACACGTGTCGCAAGAATCGACATAGGCTTTGATGTCGCGGTTTTTGAATTCCCACCAGTAGCTGGAAAGGAGTTCTCGCATGCGGGTAACACCTGAGTGGTTGTTGTACTCGTGTGCCTGGTAGAGGTATCTGGGTCGTAGTTTGTATGGTACAACCAATCTCGGAGAGTGTTTACTGTCTCTTATGATCAAAACAGAGGTGCCTGGTTCTAGAAAAAATTGGTGCAAATGTTTTTTGAAAAGCGTAGCTCGGTGGTCGTCAGGATCGATATGAGGTTCGCTTGGAGTGGGTGACTGGAGGGCGCTGATGATATTTGCCAGGGCGTCGTCATTCTGTTGTTCATCTGCGATGCTGAGGTGGTTGCAGATTCTCTCAGTAGGGATGGTGGTGGTGGAGTGATAGGCGAAGAATGCGTTGGTGACGCGCTTGTGGGTGCGGGCGTTTTGTGGTGTGTGAGTTTTGAGAATGAGCTGTAAACTGTTAAATTCGCCGAGGCACCAAGATGGGATGTATACGCGGAGGTCTGAGCCGCTTACCTCGAATGTCCTGCTTGCCGGTGTAGGGTCGTTCGGGGCTTTCGTTTTCTTATGTCCGCAACCTCTGCTGAGCATGTCAGCCCATACATTTGATTCGCCTTCAACATATTCCAAGACGAATTTATAACATGAAATTTCTTCTTGCCATCGTCGTATTTTGGCATTATTGAACTCTCGTTGGTCCAGATATGTCAGCGATCTGTGGTCGGTGAAGATGACGAAGGGGCGGTTGCGAAGGAAATAATCAAATTTCAATATTGCCCACTTTATTGCATATGTTTCTCATTCCGTCGTGGACCAGTTCTGTTCCGTGGAGTTGAATGCATGGGAAGCAACCGCTATGATATCTTTTTTTCCATTGTCGGTTTCTTGCATTAGGATTGCTCCGCATGCGACGTCACTGGCGTCGGTGGTGAGTGTAAAAAGTTTGGAGAAATCTGGAAACGAGATGACGGGTGGCGAAGAGAGACGGTCCTTGATTTTTTTGAAGGCTCTGTTGGCATTTTGCGTCCAGACAAACGGTTTATTAACCTTGTTGAGTTCGTGTATGGGACCCATAAGTTTTGAAAACATATCTGATCTGATTTGTTCGTGAAGGCGTGTCTCTAGGAGTTGTCTGATCCACACTAAACGGCCGATAAGGCTTTGCAATTCCTTTTTTGATGTTGGAGGTTTAATTTCCCTGATAGCACGAACGTATTGTGGATCAGCCTTGAATCCTTCGCTGTTTACTATGCGTCCAAGGAATTTTGCCTCTGGTGCGAGGAAGGAACATTTATCGGGATTCAGCTTGAGTCCGAATTTTCGGAGGGCAGTAAAGAATTGTTCGAGGGAGAGTATGTACTCCCTAATTGTCCTAGCGTGGACCAGGTTGTCGTCGATATAGGAGGAAATGTTGTCACGGGATGTGACCGTGACTAGGGCTTCTGCTATGCAACGGGAGAAGATTTGTCCGGCAGATGTAAGGCCGAAGGCCAGGCGCGTGTATTGATAGCATAGGTCCTTCCATGTAAATGATGTTTTGTATCGGTCTCGCTTGTCGACTTCAATTTGCCAGTAGCCACTGCGTAGATCGAGGGTAGTAAAATATCTGTTGCCTTTGCCGATTTTGTTGAACAAGTGGTCGATCCTTGGCATTGGCTAAGGGTCAAGATCGACTAAGACCTTGTTGAGAGTTCTTTTAAAGTTAGCAACGACGCGAATCGATCCGTTTTTTTTTTTTTTGCGTACGGCAAATACGGGGCTATTGAAGCCTTTGGGGTCGCTGCAGTTTTCAATGATACCTTCATCAGGAACGTGAGGGTTCGGGACAGCTCCCTTGTGGTAAAGTTCATAAGCCGGCTTTGGATCTAGGTCGATCTCTCATAGTAGTTCACACATGTTGACGCTGGCACTCCCCTGCTGTGAACAGGTCTCTTCGGTGGCCACCTGTTGAACTTCCGTGTGACCCCTTTTATAGCGTTTTTTATGGCTTAACAGGCTCGGAAAACGAAGCGAGTATAATTAGGAGGGAAGCATTTTTATTGGACGAAAAATAGAGCACTTTAAATATTATTTTATTTTTCGACCGGAACTCGAGTGTCGGAAAAATTTGTAAACGAAGATAATGTTCATTTTGTGACGGGGCTTTGTCCCGTTCACATCCTGTTCTCGCTCTTGAGTGTTTGCCTGTAAATCAGCCGAGATATGACTTATTTTATAACACAATTCAAATCACTGTTATACTAAACATATAACATTTTTAAAATGAAAAGATATTGAGCAAAAAGCAATTTCTCTAATGCCAAGAGTAATCAGTGAATTATAGATAACATTAACTGCCTAAAACATAAAAGGAACAGATTAATTAAATGGTTCACTGGCCTCTATTTTAGTTGTTTCATTGCATCTCAATATTAAAACTTTCTAACAATTGCTGTCATTTTTTATGGCATGGGTACACTAGTAATTAAATAATAAATATGTTAATTTTCACACTACATTAAGCAAAAGGTTAGCAAGGAAACTCCACTCAATACTACAAAGAGCAATAACAGTGGATTTGATAAGCCTATTTTCCTGCAAAATTGTTTCACAAAAAAGATTTTATAAATTTCAGCTGAAAGCAGCATTGACTGTTTGGTCAATAAATGTTGAAAGTTTCATGTATTTGAATCTCAATACATTTGTTATGGATTTGAATCAACCGACAATAAAAAAAAAAGTGAGAAAGGACTGTGAATATAAAATATTATTATTTTTATTTTTTACAACGATTTTATTCGAAGAAGGCTACTCTCAAATCAAATTGACAAAAATTAGAAAATTTCTAGACATGGGGTGCAATATTCATTACAAAGGCACTTAAAACTGGTACATACGTTGGCAGAAAAAGAACTGGAGAACCAAAATTGACAACTGCTGCTAAAGATAAACACTTGATTATTGAGAAAAAAAGAAATAGAAGGAAAACTGCTCCAGAGTTGACAACTGAACTGAATTACTTTCAACAGTAACCAGTATCACTCTCAAGTGTGAAAAATCAACTTAGATAAGCAGGGCTCATGAGATGCATGGCCATAAACAAATCTATGTTTTGGAAGATGAATAAACAGAAAAGACTAAAACACCATTTTTTTCTAGGGAAACAAAATGCAACAATAAAGATTATGAATAAATCAATAAACTGGTATTTTTTCATAAATCAATAAAATACCATATTTGACAGGATAAAAAATATACAGCCATATTAGACGCACATCCATTTCAGCAGGATCCAAAAAACAGCTCCTAGTCCTTGTAGGTCACAAATTATTTCCACACTAAAACCCTTTTTTATAAGCCTCTTGCTGCTCTATCACTATTTTCATATAAAGTGTTCAGATGAATGACATTCCTTAGTTCCACCAGATCTAGCCATCATGGTTAAGAGTTGCCATGCCATGCATATTGTAATGAACCACCCTCATTCCCTTCATACATATTTGGTAAGATGTAAGTTCCACTTGATCAGCTTCTTCCCACAAACTGCTTGAAACAAAGGAGTATTCCCTGATCACTACAATCTTAACCTGTTCAATTCTAGGGTTAACCTTTATCTTTCAAATATATTCACATAAGCAGTGCCTCTTACTTTATAACCCTCTATCTTGAGTTGCACTCGAACCTTGTACAGGGTGAAGGCAGATATATTTTTCTGCACCCTTAATACTATGTTCCCCAGGTTAGTTTTTTCACCATTAAGCATCAATTAACATCAGAACTTTTGCAAACAGATTGCATATGTTTACTAGTTTGCCTTACCCTAGGTAATGGGTATCAACTCAATAAGTGTTAATCAGTGTTTTCTGTTTGGTCAAGGAAATGGTGGAAAAATTCACCATCAAATAAATCCATCACAACTTCTGCTGGTTACAATCAAAGGATATTATTGTTAAAAACATCCCTTAAATTTATTGACAAATCACACAGATGCATGCAAATATTTCTTGCTAAGCAATAAAAATAGATGACTTTTTGGCCTCAACTATCATATTTTTGTTCTTCCTTGTATTGAAGTCAGAATGCTAGACACTTGACTGTATCCCTTTTGCATGTTAACATCATTCTTACTTTGTGAACTTTTTGTCTTATTACCGTTGTTTTGCCTAATTTTAACTTTCATATATATTATCTGCTTAGCATTATTTTGCCTTGTTCTATTTTTTCCTTTATTGTTGATATGTCCCAGATATTTGATTGAAGTAGCTAAGTGGTTTTGGCGACTGTAACCAAGTAGTACACAGTAGCAGTAATCGACTGGTACTCGTTGTAGTCGCAGGTAATAGGTGTAGGCCAATAGGATAGCCAATGGCGTAGTCCAATGGACATTGTCATAGACTTAAACTCTGTCGTACTTACACATCTGTCTGTATTTATGACGGACACCAGCCAATCATATTCCAGTGAGGGGGAATACAGGTGTATGCATATTCCATTATATCAATTGTTTATTGGAAACTTTGGGTAGGCCCAAGACAAATCTCTAAATAATAATAATAAAAACATTAATAATAATAATAATTAATGGCCACTAAAACAGAATATGCTTTCTTATTGACATAGCAGTCCCTGCAGATTAAAATATATCTTTGAAGATCTTCAAAAACCTATCAAAATACAAGGGTCTTGAAATGTAAATCTCAAAAATGTGGCACATGAGGACACCAACAATTTCAGTTGTAGTTGGTGTCCTTCAATTCCAGTAGACTCATTGAAGGGATTCCTGGAAGCCCATGCCTTAAAGAAATGCAAAAAATTGTTGTCAAAAGTACAGCTCACACATTACGAAGAGATTTGTCTAAGTAAAATCTGGGTGATCTTAGTTTTAACAAAAATGATCATCCATTTCTGACCTTAGTTCTCTGGTAAGAAAATGTATACAACAGAAATCACATAAAATAATAATAATAATAATAATAATAATAATAATAATAATAATAATAATAATAATGTGTTAGCCCAAAATGCAGATTCTGTGATAAATATCCAGAAATGATTGATCATCTTGTATCAGGTTGCACGATATTGGCACCCACTGAATAAAACCCAGCATGACAGAGTGGGCCAATATCTGCACTGGAAAATCTGCAACTTCTACGGGAAGGAAACTGAAAGAAAATGGTATGAACACCACCCAGAGCTGGTTATAGAGATAGGACCTGTTATAATTCTATGGGACTACAAAATACACACTGGCAGAACAATCAAAGCCAGATATTGTTGTTAAAGACCACAAACAAAAAAAGTGCCTTCTTATTGATATGGCAGCCCCTGCTGACTGCAATGTATCTTTGAAGATATTCAAAAAGCTGTCAAAATACAAGGACCTTGAAATAGAAATCTCAAAAATGTGGCACATGGGAACATCAACAATCCCTGTTCTAGTTGGAGCCCTAGGATTGGTCGGAAAAGATTCCAATAGACTAATTGAAGGGACTCCTGGAAGTCCATGCCTCAAAGAGATACAAAAAATTGTTCTGACAAGTACAGCCCACACTTTACGAAGGGCTTTATCTATGCAATTTTTTTTTTTTTTTTTGGAAAGAGGAAAGTGTCATGATGCTATTTCTAACCTTAGGTCCCTGGGCAAGACCCGGACAGAAATGTGTAAACACCAGAAATCAAAGAAAATAATAATAATAATCATGCCATTTGAGTAAATAAATATTATTCTGGACTAAGTATAAGTGATCATCTGAGGCAAAATTATAGTTGCATATAGTGAACAAGAAGAGCAAAATGAAAGTACAGGTGTCCTTGACTTCATGTATAAGATACTTTTGTATATCTCATATGATATTAAAAAAATATGTCTTATATGGAATTAAGTATATTATATCTTCAACTTTGTTGATTTCTTTTGAATTATCATGAAATTTAATTAAGTTTGTAAGGTTTCTTCGAAAGAAAGCATTGGCAAATTCAGAAAAAAGCTTATTAAAATTCAGACCAAATTCTTTGCAGAAGATTTGATGAAATAACCCATTATGTTACTGGAGCTTCTCTTTTGTCATGTTGGTTATGTGTGGCATGTTATTGACACCTTTACACAAGCATCCTGTTTTTTTTTTTGACAAATCACTTCTTTCATTTTGTCCAGTCCTTATCTGACTGCATTAACTGTCTGGTTCTGTAGAATGAAGTATGCAAGCAGTACACCGTTTGCATCCCAGAATACAGCTGGCATCAATTTCTTTATTAAATGTTGAACTTTGAATTTTGAATTTTTTGTGATTGTGGATAGTTCCAGATCACAGAATGAAACTTAACTCCTTTGGCTTATCATCTGATTGATATTGAGATCTCTCTCTCTCTCTCTCTCTCTCTCTCTCTCTCTCTCTCACACACACACACACTTATTAATTAAACAGTATTTTCATTCATTTTTGTCTACTGGCCTGAATATTCAAGAAATCTTATTTAAGAAAAAAATGCGCTCTCTGGCAGAATTCAAACCTGCATCACTCTGGGTACAGGGAACCTATTGTTAGATCTTCAATATGCTTTAATCTATTCGGCCATGCTGTCACTCAAAGTTGAATAATGCCTTTAAACAAAATCCTTCTTATCTTAGACTCTCGAAATTTCATATCTGCTCATTTTTCTATCCAAACATAAACAAAACAATTTCTAAAGAAATAATATATTTTTTATTTATTAATCTGGCAGATTTTTTTTTACTTTAAACGTTATTTTTAGTAGATAATCATACTTGAACCACTCCAGTAAGTACCTGACTCCTGCTATACTCTATCTTTACAAGAGCCAGATCAGGCTGAAAATGGAGTCAGTCAGTTATGTGTCATGTGTGATACATGCTTGGGTGATCATGTATCTTTTGATATATGACTGACAAGACTTTTTTCCCACAGTAGGTTGCCATTTCTTTCTTTTCTGCGGTAGACCAGTTGCTATCCAAGGCTACAGAACCCAGTCTGTCGTGTTATTTACCCATAGCTGAGGGGAGAAGAGGATTCATACTTTAACCAAGAATATTAGCACATAAGTGGATATAATGGATCCGACTGGAATTTAAAATTGGCCCTCCGATAACCTCAATCTGAGCTGCTATCCATTACTTAACCATGCCTGAAAATGGAGTAGTGTTGCCATATTTGGGCAGGAGCTGTCCAGTCTTCACTTACCAGTCATGATAGAGTCCAGAAGCCTCTCTGTGTCCTTGTGGATTATAAAATATTTCCTATCCTTGAACCGACTTCTCACAGACGAAACATCACAAGCCTCTCACTGCTCTATCACTATTAACATGGAAAGTGTTCAAACAAATTACATTCTTCAGTGCTACCAGTTCTAACATGGCAAACCATCCTCATCCCCTTCATATTCCATTTGTGAGATGTCTGTTCCACTCAAGCAGCTTCTTCCCATGAACTAACTCCCACGAGGATACTTCCCTGATCATTACAAACTTAACCTGTTCAAGAGTAGGCTTAACCATTATCTTCTTATATCCCCATAAACTGTGCCTCTTACTCTGTAACCTTCTACCTTGAGTAGCTCTTTGGTCTTGTAAAGGGTAAACATGATTGTAATATATATACTTATATACAGGAATCCCTTGATTAGTGCAGTTAATGTGTACATTTAAAGATATGCACTAATCAAAAAGGAAATGATAAATGATTATAGGAAATAATGTAATTTGTACCTCAAATTTTAGTCTCATTCACAATTAATTTAAAATCTAAATACTTTTTAATTAAAATATAGATACATATAAGAAGATACAATAAAAATGCTATGAATTAATGTCTACTGATCTGATTTTCTATGAAAAACTTGTATAGAGTTGTTGCTGCATATTCTTTTGTTCTTCATCTAATTGGTGGTACTGAGAAATTTCCCTTTCAAATTTTCCAAACATATAAAGTATTTTAACCTGAAAATTTGATTTATAATCTTTTCATAGGAAATGCAGACACCTTTTATATTTTGATATTTTTTAATAAATGTAAATTTCTGTATCTAATTAGATCCTCCATTTTTAACAAAAATCATAAATTTCCTTTTAAGACCTTCAAAATAAACATGAAAAATATTCAAATATTCAAAAAATTTTAAGAGAGACAAATATTAAAATATGTATTTTTATTATCGGTTCCTATTATAAAATTTATCTATTTATAAACATCCATTTTTTTAACACTAATGTAATTAGAAAATTGTAAAATTTTTAATTAATTGGTAATTATAAAATATCATTTTTCAATTATGATTAAACTGAAGAATGTTTTATTGCACTAGTCAACTATTATATATGCACTAATTGAATTGTGGTATATACAAATTTTAGTGCAGTAATGAAAAACATATTAGTCAAATATGTATGAATCAAGGGATTCCTATAGCCTTTTTGTATTTTTTTTTTTACGTAATGTTTGTAGTGTGTGTTCGTATAACTTTGATGGCAATATAGAGAAGCCTAAGGAAAATAGGAAAACGAGAATGATAGAAAATAATACGGTATATTTACAGGTTCAGAAAGTGTCCCCTAGTGGGGGTTTTAGTTAGGAAAGTAAGTGGGGGTAACTCCACAGTTTCTAATTTGTGTACTTTTTAATTAAAATATAGGGACATATCGAAAATACAATAAAAATGCTATGAATTAATGTTTACTGATCTGATTTTTTATGAAAAAACTTATTTAGAGTGGTTTTCCCTATGGTATCCTTCTATTCTTCATATAAATGGTGGTACTGAAAAATTGCCAAAACATATCATAATCATTAGTATTTTAACCTGAAAATTTGATTTATAATCTTTCCATAGTAAATGCAGACACCTTTTATATTTTGATATTTTTTAATAAATGTAAATTTCTGTATCGAATTAAATCATCCATTTTTTTTAACAAAATAATCAGGAATCTCCTTTGAAGATAATCAAAATAAACATGAAAAATAATCAAAATATTAAAAAAATTATAATAAAAACATATATTTGTTGAATATTAGCTAGTTTGCCAGAGGTTTAGCACACAAGTAGGCAAATGTAGCCAAAGCCAAAACTGACTTGAGTCATTTATGGAGAAATATATAGCTGAATAAAGACCCCTCATGCAAATGCATTGGGAAGGTCCATTCTAGCAAAATGGACCAACCCAACTGGTGTATTAGGTGCTCTCCTATAAAATAAGGTAAAATCAGCTGGCTTGCCTTTTATAAGGAAATAGAAGGAGGCAGCCATGTTGGCAGGTAAGTCACTTGACTTCTACATCTCCCTCCTCTCCCCATTGCGGAAGCATATTGGCCGTTGGGGAGGAATTAATTCCCTATTGCCTGGCTGATTGTACGAGAGTAGTCGGGATAGCGCCCTGGGAATCCTCGTTCTTGATGGCTGTGATTGAGTAGGGCCCTGGGACGCTGGTTTATTTTGTAATGTAATGTCACCATTTTCCAAGTCTTTGGCAGATTGATGTGGTCTGCATGTATCCGTAATTGTCGGCTCAGGTGACACAGGCATGGCGCTTGGTATGGGGGTCTTGATTATGGGTGCTTCAAGTTTCCTTAGAAACCTACGGTTCCGCAGGGTTATTCTGCCTGATCCTGCAACTCTAATTCTATATTGACGGTTGGGAAGTGTTTCTACTATTCGCCCAGCTATGTCCCATCGACGGCTATTTGGGTTTTGAATGGAGACTGTGTCACCTTTATAAAGTGGGGATAGTGCATGTGCAGTACGGTTGTACTTCTCGATGAGGTCTGCATTGCGTTTGGATAATCTCTGTTCTCGTTTTTTCGCTGCGGCTATCCATTCAGGGTGTGGTTTATATAACTGTGAGTGCGATGGGATAAAATCTCGAAGACGTCTATGAAGCAGGAGTTGCGCTGGTGATAAGCCAATGCCTTGGATAGGGGTGTTTCTATATTGCAAGATTGCTTGTGCTGCCATGTTATTGTCCAAGGAACCCTGGTGTCCTGTGCAGTCTTTTATGAGTCTTTTTGCAGTCTTGACTGCCAATTCTGCACGTCCGTTAGACTGGGGATAGGCCACTGATGAAATTCTTTGCTTAACAGCCCAGGTTTTTAGGAATTGTTGGAATGAGTAAGCTGAGAATGGCGTTCCACCATCTGTACTAAGTTCCTCAGGTGCACCATATGTTTGGAATATTTCTCTGCAGATGGAAATCAACCTGGAAGCAACCGCTTGCCCTGGCTTGATGCGGTACAGAATGAGCCATCCAGTGAGCCTGTCTGCACAAGCAAGATATGTGAAGGATTTAACATAGAACAAATCCATTACAATCTGTTGAAATGGCCATTCAGGTGTAGGTGTCATTTGGATTGGTTCATGTGGTAGACTTGGGGCATTCCTTGAACATGTAATGCAATTATACCTGTAATTGCGAATTGAGGCATTCATTCCAGGCCAGTAAACTGAGTCATTGGCACGCGCTTTCATACCAACTACTCCTTGATGAGCTGAATGTAGGCATTTTAATATGTTCTTGCGCTGGGAGGTTGGTATCACTACTCTCCTGTCAAGTAGTATTAGACCATTTTCATTGCTTAGGCGGTTACGAACTTCCCAGTATTCCCGGATTGTAGGTGGTGTTGCTTGACGACTGTTTGGAAAACCATTGTCTATGGTTTTCCGTAATAGGGTGTATTGTGTGTCTTCTTGACCAGCAAAACGAATGTGGTCAGGGGAAGTTATGGCAGGATTATCATCTAATTGAGATATTGATGTGAGGGCTGTCAATCTCATTGTTGCACAAGTCTCATCTGATTCATCAATTTCTATAAGGGAGGGTTCTATAGAGAATGTATCAAGTAGGCTTTGTACTGTAGTGACTGGATTGCGGGAAATAGCATCAGAGGCTCTGTGCCATTTTCCAGGGCAGTGTTGCATGGTGAAACGATATCTCAAGCTTTTCTCTTTGAGTCGGAATAGGCGAGGGTTGTGAATTTTGCTGAGATCTCGATCACCAAAAAGTCCTTTGAGTGGTTCATGGTCGGTCACGACTATAACGTTTGGGCAACCTAGTATGAACATGCGGCACTTTTCAAGTGCCCAGCTGATAGCTGCTGCTTCACCTTCTATGGGTGCATATCTTTGCTCAGCGTCAGTACAGAATCTGCTTCCAGCAAACACAAGATGCCAGCCTTCAGGGCAACAGACAGGGGCTCGTTCGATTGCACATGTGCAGTGTTTCTGAAGAAGTAAAAATCCCATGCCGTCTTTACTCCAGTCAGGAGCTAAGCAGGTAATTCTGTTGATGTCAAATGTTGAGACGCCCCGCTTTACTAGTTCAACAATGACCCGCTTTGATTCCTGAAATGCTTTCTCAAGGGTCTGGTTCCAGGTGAATTTTGAGTTTTTTTTGACAAGGTCCCGAAAAGGTAGCATAATGGGACTTAATGAATATGCCCAGGCAAGTTGGTTTACCAGTCCAAACCAAGACCTTGCATCGGTGATGGTTTTCGGAACAGGGAAATTTAAAATAGCATTAAGCATAGATTCAGAGGGAGATACTCCCGATGAAGTTATTTGAAGGCCACCAAACTGAACAGTGTCCTTACAAAACTGGAATTTGTCTTTGCTGAGTACAATCCCATTTTGTGCACATCTCATTAGAAAATCAAAGGTATGATAGAATGCCTCTTTGATGCCGGTGTCGTAGAGCAAAGTATCATCAACCAATTTGATTTTCCTGGGAATATCTTTTATGACTTCATCATATCTACGGGTGTATGCATCACCAGATGCTAAGTAGCCTTGAGGCATCCTAAGGTACATAAACCTTCCCCACTCTGTGATAAAAGTTGTGAGCGGTTGGGACTCCTCATCTAATATAATAGAGTGGTAGCCATCGACAGCATCCAGTACTGTTTTCTTGGTATTGGGTGGCACTTGCATTGCCAGCTGGAAAGGTGAGGCAGTGTGGTGGGTTTCTCGCTTGCATTGCGAATTTAAATATTGATAATCGATGGTACGCCTCGGTCGACCATCCTTTTTTGTTGTAATGACCATTGTGCTACACCAATCTGTTGGAGTACCAATGGGCACTTGTTCTAATATGCCTCTTTCTATATCTTGCATAAGGGCTTGCCTCACTGGTTCTTTTAAATGGTATGGCACTGGTATTGGTCTGTGTCTTGCCTTAGGGATTGCCCCCTCTTTCAGGTGGATATGTGCTGGTTTACCAGACATGGCTGGGAATTGCCCATCAGTATTAAATGCTGAATCAGCAAATTGTTTCAGTAACCATTTTTTTAGGTTCTCCACATTTCCTTCGTTTGCTGGAAAGGGTGTTTCTTCAGGGCGATCTGGTAGCTGAAATCTTCTGAGTTGCTTTTGCTCGACAGCTGCTGTGTGATCGTTGGTTGTCCAATCTAATTTGCTGTGGGCATGTCACTTGACTTCTACAATATTCAAGTGCGTATTTTTATTATCAGCTTATATTATAAAATTTATCTATGTATAAGTATCCATTTTTTTTTAAACACTACTGTAATTATTTAGATAACATAATATTTCACAAACAAAATAATTACCATTTTTAATTAATTGGTAACTATAAAAAAAATCAGTGTTCAATTACTATTGGTTAAACTGAAGAATCATTTAACATATTAATCAAGTACAATGTAAGCATTAATCTAATTTTGGTATTAAAATTTTTTGCACACTAATCAAAAACACATTAATCAAATGCATATTAATATAGAGACACCTGTATATATATACATATATATATATATATATATATATGGTATATATGATATGTCTGTGAGAGACTGTGTGTGTGCATGCATGTGTGTGTGTTATATTAGGCATAAGATCAGCTTATGAAAGTGAAAATGGAAATAATAATAGCAATAATAATAATAATAATGTTTTCTAGTATTTTATCTTACTATGGAGTCAAGCTTCGTACAAATAACTAATCTTAGCCTACAGTAGTGAGCATTGCTGATAAAATTAACCTCAGCCTCAGTTTCACATATAAGCAGCATGGCAAACTTTTGCAGTGATTTTTCTCAAAAACGTGTGTTTTAAGTAGCATTAAAAATGCTTCTCAAATACAGTAATCCATAACTTTATTGATTTATTTTGAATTTTTCTTATTTTATTTTTAATCGGTATCACCCCACACAAGCTAGAAAAGCCACTAAGACACAAGGGGTTACTGGGTATGGAAGAATTAGGAACAGAATCATTAATAATGAACAGGAAAAGAATAGAGTAATAAGAAGGGGAGCAGATAGTGATTGACATTGCATTTAAATTTTTGCAGAGGAAAATTGGCTGGAAAGCATGGAACCAGAAGGGAGTTTCGCAAACAAGAAATGTGAGAAAAGAAACTGTTAGCATAGAACTTATAGCTACATCTAGTCAGCTCAACTGGAAATTGATGAGATCTCAACGCCAGTCTTGTACTGCGCTTAAATTCATAAAGTCAAAGTACCATAGCAAAGAACTCATCCCAACAATTACCATAAAATTATTTAAACAAAAGACACAGTAAGGCAACCTTATGACAGTGGGAAAGTGGCTGAAGCCAAGCCACCAGATCAGGACCAATAATATTGCTGATTCTTCTTTGCATTTTATAAAGGCGATCAAGGTTATGAAATCTAACTGCCTGTAAACTTTCATCAAAGGAAACGATTTTCAAATTCAGAAAAAGCTATGAAAACTTTGCACCAGATTGTGCAGTTATAATTTTATTTAGGGTAAAATGTATAACAAGATCATTTCATTTGCTGTTGTGCTAAGTTTAGACTTTGTGCTGGATGGGGGTTGAAATGAAATAAAGGGAAATAACCTACTGGAAATTAATTTAATTCGGTCTTTCTCCATCAGAAATTGAACAAGATTTGTTACAAATTATTTTTAGTCACTTACTTATTCAGTAGGGTTTTAAGATTAGTTCTCGAGGGAGCAAAAGTGATTTTCGTTAATCCATTGTGGCTTATTTAGCAAACAAGATAATCAAAATTGTCCAATGAAGCATTTTATTGCTCAAATAAGATGAAAAGACTTGTTCAGTTAAAAGTCTATTTTCAGCTTGGTTTACAAATTCAACATAAAATTTATTTTGGATAACTTTTTTTTAAATCATTTCACACAAAGCAAAGTAGTAGAACTACTAAAACACAAAGAATTACTGAGTGTAAAAGAATAAGAAAAAAGAGAAACATTATGAAGGAATGAAAACAATAAGAGAAGAGTATTCAAGAAGATAGTAGATAATGATTGACATTACTGTTCAATTTAAAATTTAAAATTTAAAATTGAGAAAAACCTAATGAAATTTGGACCAGATTTTGCAGTTCTGATTTTATTTAGCATAAATTTTACATACAGTGGAGCTAAGTCCAGATTTTGCACTGGGTGCAGCACATTTGAAATAAATAAAATAAAGGGAAATATCTCACTGGAAATGTCACTTGTTTTAATTCAGGCATTCTCTATCAGAAATTGAACAGGATTTGTCACAGATTATTTTTAGTTGCTCACCTTAGTAGAATCTTAAGATTAGTTCCCCAGAGAACAAAAGTGATTTTTGACATTATTGTAACATCGTTAATCCATTGTGGCTTATTTAGCAAACAAGATAATCAAAATTGTCCAATGAAGCATTTTATTGCTCAAATAAGATGAAAAGAGTTGTTCAGTTAAAAGACTATTCTCAGCTTGGTTTACAAATTCAACATAAAGTTTATTTTGGATATCTTTTTTTTTTAATGAAAGGATTTGCAAATTTAGAAAAAGTTAATATAAATTTAAAGCAGATTCTTATTTTATTTAGTATAAAGTGTACGCATTGTGCAGCCAAGTCAGGAGTTTGTGGTGGATGTGGTGAAATAACACATCACGTCGCTGGCGCTGCTCTTTTGTCAGTTTGGTTATGTGTGGCATGTTATTAACACCTTTACACAAGCATCCTGGTTTCTTTTGACAAATGACTTCTCTCATTCTGCCTCATCCTTATCTGACTGCATTAACTGTCTAGTTCTGTAGAATGAAGTATGCAAGCAGTACACTGTTTACATCCTATAATACAGTTGCCATCAATTTCTTTTCTTCACTGTTGAACTTTGAACTTCCAGATCATAAAATCAAACAGCTACTTTGGATGATAGACACTTGATATGTTAAGACTTAATTTGCATTATGCAATCAGGTGTAATCTGATTGGTTTAGAATAGAACATTTTCTTAGTTTTCTTATATTACTTGATGTTTATGTATTTCTTTCCTCTTCCTTGTAATTCTAACGTAACATTTTCCTCTCCTGATGCCTGTCACGGTGAGATTGTTGTTTTCATTAATATTATATACAGTAAAATACTCTGCATAATTAACCTAGGTGATGTTTTATCTTTTTCCTAGCAAGTTTTACTGAGCCTCATCAGATTGATATATATAGATGCTATACTTACCTGGCACATGTCAGAGGGTATCCCCCAGATGAGTCTGTAGCGGACTGTGGTGATGATGAGAATGTGAAGAACCCATGTGGGTTAAAATTTCCTGATAGCTGGCCCAGCTACATGAGAATATTGTACTTTAATTAAGTCCAAAGAAAACAAACAAGACCAATAATTATATACAAACAAATGTATGTATTAAACAACAAGTACAAATTATAAGCTCATGGAGAATTACATTGTGTGCGTGTGGTGAATATTATGTGTGTGTGTGTGTGGTGAGTGTTTGTACGTACATGTATTGTTCTTAGCATGTTGTGGTGAGTGTTCATACATACGTGTATTGTTCTTAGCGTGTTCCCAGAATTTGGGAAACCCTGTATCTGTGAGAGCTCACATCTGAGAGGGGGTATAAGGCTGAAGGCCTGAGGAAAAAAGAGGTCGAGGGGAAGGGTCAGCCAGTATTTATAGCCAGGGGAGAGAGAGACCCCTGGTGATGGCTTAAAGAGCTGAGGAGGAGCTAACTCCGACAAGTCTTGTCTTGGAAAACTGACTCTGTTTTTACGTCATCTATAGGGAATTTTTCCCTGAGCATACAGGCTCAGATACCCCACTTTAAAACTTGGCCTTGTGTCACATCTTGCTGCGTGGGGCAGCGGGTAAATAAGCAAATAATTATATGGATGCTATGTATGACTTTAAACTTGTCCAGAAATATCTAAACTGTCAGCTGTATACCAATTCTTTCTCAGATCAATGATTGAAAGTTGCTTCAAGTAAATGAATCCTGTAGGTTTTAGTGGGGACCATCCTTCTTTGAACCTCACTGGCAATACAGACTCACAAACAAGGAAATGTACCAGATAAAAGAAAGCATGCCAGTTGAGGACTTTCAACAACAGCAACAAATAAAATGGATAGCAAATGTCACTCACAAAGAAAATAAGGGCGCATCAAGATATTGCAATTCCACACTTCAAACCAAAGGTTAGATACTTGAGAAAACTATTTTTCTAAAAATTTCTTTTAATAACAATAGTAGATGTTTTTTTATGACTATCATCCCATTCACACTCCTCCCCAGTCTTTTGAACAGTTGTAAAGGTTTATACCTTGTTCCCTGTTTTGAATGGGTTTCCGGTTCCTTCAAAAGTCTTTTCATTCTCTTTCACTCCCAGTAGCAATGTAATGGCATTATCATCTTGCTTGGGATGAATTGATTTTTTTTCAAAAAAAGACATATTTTCATAAATTTCAATTGAAATTAGAACTGGCTGCACAGTCTAATGCCAAATGTTTCCTTATAAGGAAATGGCTAATGTTACTATTACCATTTACTTGCTTGAAAATAGACATATCTATAGGGTTATTTATTCATTTTGTCATCCAATTTGTAAAATAATTATAGCTATTAGGTTGGTGCAAAAATAGTGTCGTTTTTTTTTTCAACTTTATGTGAGAAAACGACATTATTTTTGCACCAACCTAATATATCTATAGAAAGAAATTAAATAATGCATTTCGTCCTTTAAAAAGACTCCGTCAGACTAAAAGTATAATGGGTGACACCAAACTCTAATATCTAAAATGCCTTATTTCTGCTCTATACAACTACTTTTTCAGCTCAATGTTTCAAAGTTGCTTTGAGCCAATGAAGCCTGCAGGTTTTAGCTAGAGTCATGCTTCTTCAAACCACATGGACAGGTGCTACAGAATTACAAAGACATGTACCAGATAACAGAAACAATATCACTTGAGGCCTTTCAACAACAGAAGCAACTGAAATGGATACAACATGTAACTCAAAGAGAATATATTGATATAATCAAAATATTAACATACTTTGAAGAAAAGGTTAGAAAGGAAATCCAAGTCAATGCTGGAAAGACAACTGTTACTAGATTTGAGAAATCTATTTACCAAAAAAATTGTTTTAAAAGAAAGATTTTATGAATTTCAAACAACAGTAGAACTGGCTACTTGGTTTAATGCTAAATGTTTCCTTATAAGGAAATGACTAATATTACAATTACTATTAGAAACGAGGAGAACAGATACTACACATCAATCCCAGCCCAATGGCCAGGGAGTGTAGAAGAGCATAATTTGAATTGCATTGGCTGTTCAGTCAATGAATGTTTTTGTGTAAAGAAATGGCTAATATTAATATTAGAGGACCTCTTTTCAAACTCCAAATGTAACGAGAGAATTTGTTACAACTAAGTTACACATCTATTTATTAACACCCTTTTATTTTCATTTTATTTGCCATTTGTTCTTGTTTATAGCCTTTTGAACAAGTTTTTTTGACTATTGTTTTTTATTTTAATGGATCACATATTTTCTTGGGCAAACAAATGTATGTAAATTATGAACTGTAAATGATAAAACAGTATAGCTTTTATCAGAGAGAAAAAAAAGGATCTTTTTATGAATATATTTTATTGGCAACTCTGTTGATGCACTTTCTTACATTTATAGTGTAAAGGAATAGGACACACTGAATGATCCAGAGGTCAAATGGCGCATCTGACAGCTGACATACTCGTGATCTGGGGTTCAGAAGCAATGACTTGTCCCCCCACATATGTGAACACCACTCTACGCACATTTCAAATGCAAAACAACAAATGTCTTTCAATGAAGGAGACTTCTTCTTCTTTTATATGCCATGTCCCTTCAGTATATGGGTAATCAAGGCTCTCCCCAACTTCCGATCTTTCATAGTTCTTAGTAATTTTACTATCTGTCTCATTCCCTGTTCTACTATCTATTTACACAAACTTGGTAGATAGTTTACTTCTTTCCCTCTGTTCCTATTGCCTTTAATATGTCTTGTGAGCATCAAGTTTTTTAAGCCTTCTTTCCTCATTAGAAATTTCAGCTATTATACTGTTAAGTATAAGGGTCTTTTTGGTTTTCATTTTTTTCTAAACCTTCAACACTAATCATGTGTTCAATCCATATCCTCAGCATCCTTCTGCAGAACCACATTTCAAATCTCTGTTAAGAGATTGTGCAGCATCCACTGCCATATAGAAGGACTGATATTACATAACAGTTTAGATCCTTTGTTTCTAATGAGATTTTCATGTTTCATAATGTTGTAATATTGTCTTTGTTCAAAATAGAATTGAGAAGGCAGTAGTTAGTCGGTTATTGAAGAAACAGAAGATTGCGTAGGGCAAACAAAGCAGAAGAGGTTTATTAAATACTCATGCACAGAACAGAAATACTTGAGTAAATTAAATAGTTCTCAAATCAATACTCTAATCTAGCACCTGTTCATATTCAACAGTAGGAGCAGTCCATTGTCACAATAGTAGGGAAGACCAGGAAGTATGCAGAGTCCTACTCTACAACATTTAATACTTTGCTTAGCTTTGGAAAGGCATCTTTCGCTATCACAATGTGACTTTGAATTTGGGCTTCATATTTTCTGTCCACAGTTAAAACATTTTCTAGATAATTAAATTTTTGTACTTTGGCATCTCCAGTTTGTATCTTGGGCTTTTCTTTTTGCTGACAGCAGTATATTCTATATTTTTACACTTGATGCATCATCTTTTTTTTTCTCACTTTTCTTTACTAACTTCTATAGGAGTAGCAGTAGTTTCCTTTCTCTGTCTGCTAGCAACAATATGTCATCTGCATTATCTAAACTTGTTAAAATTGTGGCTGCCAATAATGAAGCCCAGTAGGAATCATAATTCTCTCAAAATCACTCAGAATAAATCTTAAAAGAAGACATGTCCTTGTCTTTCAACCCTTTCTAATTTTTTCCATTGACAGCATTTATTTTCTATCTATTATTTATTTATTTGTTATTTATTTATTATTTATTTACTATTTATTATTTCTTTATTTAATATTTATTTTTTATTTATTTCTTTATTATTTATTATTTATGTATTTATTATTATTTATTTATTTATTTATTATTTATTATTTATTTATTATTATTTATTTATTATTTATTATTTATTTATTTATTTATTTATTATTATTTATTTATTATTTATTTATTATTATTTATTTATTATTTATTTATTTATTATTATTTAGTTATTATTTAGTTATTATTATTTATTTATTATTTATTATTTATTTATTTATTATTATTTATTATTTATTTATTTATTATTATTTATTTATTATTTATTATTTATTTATTTATTATTTATTTATTTATTATTTATTTATTTATTATTATTTATTTATTATTTATTATTTATTTATTATTATTTATTTATTATTTATTTATTATTATTTATTTATTATTATTTATTTATTATTTATTATTTATTGATTTATTATTATTTATTTATTATTTATTTATTATTTATTTCTTTATTTATTATTCTTTATTTATTATTTATGTATTTATTTATTTATTATTATGTATTTATTATTATTTATTTATTATTTATTTATTTATTTATTATTATTTATTTATTATTTATTATTATTTATTTATTATTTATTTATTTATTATTTATTTATTTATTATTTATTTATTTATTTATTATTATTTATTTATTATTTATTTATTATTTATTTATTTATTTATTATTATTTATTATTTATTTATTAATTATTTATTATTGATTTATTATTATTCATTCATTATTTATTTATTATTTATTTATTTATTTATTATTTATTTATTATTTATTTATTTATTATTATATATTTATTATTTATTTATTATTATTTATTTATTATTTATTTATTATTTATTTATTATTATTTATTTATTTATTATTTATTTATTTATTTATTATTTATTTATTATTTATTTATTAATTATTATTTATTTATTATTTATTTATTATTATTATTTATTATTTATTATTTATTGATAAATTATTATTTATTATTTATTATTTATTTATTTATTATTATTTATTTATTATTTATTTATTTATTTATTATTATTTATTTATTATTTATTTATTTATTATTATTTATTTATTATTTATTTATTTATTATTATTTATTAATTATTTATTTATTATTATTTATTTATTATTTATTTATTATTTATTTATTCATTATATATTATTTATTTATTATTCATTATTTATTTATTTATTTATTTATTATTATTTATTTATTATTTATTTATTTATATTTAAGCAATTTACTTCCAGTATAAGTTCTGTATTTTTCTAATATCCTTTCCAAATATATCAACCTTACCTAACAGTTCCAACAGGCTTAATTGAATTAATTTTTAAATGAGATAATTTAATTAACCTACTTTTTAGGATAAATATTAATGTAATTTTTTCATGATATACATTTGGAATTTAGAATAACCATGGACAAATTTCCTGGGACAAAAAATCAAAGGCACCACATAGATAAAACTCTCTTTAGAAAAATTGTCTATTAAAAATTCTCTCAAAGAAAACAATAACAAAATTAATGTGTCCTGTATGAAATTTTTCTTTTATACAGGACAGAGTACAAGGAAAGATTCCAAATTCTGGAGGTTATTGCAACAAAAGAGAAGCAGCCAACATTAAATAAGGTGTCTTTCTCCATCGGGAACCATATATTGAAGTGTGTTTAATATAAAAAACACACACACACAGACAGACATAAAAAGTTTGGTTTGACCATTTATGAAAATTTTGCTTCATCAAATATGAGAATGCCAGAACTAAAACCCAATTTGTTAACTGCACACAGAACAATCTTTGAAAATGAATGCCGCAACATTCCAAAGTACTCAGGGAAGAATTTAGAATAAAACTGGCAAATTTACCAATAAAACGAAACAATTAATTTTTTAATTTGATTTAATAAAAAAATTGCTAGACAGAACTTATCCATGTAATTTAACAAAAATGAGAATTCTTGCTGCTGAAATACACCTTGTTTTATTTCTCTCTCTCTCTTTCTCTCTCTCTCTCTGTTTTTCCCTCTCTCTTTCCCTCTCTCTTTCTCTCTCTATCTCTCTCTCTCTCTCTCCCTATATATATATATATATATATATATATATATATATATATATATATATATCAGAGTGTACCAAAATGTCCTTGGACTAGCAAAGAAAGTATTAAAAAAAGATTCTGATTTTTGGTCATTTGATTGGTCAGATGTTTGGAAGTTGTTGATTTCCAGATGTATGTATGTATGTATATATATATATATATATGGAGAGAGAGAGAGACAGACAGACAGACAGACAGACAGACAGTGATAGATATATATAGGAAAATGTACAGGCAAATTCTTAGTCAAGAATTTAAAAAGACCTGTATATATGTGTGTATATATATATATATATATATATATATATATATATATATATATATATATATATATATATATATATATATATATATATATTTTATCTTAGGATATTACATCGAAAACATTTTAAAATCACTACACAATTTCAGTCATGTTTCAATGTGTATCAATGCGTCTCATTGTAAATTACTGACAAGTGAACAATTTATTTAGATTTAAAAGCAAAATATAACCTCTTTTCATGAAAAAAGAAAAAGTGGGGTCTTAAGGTTTGTCGGCTTTACTAAGATTAACCAATCAAATATATATATCTGTATATATATATATATGTATGTATGTATGTATGTATTAAAGGTTACAGGTGAAATTCTACATACATATATGCTTAGTCCTTTTATCTGCTTGTCTATATGTATATAAGCATGTGTATATATATATATATATATATATATATATATATATATATATATATATATATATATATACACACACAGACATATATATATATACATGTACAGTATATCTACATCTATATGTATATACAGACACACACATACACATATATATATATATATATATATATATATATATATATATATATATATATATATATACATATATATATTCTTACAAAATCTCTGCATTTTCTTTCATGTGAGAACTTATTCATAACTATGGAATGGAACCCCATTGTGAAGAAGAGTTGACTCTAGTCTTTAAACTGGAATTGAATTCCGTTTCCCTGGAAGCCAGATGTTAGCTCTGGATGTCCAATGTATTGAAGCACTACTAACCAAAAACCTCAATAAAAAGGAAGAGAAAAATGCAAATATAAAATACAAAGTAGGTCTTCTTTTTTTTTTCTCAACATGTCTCATGATGCATGCAGTTGCTTGCTATCAATTGCATGAATTAGTTAGAAGTGTTCAACTAAAGACGAACAAATTCTTTTTTATGCACTGACAAAAAAAGTGTTAATAGAGAAGAAAATTACACTGTAAGTTGAGAAGCAAAATAAAAATGTGTAAGATCAAAATCAGCTTTTTTTCCCCAATGTTGAAAAGAAAAATGTGTAAAATAAGCTGCCATTGTCCAAGTGGTACCATAAAAATAAAGAATTTGATTTTTCAGCTCCAACAACTAAATCCAAAAACTTTAACTCAGAAAAAACAAAACTCTTTTAGTAGGAATTATTGAAAGAAATGAATGTAATCTGAACCAAAATGATTTATAGTAAAAGCAGAAAAGTAAAGAAAATGATAAATAGTAAAAAATCCCAGGACATTTCCTGGGAGCTGAGAATAACCTAGAACCTGAAGATTATTAACATACTTATAACATAAGAGGAAGATTGCCAAAAATTTTCTGAGATTACATTAATGAATTAGAAATTCAAGAAAAACTGTCCTAACTACAGCATTGCTGGGGTCTGTGAGGATATCCAAAAATCTATTAACCGAAAATCTGTTTGAATGATAATGACCATTCTCAAAATAATTCTATTTACATATAGAGCAAGTTTTTCACGAACCAGTTAGCTTTTGCCAAGGAAATTCCATATTTGTAAATGTTGCTAAATAATTTCCATTCTATTGGAAATTTCTTAGTGTGCTATCTGTAGTAATCATTTGCTAAAAATGTTTCATTTAGACACAACTTAATAAACACATTTATGGTAATAGTAATGGCAATATTAACCATTTCCAAATAAGGAAACATTATACATTGATTGCCTCAGCAGCCAGTGCTGTTTTGTTTTGAAATTCATAAAATTTTTCCTTTGATACAATTTTCCAGGAAAATAGGTTTCTCAAGTCCAGTGTTATTGCTCTTTCCAGTATTGATGGAGGTTTTTTTCCTAACTGTTTCTTCAAAGTAGTTTAGAACGTCAACATCTTTATTATATAATTTTCTCTTCAAGTTACACCATTTTTAATTGCTGCTGCTGTTGAAAGACCTCAAGTGATGTGGTTTCTGTTATTTGGTACAGTTCTTTGTGATTCTGTAGCACCAGTCCATAATGTTCAAAGGCAAGTCATTGTTATAGCCTACATGCTTCATTCGCTTAAAGCCATTTTTATTCATTGATCTTAGACATTGACAGTTGACATATTGACATATTATTGTACATTTCTCGTGCCATCTGTGACATCTACATGAATGCCTCATTCTGACACAAGTTCTTATATTAATGTTTTGTCTTTGTAGCAACTTGCAGTGTTGGGCAAAACTACACTAAGCACAGACTATTCTAAATTTAATTTCCTTATCTATACTAAACTTGTTATAACTGATTGCTAAGGTTTTTGAAGTGTTTGATATTTACTAATTCCGCATCCTGAATTTTTATCACGGATTCAAGATAGTTGCCATCACTGCTTTGATTCCAATTCCAAATCATAGTTTCTTTTTGGAAAGGTTTATCTTGCATCTTTTTTCTTGGAACTTTTGGTAGAGGATGCTGATTTTATCTTCATACAAATTAAAGTAAATAAGCATTGCATTTAAATTTTCAAATCCTTTGAAACAGATCAAATATGTTTTTTTCTTTGGGACAATGTTTCAAACAATTCATTCTACAATTATGTTCAGTCACTTTAAACATTATCTTTAGTGGATACTTGTATTTAAGTAGATGCTTCATTTATGTATTCAAAACTTAGCTGATCAGGCAAGGCAGAACCAATCCTTTAAGCAAAATTATTCTCATCATAAATTTTCATCTCTGCTCAGTTATATACCCAAGCATAAGCAAATTAATTTACTAAAGAAATAATGGATTATTAATTTATTAATTAGACAGATTTTATCACTTTAAACATTATTTTTAGTGAATATTTGTATTTATTCATTAAACAGTATATTTATTTATTTTCATCTACCAACCTGGATATTCGAGAAATCTTGGTCTGTCTATATTTCTGAGACGAGGTATTATGTACAGTATTTACATTAGTCGGACTATTGTCTTCATCTTTGTTGCCATTGTACGCTTCGGCCTTCTTCAGGTGGTTGGAATGTCAAACTGAACCCTTTATTTCGATCACTGGGGTATTGTTCTAGTTCCACATGCCATGTTTGATGGATGTCAGTTATCAGTTATCTCCTGCTAATTTTCCCTCTGAAAGTTCTCCACTGCCTAAACCGGGTATTGAACTCACACTCTTTGGGTCTGTCACTGGATCTATCTAACCAACGCCTTTATCCACTGTGCCATGTGTTCTTGAGGACACATGGCACAGTGGAACAGTCTACCCCACTGATCGAAATAATGGGTTCAGTTTGAAATTCCAACCACCTGAAGAAGGCCAGAGCGTACAACAACCAAAACGTTGTGACAAATATGGCGACAAAGATGAGGACAATGGTCCGAATAATGTAAATATTGTCGAGAAATCTTATCAAACAAATATATGCGCTTTCCAACAGGATTCAAACCTGCATGCCCCTCGGCAGATATAAAAATTTTGAGTGTCTATGGTGCAAAGAATTTTTCTTAAAGGCACTATTCAGCCTTACTTGAATGGCTGAGTTTTTTGTAGCTCTATGTCTAGAGCAGGTCAGATCTAACAGCAGTTTCCTCAGCCTAGGGGGAAGCAGGTTCAAATCCTACCAGACAGCACATATTTTTCTTTAATATGATTTCTCCACGCTGGTAGATGAAAATAAATAATTATACTACTTAAAAAATGGAGTGTAAAACTGTGTTCAAATGTATTATTTGCAGGAAAACAGATTATGTCTTTCTTCTTATTTTGTATAAATTGGTATCACACATCATTGTTAAATAATAATTTAGCAGACTATTATTTTTAGAGGAAGTGTATCTCTGCTGGGACTTCCTGAGGTTGACCTTTGAGGTCAGATGGAAGACAAAATATGGGAAGTTGATTTTGATTGGCTGAGCCAGCGTGGGAATGATAGAGATATAGAAAGGCTAAATCTTAACCGTCAAGCAATGTAGACGTGTTTTCTTTCATGTCTGAAACAGCTCCCCAGTGAGGGAGAGACCCCACTGGATTGTTAGAAAATGTAAACATCAACATGATTAATAAATAGTTAAGTTAAAATTCCCTGTTTTGAGGTTCTTTCATGTCTGGACCAAAAACATTTCGCCACCCGGCCAAGAGAAAAAACAAAAGAAGAGAGAGAGAATACAGCAATCATCAGTGGATGGAGTGCTTCCTAGACAAGTCAAAAACCAGGGTGCAGGTTTCCCCTGACGGAATCAATAGTCATATGCGACTAAGGTGAGTCATAAATTTGGGGGACATTGGTTGTCGTTTAATCTGGAGAGTGACACGTTTCACCAGATTTATTAACTGAAGGCTCACTATGCATGAATAAATACATCTTTAGCTTTAAATCCAGATATCAGGTGGGATCAGGTCAGGTGCTCAGCTCTGCAGTGACTCTACCATGATGATGATGATGATGATGAATATCTCTAAATGTTGGTAAATGTTAGGATGCCATTGTCATTAATGGACAAACCTCCTCCCCCTGCTCCTGCCATGTGAAGCTGATGTAAATGGCTGTCAACTGATCCTTTCATCTGATTGGCTGAGTCCTCAGTCTCATAGGCAGACCTATGCTTCATATAAACATAACTGTTTTTGGCCATGAAAATTGTCTGCTTCTGTTGGAATTCATTTGTCTGTTGTCCGGGCGTCCTTAGATTTCAACACAATTCAAGTGTGTGAGTGAAACGACCAGTCTCTGGGAAACAAACGATACATCAATAATGTCCACTTTAGAAAGGTTGGACATTTCTTAGTTAAGCATCTGTAGTTATCCTTTGATAGAAATATTTTATTTATACACAGCTTAACAACTTGTATCCAAATACAAATTAAAGGAATTACACATTGTGATCAAATTTTATTCAATAAATCATTCTCTTTGAAAACTGATCAAATATGTAAATGTGCTTTGATGCAAAATTATCTAAAAACTTTCTGCAGAAAATGAAAGACCAAAAATACTTTAAGTTAATCAATCCAAGGCAAGTTATAAAAATATATACAGAAATCAATACTAAGGAATAATTGAATTTGCGAATAAGCACTAAGCACCAGAAAAAGAGAAAATGTGAAAAAAAAAAGAAATATTCATCATGTGTGCTCAGAAAACTAAATTAGAGGAAAATATTTTGAAACAGCCTTTGGTGCATTTGTGGTGTTGAGCCAAACACAATGAGTGTAATGTGTAGAAAAAGACACTTCAGTTTTTACAACTTTCTGAACACTGTGGCTTGATAAGCAATTGTGATAATTTAGTATGTACTTTCCAAATATGGCAGCAGAAAGAAAGGTTCAATGTCATTGGAAAATGGAAATCATTTTTTTTGTCTCTCTAAATAAAAAATTGAAAGAGATGGTTGAAAATGTATGTCATCAACCAGGAGAGCATGAATGATTGCTAGCAAGATAAAAAAAACAAACAAAAAAAACAAAAAAAAACATCAGGAGATGAGAATTTGAGATATGAAAATCAAGCAAGTATGAAAATTAAAATATCTATGAAGCATTTTAACAGCAGACTGAAAATTTGACCCTAAAATCTGAAGTTACAACTGGATAGCAGCAGATGCCTTCGAAAAATTAAGTAAAGTATTAAGAAACAGGAAAATTTCATTAGAAACAAAGGAAAGTATTGAACTGCTATGTGACATCAGTCCTCTTATATGGCATTGAATGCTTGACAGTTTCTTCATAGATGGAAAGGAGACTTGTGGCAATATGGCTATGTTTCTACAGAAGGATGCAGAGAAAAATATAGACAGACTATGTAACAGGAAAGTTTTAATGACGATGGAAGCAAATAAATACTTAACATCAGAATCAGTTGAAAATTCTTGGTCATATAATGAGGAAAGAGGGCATACTGAAGCTAAGAGTGATAGCAGGAAACATTGAGTAACCTAATAAGCTTGTATAAATGGATTGTGAACAGGAGTCAGGTATAGTAAAACGACAAACATTGATAGAATGTAAAATATATAGGAACTTGTGTAGAGCTGTGATCGTTTCGAATGGATATGGCACAAAGAAGAAAAAGTAAGATGGCAATTGATTCATTAGATAAGTTACTCACTGTTTTCGTCTGTTCTTCATATCTTTGATAGGTCCTGTGAGTGCCAAATTATCCTAGCCCACTTTTCTAATTAAGTGTCCCAGAAATTTCATTTTTTTCTTTCTGATTCTAAACATAAGTGTTCTTTTTGTTCCCATTTTCCTTAAAATTTTTCTTCCATTACTCACATGTTCAGTTTATTGCATATTCAGCCTCCTTGGGTGTTACTATATTTCTGTTGCGTCAAGATTTCTTTTTCGTTTGCAAGACGGTTGTCTAGCATTTAATGCCATAGAGGAATGCTGATACTACATAACAGTTCAGTTAAAAATTTTAAGTAAATATATATTTTCACACACACACACACACACACACACACACATATATATATATATATATATATATATATATATATATATATATATATATATATACAATGCTGTGCAAATGTAAGTGAACCCCTAAAATAATATTTAAAACATTGTCTCCTTTTTTCTTGATGATCAACAAATCTGAATTAAACTATATATTTACAAAGAAAAAGCTTTATTAAATTAATTACAACCACTTTCAAAAATTTTTATTAAGCCGGTTTTGTTTGTTTGTTTGGGTTTTATGGATTATCAACCACTGTGGGTTATTTAATGCCAAATCCAGTTTATATGAATTTTAAATGCCTATTTTGTATGGAATAAAAAACGTAGAGCTGGCAACATTATTCCTTTACAAAAAACGTATAGCTGGCAACATTACTTCTTTTACAAAAAAACTTAGAGCTGGCAACATTATTGTTTCAAAAACTTAGAGCTGGCAACATTATTTTTCTGAAAACATTATCTGAGACCTTGCTGTTGGATGCAGTTTATCGCCGTACCCAGGACGCGGATGTAGTTTACCGTCATACCCAGGACGCTTATTAAGCCGGATTAAACATATTAATAATAAATTAAGATGTGCAAAAGTAAGTGAATCTTTACATTTAATATTTAATAACTGCTCCTTTTGAGGCTACAATATTAACCAGTCTTTTTTTACAATTTTTAAAAAGTTTCTAGCAGTAATGAGTGCAGATTTTTGACCATTCTTCTTGGTAAAATTCCCAGAATTGCAAGATATAATCAGAGTGTCTTGGATACACTGCTTTCTTTTGCTTGATTCAAAGATTTTCAATTGGGCTGAGATCAGGACATTAACTACGCTGTTCCAAGATATAAAATTTATTTTTACAAACCCACTGTTTTGTGGATTTGCTTTGATGCTTCAAATCATTGTCCTGTTGGAAGTTCCAGCCTTGAACTAAACCCAACTTTTGAACTGAGGACAAGGCATTTTCATTCAAAATGGTTTGGTATCTTGCAGACTTCATTGTGCCATCAGCGTGTACTATTTTGCCTGTTCCAGCTGCAGCAAATCACCCCAAAATCATAATGCTGTCACCGTGATATTTAATGGTTGGAAGCAAATTTTTCTCTCCGAAAGCTGTATTAGGAGCTTACCAGATATCCCACCTATTGTTACTCCCCAAAAGTTCTAGTTTGGTCTCATCTGACCATAAAACCTTTTGCTAGAATGTTTCTAGTTTATTAATATGAGCTCTGACAGAGCTGAGATGAGCATGCTTGTGTTATTTCATAAGCAGTGACTTTTTCAAGCATTCTGCCATAAAGATTGGCATTGTTCAGATTTTTTTGCTTTGTAGAGGTATTCACATTGATTCTAACATTGGCCAGTGAACATGGTGATAGCAGGATTTGTCTGTATTTGCCAAACTAGATGTCTACTTGCTCTTGCAGTTATTTTTCATGGACAGCCACTTCTTGCTTGTGATGCTTTCCTACCAAAGGCCTTGCATTTATAGATAAGATGTGCGCTCCAAATCATTTTTGATGGCTTTTTGCAGTTTTCCCATCACTATAGGTTTTTACTATATGATTTTTGAAGCTTCAGGAAGTTCTTTTGATCTCTGTGTATATGTTTTTAAAAATTTGGTCTCTAACTGAGATGCTCAGACCAGATATAGAGAGCATTCAATTTCTACATAATTTATGTCCAGAACAGAAAGATATTAGAACACAATAAAATTAAGTAAAAACTTAACTACTGTTCTGTGTCAGTTGTTTTGAGGAAACTTGTATAAAAGCGGGATTGCTGCCCAAACACACAATAATAAATACAATATTATAAACAGAGCATTTACTTAAATACTTGTATCTATAAAAAAAAAAAAAAAAAAAAAAGAAGAACGTTAAACATAAAAATGTCTTTAATAAATAATATATATATATATATATATATGCACACATACATACACACCCAAACACACACACACATTCATACACACACTCACACATATATATATGATAAAATATAGATTAAGGTATAGTATATTTATGGGTAAAAGTGCTCACTATCAGAGATTGAGGGTATGTAAATATGAAAGTGAACACTGAGCTGGCGAGAGTGATGGTATGTAAATATGAGAGTGAACACTGAGCTGGCTAGAGTGTGTTTCATGCTTGAATGCAGTCTGCAGGCCATGCGATTGTGTTCAAGCATGAAACGGTTTGTGACTGCTTTGTGTTACCCTCAGTGTCTTATTTTAAAATTACTACAAATTGCTGAAACCTAAAAAGTGGACTGAACAATTACAAAAATTCATCAAGAACTTTAGAGCTGAGTTGCTGAATATGACATCAATCAGCTAAATAACACATTTTATTTGTATTAATTATATATATATTAGGTTGGTGCAAAAATAATGTCGTTTTCTCACATAGTAACATATGTGAGAAAACGACATTATTTTTGCACCAACCTAATATATATATATATATATATATATATGTACAAGTATATGATTGGTGTATATGGAATGAATTCCAATAACCAACAATTACTATTCTTAAAAGAGTGCTCAATACAAAGTAGAGCAGATATAATTATTTATTTAAAAAAAAATTTATAACATAAATATGTTTTAAAATCACTACAAAAATAGCTATTTTGTTTCAACACCATCTGTGTCTTATCAAGTGATGACGTTGAATGTAAAATAAATGGTTTTAAAAGTTTCAAATCAATTGTTAATTAATTTGAAACTTTTAAAACCATTTATTTTACATTCAACGTCATCACTTGATAAGACACCGAGGGTGTTGAAACAAAATGGCTATTTTTGTAGTGATTTTATGGCATATTTATGTTATAAATTTTTTTTAAATAAATAATTATATATATATATATATATATATATATCAGATTGAGGAATTGGAGAGCCATGTTCAAATTCCAGTAAAATCCATTGCATTCACTTACATGCTAATAACCTTGGGAAATGTATGAATCCTCTTTTTCACCTTCATCTATGGGTAAATAGCAGGACAGACTGGGTTCTATGGCCTTGGATGGCAGCAGGTCTAGGAAAAGTGCAACTTTGAATTGAAAACCTGTGGAGGGTTGTTTGGGGACCTTGTGGCACAATGTGCACTAGTTCTCTGTATTTGGGTCTTCCAAAATATGTGGTTGGTTCTGCACAAGCCTTCACCACTATAATCAAGTGATTTGTGCAGATAGTCTGGAGCTCAGTTTCAAGAAACTGTGTTGCTTGACCTTCATACATTGAAATCAATGGGAGAGTCCATATATATATATATATATATATATATATATATATATATATATATATAGATAATTAATACAAATGTGTTTGTGGCTGTGTTTGTGTGTGTATATGTGTGTGTGTCTCTCTCTTTTTATATATATATATATATATATATATATATATATATATATATATATATATGAAAATAAGAGATAGATAGATAGATAGATGAGAAAGTAATGAAAAATTCTTTGCCTAACAAAGAAGGGATCCTTGCCTCTACAGAATTCTGATGTTTGGTTCAATTTTGTCTTCAATGTAAATATAGTTTTTAATCTTATGAGAGCAACCAGACAGCAATCAGAGACATGTAAATAATTACTCCTCATCTGAGAAATTCGAACTGAAATTAAAAAATGCTTAAGGCAAAAGTGGTTTCCTATCTATCAGTATGGCTAAATACAGTGTCAGTCATTTCTTTTCAGTATTCATGTCTATCATTGTAAGCTGACTTACATATGCAACCATATGAATAAAACTATTGAGAACCTAAGCAATAACAACAATGTTTTTCAGGGAAAATAGTTTAAAATTAATCACATCATTAAAAAATGTACACATTTGCCATAAATTTCAAAATCGTGCATAAAGAAATTAAAAATCACTTTTCATATTGGAAAAATTTCAGCTGTGGCTTTAAATATATTTCTTGGTTTTTTAAACAAGAGAAGCAATCAGATTAACTTAAAACCTTTCGTTTCTCTTTTCAGATTGGCTTACTTTTATAATATAGCTGAAAATCAGATCTTATTTTTGTTGATTATTACTTCTGTTTTGATTATAGCTCTTCTCTCCTGTAAACTTCTTATTTTGAAGGGGGATTGTCGTGTTTGAACATAGCAGATTATAATGGGGGATTTAAAAGCCATCATAGAACAAAGGATGTTTGTAATGTCAGTGCATTTGCTAAATGCTCTTTAATATAGTGATAGCCATTGAGTTTAATATTGCCAGAGAAAGTGATGATTTGGTTTTGTACTGAAATGGAAAAGTGCTGAAAGAAATAATTTAGAAAACAAAATGTTTGTGTAAAAAGTAAATGTTCCACCCAGACAGCTTTTTCATAAGTACTCTCACTTTGTTGAACACTATTTTACACCACATTACTTACACAAGCTCAAATCACCCTCATTTCCCCTATATACCAAATTTAAGAAGAAAGTACCACTCAGACAGCTTTTCCCAAGAACTGTCATTTTGTAGAACAGTTTCCCACATGGGTATTTCCCTACTCCTTGCTCAGGTAGGAATGGTAATAGTGAAGGTAATATTAATCATTCTTTTATAAAAGAAAAAAATTGCCTTCATTGACTGAGTAGCAAGTGCTACATACTTCCAGATGAAAAATTATAAAATCATTTTCTCAATTTTTCAGGTAAATAGCTTTTTCAAGTACAGTAGTTTTTATTGCAATTTCAAGTATTGATGGGGTTTTCCTTTCTACCTTTTATTTGAAGTAGTGTGAAATGCCAACATCTTGATTATGACATTATTTTATCTTAAGGTTAAATGTGCTATCCTTTTTAGCACTTTTATGTTATTTGATAAAGTTCTTTGTCTGTGATTCTGTAGCCCCAGTCTACAAGGGTGGTCTTTGCTAAGATCCACAGGCTTCACTTGCTCAAAGCTATTTTTAACTTTTGATCTTTGAAAGCAGTTGTATACAGCTGACAATTTAGATATTTCTGAAGGGGTTTGATCTCATGTATGATATCCACATGAAAGTCTTGATCTGATGAGGATATTTAAGAACACAGCTCATGTTTTTAGGTTAATGATTTAGTCTTGTAGCAATTTGTGGTGTTGGGTGAAACTACCCCAAGCATAGCCTATTCTATATTCAGTTTTCTTATCTCCTATTAGTTTTCATGCTAGTAGGTTCCTAGAATGATAACAGATTTCATAAAGGTGTAGGGAGTGATTTCATCTGTTTTGTGTCCATGAAATAAAACAAAAAGGTGACAATGTAAAGCAACACATGCCTGACAAAGAAAGGAAGCTTTTATGAGGCAGGACCTCATTCAATGATAGAACATCATAATTTAGCAGAGGTGTTTTTGCAATTATTTATAACTGTTCATAATGTGACTCATGCATACAATTACAAGTAATCCATAATAATAATTTAAATTTTAAAATTGTGTTTATTTTTAGCATAAGAATTTTTTGAAATATTTAATTGCCTTTTAATCATTCTGCCTCACCTGTAATTTTCTTCTGCCACACCTGTGAGGCTTGCTGCACCATTCAAAAACCACTGCTTTAGAGTGACAAAAATTTGATGGTTGTTAACTAAAGTTTCTGCATAAGAACTAACAAGATTATTCTGGTGTTACAAAATATTTTCTCTTGTAATATTGATCTTTTCAATGTTGACTATAAGCATATCAGATATATTTTTGAAGAAATGAAAAGATACTTAATAAATTTTTCCTCATTATGGTCTGTCCATCTTTAAATCTTTTCTCTGGTAGTAAATTAAATAAGAAGACATAAATTCTGGACATATAGTCAAATGAATATACATAGGGAAATTATTAATTTTTTTTTTTTTGAAATTCTAAAAGAAAAATAGTTTTAAAATAATTGTTTACTCCATGGCATTTGACTACAGCAAGTCACTCAGTGCATTCTCCTTTCTTTCTTATAATGATTCTTTGGTATTACAAAGATGGAATAAGAGAAAATATCTCTTGTCACATAACTTGCAAGCAAATGTAAATCTCTTTGAGGAAAGTGCATTAACGGAAGTGGTCAAATGTCAGGATTCTTTACGTAAAGGGTCAAAGTTATGACTAATAACCTTTTTAGGGTACCAGCAAGATCATCTGTTTTATGGAAACATGCAATGCTTAAAAGAGGAAATATTTGTTATTTCACTCAAAAGAAGGACTATTTAGATTATGCAGTTGCTTCCAATAGGATTTGCATACAACGAGACCAGAAAGTTTTCTCTTCAACAGACAGAGCAACAAATCAACTAAGAAGTTATGTTATCAGCTTTTGTTCAGAAACTGTACACTTGACTGACTATAAACTGAATCCATTTGCAAGATGGAGAAAGGTGATTGTCTGCTCCAGTGAATATTCAGTTGTAGTGGCAATGTTTTCTCTTAATTTCATGCACTCAATAACTCTGAGTTTTACCTAAAGGCTGTATTTCACAAAGAAGTATTGGATACATGCCTTGTAGAGCCTTAAAATCTCAACTGAAGAACTTACTGACACAAAACTCATTTCTTGAAATATTAAATTGTGAATATATGTTTCACTGTGTTCATCTTACATAAATATTTTTTCTCTCTACAGACATTTTGAATAATTTTCAATAAAAGAGTGCTTCCTCTTTTATATGACAGTTTCTTTAGGATATGGGTGATTATGGCTCTCCACGACTTTTACCCTTTGTAGGTTTCTTTGCAATGTCTGTCCCTTTATGAAAACACCAAATAATTTTCAATGAAAGAGAATACTTCCTCATTTATATGCCAGTTCCTTCAGGATGTGGCCGATCATGGCTCCCCATGACTTTCTATCCTGTTTGTCTATCTCTTTTTAATCCCTACTGGTCCCTGTTTTGTCATTCATTTACACCAATTCATTAGGGGGTAGGTTACTTACTGTTCCCTTTAATATATTCTCTTATTGTTAAATCTTTCTTCATTATATGGCAAAGAGGCATTTAATCAATAGAAATAATGCTCTATCAATAGTATTCTCATCATCTTCCTGTAGAATCCCATTTCTGTTGCCTTAAGTCTTCTGTTCAACTGCAAAGATATTGTCCAGTATTCACTGTTCTGTAGAACTGATGATACATAGCAGTTCAGCACCCCTTCTAATGAAATTTTAACTCTTTCTTCATACATTGTTTAGTTTTTGTAATGTATCATTTATTATTCCAGTGTGCCTTTGGATTTTGGTAGCATGTTTTCTTACCTCAGTTAAAACACTTCCCAGATATTTGATATTCTGTACTTCTTTGATTTTGACATCTACAATTCGTAGCTTCCATATTGAGCTATTTCTCTTGTTGACACCCATATATTCCACCTTCTTATAATTGAAGGTTAATCCTTTCTTCTCACTTTTTTTCTGCATTGTTTAGGAGTTCCTGTAGTTTACTTTTTCTGTTTGCCAACAAGATAATATCCTCTGTATATCTTATTTATGATTGGACCCACTGATAATAAATCATAGTAGAACTTCTAGGATTGCTTCATCATAAAGGTGGAATAAATCCAGTGAGAAAACACATCTGTCTTTTACCCCTTTCTATTTTTGTGTACTCACTTAATTCATTTTCTATCTGTATACGAGAAGCTTGCTCCCAGTACAAGTTGTAGATTATTCTAAAATCTTTCCCAAATAGATCATGTTTTCCCAGTAATTCAATTAAATTTCCACATTGTACCTTATCAAATGCTTTTATGTAGTCTATTAAACATATGCATATGTCCTTCTGATACTGCTGGTGTGTAAAACAGTAACAAATATTGTGTTGAGAGAGATAATGGAATGGAGTGATAATCTAAATGTTAGAATTGTTCTCCTGGGAAACCATCAAGTTCTCATAGCTCAGCAGTTAAAGCAGCTGATACCTTCAACCAAACTTCTATGATGCCAAAGGGAAAAAAATTCAACAGAATATAAATAATACTAAAAATAATGTTGATACGTTCTTGTAAAGTCAAATACATAGACAATAATTTTGGCAAACATTGACTTTTGTGCCCACAAAATGAAGGGTCAAAAGGACGTTTTTACTCATGGTACCATTTTTATTTTAACTACTCCTCCGCAATGTTTATTGTTTTAAAAAGTAATGTCTAAAATTCTAATAAAACCTAAACATTTGATGAACATGAATTTATACATTTTTTTGTTCTTGAGAAATTATAATAAAAATATTAAACACTAATTATTTATTAGATTGTTTATTTACAAGACTAATTTTATATTTACAACTTTCTAAAAACTAATACAATTAAAACTAATGCAATAAAATATTTACCATTTACCAAGTTATAAAGAAATAAATATTGAAAATTTTCATTCATGAATTTATAAACATTTACTAAAATTATTATAAACATTATTAAAATTATTAAAAAAAACGTTTTCCACTATATGACACACACACACACATATATATATATATATATATATATATATGACACACACACACACACATATATATATATATGACATAGTGGAAAAAGTTTTTGTAATAATTTTAATAATATAGTAAATGTTTATAAATACTAAATTATTAAAATTATCACAAAAACTTTTTCAACTATGTCATATATATATATATATATATATATATATATATATATATATATATATATATATATATATATATTTATATATATATATATATATATATGTATGTGTGTGTGTGTGTGTATATGTCATAGTGGAAAAAGGTTTTGTAATAATTTTAATAATTTAGTAAATATACATACATACATATATATATATATATATATATATATATATATATATATATATATATATATATATATATATATTATCCATCACTAATACATATATGTAACATAAATATTATGGTATGCTATATTTATGGGTAAGATGTTGACTGGCATTGCATTTAAATTTTTGTAGATTGTAGATGGTAGGGAAGAAAAGAAACCAAAAGAGAGTTGCAGAGGTGAGAAGTGCTAGAAAAGAAACTATTAGAACATACGGTTATCTCTACTTAGTATAATAGTAAAATGGTAAAACCTAGTCGCCAACTTAATTTAATGAAGTCAGAGTGCCAAGGAAAAGAATTCATTAGAAAAATTGCCATGAGAATATTTATAGAAAAGACTGAGGAGAGCCACATTATAATTGAGATTTCAGATCAGGACTGATTATGTTTGAGTTGTTGTCAAGTTGCAAGAAAAAACGAACGAGCTCGAGTTTTGCTGGTGACTGCTTTACTGTTTGATTTTAGAATCTTCTCAAATTCTTCTTTCTTTATGATTCCTGCAACTATCACAAGATTCCCAGTTCAATATATTGAAGTATTATACTCTCGTCAACATAATTCACTAAGAGGACTGTGATCTTTGGGTTATATGACTCTCCTTTCTCCCTCCAAACAAAGGCAACATCTCTTGGGCTATAGAGCTCTAGTTTCATTTCATCTGCCCAAATCATACTTCCAATATTTGCCATATTTTTCGAGGTTGTCCTTAGCATATTTCAATCTGACTTGGTGATGTCTCTTCTGCAGATGTTTTTTCTTGGCTTCTGACCATGTAGTCCATCAATATACAGGACTGTCTTCTTCAAGATTACAATTCCAAACTTGGAAAGTGATTCACTTGTGTCTTGACTGATGTTCTCATATCTTTAGACACATCTTTCATTAGCTTTCTTTTAGTAGTATTTAGAATTCATGATTTTTAACCTCTGGATCTCTTTGCCTTTCTTGATAATACTTCTCACTCCATTCCTTGACACCTGAAAACATTTTAATATTTTTATATATTCTTCTGCTTTGTGAGCATCAACAATTCTTTTTCTCAGGTTTAAATAAAGTTTTTTGTTTCTGACTTGATATTTTGCCAAGTGACAACTGAAAACCTTACTTTTATTTGCAATCTTAGGCATTAATAAGTTAAAGTAGTTTGTGTTCAGGCTCAAAACTAGAAGAGTTCTTACGGTTAGGGCTGCTAACAATATTGACCTTGGAAGGCTTTGTTTTTTTTTTATATACAAATAAGGCACATATTTATTTAAAATACTACACAAATTTATTTGATGAAAAAATAAATTGATTGCATTCTGAATATTATGCTATTTCAATTCACTCTGTATCCAGTTTTCAGATTGTGTTCTCATGACATAAATTCTACAACATAAGTAAGTCACTGTGGAGTAATGGTAATGTCTCAGATTGAGGAATCAGAGAGCCAAGTTCGAATTTCAGTCAAATCCATTACATTCACTTTACATGCTAATACCCTTGGAAGAGGTATGAATCCTCTTTTTCTCACCCCAGTTATGAGTAAATAGCAGGACAGACAGGGTTATATAGACTTGGATGGCAACTTGTCTACCACAGAAAGAAATGGCAATGTAATGTGGGGAAAAAAATCTGCCTTGTCAATCATGTATTGAAAGATACATGATTGTCTAAGTGTGCATCATGCATAGCACTGAACTGAGATTCAGTCTTTTTGCATATCTAATAATTAATTAAACTGTAAAGTATAATTTAATAGAAGATTTTGCAAGAGAAAACTTGATGTAAAACCCAATGATGAGTTTTTCACAAATGACAGGAGAACCCTTACTTAAGTTGTTATACTGTTTGTATATTGGAAGGTAAACCCCAGTGTTAACTTCAGTTCACAAGCTTAGAGCTTTAATAAGTTAAATTACATCAATACACAACAGCAGTTGGCTCAAAAAAAGGGATAGATCTTAAGGACTGTTGATAATACTGATTCTGGTAGGTTTTGGTTTGTTTGAAATAATTCTGTTATTGTGTACAGATAAAAAGAAATTTATTCTTTCTAAAAATCACTTGTATAATACTATCTTAAACCTTCCTTGTCTCTTAAAAAGCACCTGAGAAAATATTTTTAAAGAATTCAATTTTTATTGGGGAGGGTTAATAATTTTCTCCTTAATTGAAAATAACCATATTGCAAAGGCATAACCATGCATAGATTCTCACTCTCTCTCTCTCTCTCTCTCTCTCTCTCTCACTCACTCTCTCTCTCTTTCTTTCACACACACACACATGTTTGTTCTTGCACAAGACATAAATGAATGCCTTCTTTCTAATTTCAATTCCAAACTTGTCTATATCATTCGCTAGTGGTTTGACAATTGTTCTAGATTCTTTAGACATATCTCACAACAGTTTTCTGCTTAGAGTCTTTGAATTATTTTGCTTCAGTACCTCACTTTGAACATCTTGATAATCCTTGTCACTCTAGTTCTTGACAATTGGAAACATTTTAATATCTTTGTATATCCAGTCCTTGGCTATCAAGAATTCATTTTATAAAGTATAAACTAATTTCTTTTGTTTTTAATGTAATGCCTTCTATGAATGACAGCTGAAACCCTCAAGTTGTTATACTGCATGTATATTAGAAAATAAACTCCAGTGTTATCTTTCATTCGTAATCTTAGTGTATTAAAAAGTTGAAGCACATTGTCACACAATAGTAGTTTGTACTGTGGAAATAGAATGAACAGAACAGTTCTTAAAGCTGGAAGGGCTATTAATATTGACCCTGTTAGATTTTCAGTATGTGTCATCATTCTCTAGGTTGTCATTAGCATGCTTCTGTCTGGTTTGGAAGTATTTCTTCCACAGAGGTGGAGATTTTCTCGGTCTGTGAATTTACAGTCCATTCCAATGAAGGACTCTAGTGACTGTCTTATTTGAGATTACAATTCTAAATTTGACTAAGTCATTCATTAATGTATTGGAAGTTGTTCTAAGATCTATAAACATGTCTCCTCCTCATTTTATTTCCAGAATCTTTGAAATCTTTCCCTTCCATCCTCTGCTAGTCATGTTCACTTATGTGTAGCTCTCTTTGAACTTCTTTATAACACTTCTCAATCCAAATTTGGAAATTCTTTGATAACTTTGAATAACTTGATCCTGCTTTGTGAGCCTCAATAATTCTTTCTTTCAAATGTAAACTATATGAGGATTTTTTATTTGGAAGATCTGAAGCATATGGCATAGCAGAATGATGGCACCCTCAGCCTTGATGATGCCGCAGGTAACTTCCCAAATCGCTAGTACCTTGCACTAGTTCTGGTCTTTAAATATATATCTTACTAGTTTTCATTCCAAAGACTTTGAACTCTTTCATTTCCTATCTCTGCAAGTCTATATTGTGTGTCTCTCTTTTTGATAATCCTTCTCACACCAGTTCTTGACAATTGGAAATGTTTTGATAACGTTTTATATCAAAAAGTCTCCTGCTTTATGAGTAGCAATAATTTTTTTCAAGTTTAAACTGCTTTCTTTTCTTCTTACATGAGGATTTTACAAATCACATCTCAAACTCTTATTTAAGTTCTTGTGCTGTTTGTGATGTAATGGAATAACCTGTCACTTCCATGAGTAACTACACTATAGATAATAACTACCTATAAAGTGTCGGTAAGTTAACAGACTACAGAGTCAAGCTATACAGTCAAACTTTCTATTTCTACAGGCTCAGAGAAACCACATTAAACTGGTCTTGTTCCACATGCAGCCCTCGTGGGGGGTAACTAAATATTCTACCTGAGATCTGTTCCATCTATACAGTTGAACTCTCTGTCTTTTGGTAGAGAGGAACCCGTACAAGGCTCTGCTAAAGGTACAGAGTTTCGTTCGGGGAGGTAGACTGTTCCTGAACCCGTTTATACAGTTTCGAAAGGGAATATTTTTGGCTGAGCCTATGTGCTCGGAGAATCCACGTTGAACTGACTTTGTGCCGCATGCAGCCCTCGTGGTGGGGTGGCTAAATATTCTAGCTGGGATCTGTTGAGTACGGCTCAGACTTACACGGGAACTACCGACCTTCCAATATCAGCACTCACTACTGGATTGACTTGTGACGATTGTGCACATAACTCTTACTTTATTTCTTATTGTACTGGCTTTTACAATATACCCTTACTTATTTTATCCACCATATTTTTCAAGTATATATTCCTATTAACACAGAATATAACAGTTTGTATATTGGAAGATAACCTCAGTATTAACTTCAGTTCACAAACTTAGAGTATTAAAAGGTGAAAGCACACTCAAAAACAGTGGATCAACACAAAGTGAAACTAATAATACTTACCTTGATATATTTTGATGTGTTTTAATCTCTATCTACAAAGGGCAGGATGTGTGTGTGTTTTTATTTTTTTTTGTTTTTTTTTTAAGCTTAGCACCCCGAGCAAGGCATGAAGCCACTAGGATGCAGGGGGGTTGCAGAAGATTTGTAGCAAGAGCAGATAGGAGTGATAGAAGAAAGGATGAAGGGAAGGATATTGTGTAGATCAAGGTAACTGGAGATGTCGATTGACATTACATTTGAATAGTTGAAGATTATAGCTATCAGGCAAACAGTAATTGGGAAGGGTGTTCCAAAGGCGAGAGGTGCGAGGTGTGAAGCTATTAGAGTAGAAGAGACGGCTACATTTTAAAGTTTCTACAGTGTAAGGGTGAGAGCGGGATGCCAGCCTCGTAAGGTATTTGTATTCATGGAGACTGGGGACCAGGGAAAGCAGCTCATCAGAGCAATTGCCATGAAAGTCTGTGTGTGTGTGTAATGAAAGCATGGCCAGAATTTTCGATGGATTTGCACCAAAATTTACATGCACATGCTCCAAGTTAGTGAGAAGGCTAAGACTGACATTGCATTTCTCAACTCCCATTGATAGTGGAAATAATTGATTTTTTCATGATTCTATGGCAGTTTTCATGTAGTTTGTGTCCATTTTCTACTGGCCAGTGTGAGATACTATAGCTGGCTGCCACGAATAGACAAGAAGATTCTATTGGCCAGCGTGAGAGCCAACAGCTGACTGACACGAATGTTAACTAGTATGCTAGCATGCAAAAAAAATCGATAGCTGCATTCGTCACAAGTGGGAAAAATTTAAATCTGCATGGCACTTTACTCCAATTGGCTCATTCGCTAGCTTAAACTCAATGTTGATTCTGATTACGCAGAACTGGGTTGGGTGTGAAAAAGTATTTGTTGTTGACATTCTTTTTTCAATAGGTTTTTCCAGTTATGAGTCCTTTTTTAAAGCTGATCGTTTTGTGTTCATTTTGTTTAGTTCTTTTTTTGTAACAGATTTAATGTTTAGTTTAGAGCTTAGAAAAAATAGGCAAGAAGTAAGTCATGTAGCAACATCAGCACGGCAAAGGGCACTCCTTTAAAGGCAAGGAAGGGCAAAAATATTTTAAGTCAAGTGATAGTGATTGCTGTATGAGTCGTACGATTTTTGAATCAAGCATGAGCAGTGCCGGGCCATACTGCTAGTTAATTCTGAAGAAAACGAGTATGTTTAACAATTCTGAGTTAAAAATTCAGTTTTCTCTTGAAAAGCACCTCAGAAAATGATTGTTTAAAGAATTTAATTCTCATAGAAATGGTTATAATATTATCTTCAACTTCACATGCTATCAGATTTCCTCATGCAAGTCATAAATTTCATATTGAAACTGGTATCAACCCACCTGTATTATATGCCTTTCTATTCAAACTAGTATGCTTATCTTGCTTATTATGCTCACAACGTTTCAGCTGTTGTACCCTCCAGATTCTTCAGATGTCTGTTGTACTTGGTAACCTTTTAGGAATTTTCAACCGAACACTTTATTCAACCCACAGGGTTAGATTATTATCTTTCTACTTTGCTATGCTTAGGGGAATTCTTGCATCAGTTAATTCTCTCTTATCTATGGAAAGTACAATGAGAACAATTTACCTTTAGGAATGGAATAAAGTGTTTGGTTCAAAATTCCAAGAAGGTTACCAAGTATAAGAGATAACAGAAATCAAAACACTGTGACAAGTATAGTAACTAATGTGAGAATACCAGGCTGAATAGAAAAGTATATATTAATGATAATTTTTCATCTCAACCCAAATTAATTTATATGAGAAATATATCAGTTTCAACTTATAATATCCATCTTTATTAAAATTATTGATCATAATTTATTTTGTGGATGTCAATTTTTATTTTGCAAAAAAAGCGTAACAAATTTTTATTTATACAAAGTATATTCTAGAAGTTTTCAAATATTTTCAGGGGATCCATTTATTAATTTGAAATGGGTACAAATCTCCTTTAAAGTAAAATCTTCTGACAGCAATACAGTTGTAGCAATCCAACCACTTTGTGAAGGCTGCATAGAAGTCATCCAAAGTAAATTGTACAGCAGGGAAAATAAGTATTTCATCCTCTGCTGATTTTCTGAGTTTACCACCTTACAAAAATGGGAATGGTCTATAATTTTCAGGGTAGGTTCTTCTTGAAAGTAAGAGATAGAATATAAAACAAATTCTAGAAAATCACATTATATTAATATAGTTGGGATGGTGTTCTTGGGATGCAAGTCAGCTTCTTTTTTCACTCAAACATGGCAAATCAAGTTGATGCCAAAAATTTTATTTTATTTTATTTATACATGTATTGAGCTATTTTTGATACTGCTGTTTCCTGGTCTAATTCAACTCTGACCAATAACTTTTTCATAATTATATATATAGAGAGAGAGTGGGGAAAATAAGTATTTTGTTTGATACTGATTTTCTGAGTTTTCCACCTTACAAAAATAGGAATGGTCTATAATTTTTGTGGTAGGTCTGTCTTGAAAGAGAGATAGAATGCTTATTTTCCCCACTATATCCAGAACCCTTGTCACAGCTTCCTTCTTCTCAATTTCTTCAAAATGACTGCCTATCAGGTTCTCTTTCAGCTTGGGAAACAAAAAAAAGTCACATGGAACATGTTCTGGAGCATGTACAGATGGTGAGGGAGAGTCTTGATGCACATCTCTGCCAGCACAAAACTTTATTGTATACCAAAATTCTCAATTGTCTTTGCGTCCTGACTGCATTCTGCAAACTAGTCAGCTGTGACAAGCGGTATTTAGTAGGGTGCGTTCAAAGTGCTGTTACAGCCGTATCCTTCAATCTGGAATAACAAGAGTTGGGAGGTCATCTGATTAGATATATAGTAATGATATACCAACATTAAGATAATCTCAAACAATTATAACTGCCTCTTGCAAAAATGTTTCAAAACATCTGGAAGGAACTTTATATATAAATCCAAAATATCTAAGACATAGAAACATCTTAGGTTCATGCAATATCTCATCTACTTGAAAAAATTATTATTTTAAATGTTATTATGATATTCCAGATATTTTATGACCTTCATCCTTTTGTGACTTTTATATTTACTTGCAGTAGTTTTTATTGCTTTCCAGAAATCTTTTTTTACTTGAATATTGTATTACATTCTCATATATATTCGTTTGAATATTTACACTATTTACATTGCTTGGACTGTTGTCTTGATATTTATTGCTCACGTTTCAGTCATTGTACACTCCATCCATCTTCAGGTGATATTTGTTGGAATTTCGAACCAAACATTTTATTTGAATAAAGTACAAAATGATTAAACTCAAGTTACTTACTTTTATTCTCCACAAGATAATCCAGTATCGTAAGTTAGTCAACCAATGAAAACAATACCCTGTATATTCTTTTTACACACCCTTTGAATTCGCTGTTTCTATCAGTCATCAAATAGTTATTTCCCTTTTTATTGGAAAAAATGCTGCTCACAAGACTACTGAATATTTGAAACAGTTAGGCTTATAACAAACTGGTTGGTCAATCCATCTGCCAGTTGATAATCAGTTGGAATCCACTGGATTGAAATTTGATGTATTTCTACCATTTCTCTGAGTGTTGAAATGTTTATTCACAGCCTCTTTTCAGCCACCATATTAAAGGTCTTATTTAACTCATATAGACTCTTGTTATCCATGTAGATATCTACACATAGAATCTTATCATTCAAGAGTTCATTTGAAATTTTTTTGAACATCAACCTTGAGTCAATTGCTTTTACGTCTCTGCTGTGAAAGTAGACCTTGCCACTTTCTTAGGTTTCTTGGATGTCTACCTGATTGGAACAGCTCTGTTAAATTTATCATGTAGTAGGATGTTATATCTAAATTGTGAAGAACTTTTACTCAAGTTTCTAAAGCTGGCATCACTAAATACTGCAATCCACTGAACTGCCATTGAGAATATATGCATTATGTTTTTTTACTTCCCTTAAGAGTTTAGTTACTCTCAACAAATCTTATATTGGTTAAATTTTTTGTGGGATGTGCAAATTTAGCTATTTTATATTTGTTTGGATCTTCAGCAAACAGCGTAATGTTGATGTTTCTGCCTGCTTCAATATCCTTCATTATTTTGTGGTTGGCATTTAATGGAATAGCATAATACCCAGACAATGTAATTTTAATTAATTGCTTTTGGCCAAACATATTCACAGTATCGCCAGTGAGATTTATTTTTATATTTGCCTTTCTTATGGTGTCTTTTGATAATAATAGAGGTACACATGCTTTAACGACATCAGACAAGATATATATCTTCTTATTTCCTATGGTTGCTGGTATTTTTACTTTATACAATGATCAAAATTGTTGTCCACAGCCAAACTTAAATTTCTTGTATGATTTTTTAAAATTCCACATTATTTCTATCTGAGTTTGATGAACCTTCCAGATAGTCTTCTATCCAAACATTGCTGGTTACTGTAGTCAACTCACTCAAATTCAATATGGTGGAATATGAGGATTCTGCTACAAAAATATTAAATTCTTTTTCAGAAGACTTGACTGATATAATGTTATATTGTGGTTTTCTTCTTCCTGTTCTTTGCAGTAATAAATTTTTCAGGACACTTATTAGATGCTTTCACAAATCTGACATCTTGTGGGATATCTTTTCTTAACTAACAGACTTTTAGATCTAATTTGAACAGAAAGCTTTTTGCTATACCGACAGTGGCTGCTGTTTCCACTTTGAGGCTAGCTTCGTGATTTATCTAACAGTTTAAACACACGCACAGTGTCTGGCAAAAACATTCTGCACTTGGCACTTTTTGTATTTTGTTGATTGAATTCAGTGATATATTCATGTTTATTCATGTTTTCACTTCTACAAAATCTTTCAAAATGCTTATATGTATCATACACGCTATCAATGGTTTCTCTCAAATCTCATCTTAAATCTCATTGAACATTGATATTAAAACATCCAAACCACTTTCCTGGTTTAGGTCTTCAGTTGTAATATTTAATGTAGATTCTTTAGCACCACACCCATCAACAGTAATAGAATCACCACAAGGCCTCGTTTAGACTTGCATACGTCTGTTATGATCTACCATATTTTAATTTCACTTTTCCGAACATCATATTTGTCTTCATCGAATTTGGGCAAAGTTTTGTAACCTGTAGCCATTTTTTTCACCAGGCTCTCCAAACATGAAATAAAATACAAAATGATTAAACTCAGGTTATTTACTTAGTTTTATTCTCCACAAGATAATCCAAAATCGTAAGTCTTCAAACATGATTTAGTCAACAAGCTAACACAATACACTATACCTTCTTTTTACACTCTGTTCAAATTCCCCTGAGTTTCTATCAATCATCAAAGAGTTATTTCTCTTTATATTGGGTATTCCTCTTATAACACATGAGGATAGATTGTTCTAATTCCACATACATGCCTTTAGATATCTTGAATATATACACTGCGTGCCAAATTATTATTGAGATAACTTTTTTTCTAATATTTCAAAAACCATCCAATCAATTTATACTACATTTTTACACAATGTTGGCAATACTAATCTACACAATCACTGATCTGTGCAATGTAAACAAACTGGCGGCAGTATTTGTTATCAGCACGGTGATTTGAGAAAAAGTTATCTCGATAATAATTTGGCACACAGTGTAGTCCAGTGAGTAAAAGCATTGGTTGATTAATCTAAAAGGAATTTGACCCAAAGAGTTGTGAGTTCAATAACTGACCACTGCAGAGGCAACAAAAACTTGGAAAGTTGAGTTATCAAGGGGAATTAACTAAAAACTGAGATATCCAAAGGCATAGAATATGGAATTAGAACAATCTACCCTGTAGACTAATAGAGGGTTTGGTTTGAAATTGCAGGAAATGACACCTGATGAAGACTGGAGCATACAGTAGCCGAAACATTGTGAATATGTTAATGACGATAAGGACAACCATCTGAACAATACCTCATCTTAGAAATATGATTATGAAAAAGTTTTTTATTGGGTTAATATTTGGAGATACTGGGTGCTATTTCATTAATTAAACAAAGAGAATGAAATGAGTAGCTATGTTTCAGACTGGTGAATGTGTTTAAATTGATCTGAAGGAATTTCAAGGTCGTGTTCTACAACATTCATCCACAACAATTATTTAGAACAAATACTTGGAACAAATCATGCAAATAAAGTTGAAAACAAGACAGAGGTTGAATGCATAACAATAACATCAATTTATATACAATTTAATATACAATGGATTTAAGATTTGATGGATAAATGAGGATTAGTTTTATTTAATTGTGTATTATGTTTTATTGTGAATGTTTGGATGCGTTTGCAGGTGTTGATTGGATTTGTTCACAGAATTAAACTGTTTGTTTGATTACGTACAAAAATGTTCAGTGTTGAGGTTGAACCATTAGTGTGTGTACGTAAGTGTGTTTATACAAATATTCAAAGTTGCTCAAAGTTGCATACCTTTAACTGCTTGAGAAAAATAGATTGTTAGTTACTGATACTTGTTATGTAGTGAGAAATATCACTTTGAAAGTATAGTAAGTGAAGTTTGAGAAATGTTCTAGAGAGAGATAAATTGTGGCCGAAGGTTGTTTAGTCAGAAAATATTTTGCATGGCAAAGTCAGAGTTTTGACTTGCGTGGAATTGATGGGCATCTCTCTAGGGGTGGTGGTCTGACTGATTGAAATGGTTAAAAATTCTTTATTTATAGATTTGAGAGAGGAAATTTAGGCTCAGATACAATCGAGTGCCAAAAAGATTTTTCACGGGAATATTAGTTTCTGAGGCTTTTGACCAATGAGAAACTGAGCTTGCTAAAATTGGAGTTCTGATTGGATGGAAGGTTCGTGGGTGTAAAATGGATTGTTCTGAAAGGGGTGAAAGGATAACATGGATTATTCCACAGCTCAAGAATGTGTTTTCTCACCAGATGTATTAAATCTAAACAGTGAGTTGGGGATCCTATAAAAGATGTATTATCATTGAGCCTAATCTAACAATATAAGATAAGGAGATGACACTGTGATGATAGCTAACTCAGAAAGAAAACTACAAGACCTCCTAGACGGAGTGAAAGCAGCAGGACTGGCAAGTCAGGCATTCATCCGGGGTACCAACAAGACTGAACGCACCATTATTGCACCATTTTATGTCTTTGGGATCTTCCAAAAGTAAAGCCTATAACAACATACTTGCAGTCATCCATGACTCGAGACAGAATAAATTCTTTGCCTATTTTGTCAATAGAAAATGATCTTGTAAAGAAGATATGTTTAGAAAAGGCCATGAAAAGATTAGCAGATCTAAAAGCTTGAAAAAATGTTTTAGCTAGGATAACAAATGTTTTCTTTACCTTTTATTATGTTGTATATTGTAATAAATGTGTTATTCTATATTTTCAGTTTTTTCGCCTTGTGAAAATTTTTAAAATTATACTTGTAAGGATGCTGAAGTTCAGCTTGACCAGAGTGTCAGGAATCCTAGGGTTCTCACTGGGTAGAAGAAAGTATGAAAAAAAAGACTAGCCATCAGCTGCAAGAAGAGAGAAAGAGAAAAATCCCAAAATGCAAGTTACAAATTGCAAATATAAATATGATGCAAGTGCAGAAAATTCAATTAATGGGAAGGATTTTAACTGAAAATGGCAAATACAACACTTGACACTAAGATCTGAACAGACATTGGATTAATGTAAGAAGCATTTCAAAAGCTAAGCAAAGTGCTCAGAAATGAACAAATTTCATTAGAAACAAAGAAAAGAGTGCTGTCTTGCTTTGTGATAGCCATCCTCTTTTATGGCAGGGAATGCTGGACAATCTCCCCATGGATGCAGAAATAACCAGAACGATACTGAGAATTCTATAGATGGAGCGAATAAGCAACAAGGAAGTCTTTAAAAAAATGGTAAAATAAACAACACTTCTAACAAGAATCATGAAAAAGAGAGATGAAATTTGCTGGAGACATACTGAGGAAGGAGGGTTTGGAATGCTTATGGGGCATATTGAAACCAAGGGGAAAGCAGTCAGCCACTTACTTGATGGAGTCTTAAACCTAACCTGGCTGCTGATGTGTGTTGTTGCTTGTCATGTTTGGCTGCATTCGATGAAGCTTTTCCATTTTGTTACAGCTGCTATTGATGAAAAATCATTGTCATATGTATTTCTGTCTTTATTAGCAGCTCCCATATCATATTTATTTCTATGCAAGGACTATTAAGAAGGTCCTCATTATTTAGCTTATACACTGATTCTTTCAGACGTGTACTTCCTAGTTCAGAATTTTCACTTCATTCCACTGGGGCTGATGACTACTCTTTTCACTCCATACATGATCAGCAATGCCTGGTTTCAGTGTCTCACCTCTCACTACAGCTTTGTGATGTCCCTGCAGCCTTTCTTTTAGGGAACAGGTTTTTTTCACCTTTATATTTTTTGTCACAACTGAAAATAATGGAGTATATGCTGTTCTTGGCAATTTTCTTCCCCATGTTAGGCTTTACTGAGCAGAGATTTCTTAGTTGAGTGGAGCTGTTTCTGAATATTGTCCAGATGTTGAACAGACAGATTTTTGGAATATTTTCTCATAAGCCATGTATGTAAGGCAAACTGTGGCAATTTTCTGTTTCCAACAACAAACATAACACCAGTGTCTATGATAACAACAGCAAAGATGGAGGCAATGTTCCAGAGGTCAGTCAGTTATGTGCTATGCATGATACATGTTTCGTCGATCATGGATCTTTCGATACATAACTGATGAGTCAGATTTTTTCCTGCAGTAGGTTGCCATTTCTTTCCATGGTAGACTAGTTGCCCACCAAGGCTATAGAACCCAGTCTGCCCTGCTATTCACCCATAGTTGTGGGGGAGAAGAAGAGGATTCATACATTTTCCAAAGGTATTAGCACGTAAATGAATGTAATGGATTTGGATGGAATTCAAACTCAGCTCTCCACTTCCTCAATTCGAGCTGCTATCCATTAGTCACTGTGCATCCACAGGTAATGTAAATAATAATAAGTTCAGACAACAAAAAAAAATCACTTGTTCAAAAATTTACAATAATTCTCTGTATTTATTTGGCACCATTTGAAAGGAAATATAAATTTATGATATACAATATTATCAAATATAATATTCCACCTCAATGCTGTTGTCTTCTTCTATGTGATGTGTCCCTTTAGGATGTGGTCGATCATAGCTCTCCACAAGTTCCTACCCTTTGTAGGCTTTTTAAAATTTGTCTTCTTTGCTATATCTCCTAATCCCCGTTCTGCCATCCATTTAATACAAGCTTGTTATGTAGATTATTCACTGATTTCCGCTATCCAACTTGCTCTCAATATATAAACTTAGAAACATGACTTTTTGACACAATGAATGTTATTCCTCACTTTAACTTATGGAAAATAACAAAAATTTCAAACTCCCATAAAGGTCATATTTTAAGCATGAGAAAAGGCTCAAACTTAATACACCGGTACCAATATTGTCATAGCTATTTTCAGAACAAAGACTGATTCAACAATGGACTGCATTTTGAAAATATTTTATCATTGGGGTTTACTTCTAAAGCCTCTATCATTAGCCTTCTGAAGAATCATATTTCTGTTCTTTCTAAATCAAGTTAATTATGAATAAAATCTAACCCCTAGTAAAGCAATCTGGTCCAGCAAAGTTTCTTTATATTTGTTATGGGATCTTACCCATAATAATAATAATAATGGACTATTCCATACTTAATAAATACTGCACCTCAGGAGTAGGCAAGAAGTGAGTCAGTCGTTCGCTTTCTGACCGGCTGATCGGTTGTACTCTCTTCCTACGGACGGGAGGAACTCGAAGGAGGCTACGCCGAAGGGCGGAGTCTCCTTCGGGGAGGTAGGCTGGCCCTGAACCCGTTTATGCGAGTTCAATGGGCTATTTTTTGGCCGAGCCTACGGGCTCGGAATACCCACGTTAAAAAGGCCTTGTGCCACATGACACCCTCGTGGGGGGGGGTGACTGAATATAGTCAGTAGTTCAAGTTGAGTCAAAAGCTGAGTCAGAGGCAGTTCGAAACAGAGTCGCGTTCAGACAATTACTGCAAGACATTGGAATAGTGATACTGGTCGAGACTACATTGTTCTCTCTACTAAACCTGATTGTTCATACTAACACTTCTACTTCTCTGTATATATTCCTGTTTGTAATATATCTGTGTTATTCCATACCTGTGTTCGAGTTCTTCTTTATTGGTTCTACCTTGGGCTATCACCGTGGTACAAGGAACCGGACCATAACAATATTCATCTCCAAAAATTACTTTGAGAAATCAGTTTTCATTACTGAGTATGGTTGCAAGGCAGAAGAAGTTTGAAATCAGATTTTTTTTTCTTAGATGATCTACCATTCTCAATCCATGGTATTCTCAACATTCTTTTGTAGAAACACTTTTCTGTTCCCTCCCGTGTCTTCTAAATCATGTTAATTAAGAAAAAAATCCAACCTTTATCACCGTCATTGGGTCCAGCTAATTTTGCTCAACGTTTATCTCCAAGAATTACTTTGAGAAATCAATTTTCATTTACTTTTTTATCAAAGTTAGCCATATCTATTTGTAATGTTTTTATTTAAATGTGGCAGTTTGATTGCTTTCTTGTCTTTCCCTAATATTCTTAATAGTTTGTATCTTTACTCTCTGTCTACATTTTCAAGACTAGCTTTGACAAATATTTTCTTGCTGGTCAATTCAATTTTCTTGCTAATTATTAATTACTTTTTGTGACCTTCCCAAAGACAATCTTTTTCTTTGGTTCTTATTTTGCCAATACTTTTCAATTACCGTCTCGATTGTCATTGATCTTTTTTACAATTTCTAACATTAGGTTCCTGTCATTCAGTAATTTTACAATATCTTTTTTCTTTTTGAGGTTTTATCTTTTTTATGACCCATGTCAATCTCTATATGTAATTAAAAGATAAATATCAGTGACTATACTGTTATATGTTTGATTACAATATGAGGAAGAACCATCAAAGTAATATTTAGCACCCCCCCCACAAGGGTTACATATGGCACAAGGCCGGGTTTAACGTGGGATTTCCGAGCCCGTAGGCTCGGCCAAAAATATTCCCTCTTTGAACCAGCATAAACGGGTTCAAGAGCAGTCAACCACCCCGAACGAGACTCTGCCCTTTTAAAAATCAGATGAGCTGAAATTCATATCGGATATTAATCATATAAATTTAACTACATTCTGAACCTTCGTTGGTTAATAGCAATTTTATTCTGACAACATTGTCTTGCGTCATATTACCTGACATAGTGTTGTAATTCGGGGTGGGGATCAATTCATGACTTAACAAAAAAAATTAACCCCCGTTTTTATGTCCAGTAGAAACTTATATTAATATTTAATGTAAATCTCTTGAAAGTTTCAATACCAATTTCAGTGTGAAAACATTGGCTTACATAATAAAATTTGTCATAGGGTATTAATTCTGGAGTGCATCAATTTGCTACTTAATAACCACAGAGAACTGATCCCCGACTTTATGTCCAGTATATACCTCTATTAATATTTAATGTAAATGTTTCTTAATAATTTTCCCCATCATTGTTTGGTTAATAACAATTTTATTGTGAAAACATTAACTTACAGAATAAAATCAGACAGTGTAGTAATTCTATGGTTGATCAATTTGTTACTTAATAAGAATAGAAAACTGAACCCCTACTTTATGTCCAGCATAAACTTATACTAATATTTAATGTATATATTTTTTGAAAAATTCCCATCATTGGTTGGTTGACACCTATTTTAATGTGAGAAAAGATTTGCATAATAAAATCTGACATCTTGTAGTAATTCTACGGTGGATTAATTTGTTACTTACTAACAACAGACAACCAATCCCCGATATTATATGCAGTATAAACTTCTATTAATATTTAATGTAAATATGTCTTGAACATGTTCTCATCATTGGCTGGTTTATAGCAGTTTTATTGTGAAAACATTGAGTTGCATCATAAAATCTGACACAGTGTAGTAATTCTGGGGTGGATCAATTTACTTAATAACAATAGAAAATTGATCACACATTTTATATGCAATAGAAATATATTAATATTTAATATAGATATATCTTGAGAATTTTCTCATCATTGGTTCGTTAATATCAATTTCGTTATGAAAACATTGAATTGCCTTTATAAAATCAGACATGATATATATGAATTCCTTTGTCCATTGAGAGATATAAAGCCTCTTAGCATAATGCAATGTTGATATAAAATATCTAGCATGTATATGAGCAAAATGCCTATAATTCTTTTGCATCAAGTAATATGTTATTTATCAGAAAACAATGCTATGAAAGTTCATATTAACCAGAATAATGCATACAACCACCCTGTTCCTACAAATAAGGCACAAATAATTGTTGACAAGATAGCAATACTATACAAAGGATAAAAGAAATAAACTACAAATATTTGAAAATATAATCATAAAAATAAGACAATATGTATTAAGCAAAATGTCTTTCAGCCAAGGATCCAATGGACTTATATTGTAATCTATTCAATAATTAATACACATATACTCAATTTCCATAATGCCATAAGCAGCCTTACATTTGTTATAAGCAAATTAGGAATTCTACGGTAAGCATAATTTTTCTAAAATTTCCAAACCATGTCCATGTTATATTTTGTTCTTAAAAATGACCAATGATGGTTGGAAAAAACTTGAACATACATATATGGACAATTTTTGTACACAATGGAACCAAACGTATATTACTTTGTATAAAAAAATTTACTATAACATTTATCAAACTTTTCCCTTGTCTTAAATAAATCATGTTTATATATGTCTGCATGTATATATGTGTGTCTACATATTTTTGTGTACTTATGTGTGTGTATGAGTGCTTATTTATTTATTCATATATGTCTTATGTGTGTATACATACATACATACATACATATATATATATATATATATATATATATATATATATATATATATATATATATATATATATGTGTGTGTGTATGTGTGTGTGTGGCTGTATATATACGAGGGTCAGCTAAAAAGTTTGTAGTATGACTAAGATATAAAAGTAAGTAGAGACACCAGTTGGTAGAATAAAAGAGAGAAAAGTGCACCAGAATACAACAGGTAACAAAAAATAAGTACTTAACTATCAAACAACCATCTTGCTTAATTACTGCCTTACAAATTCTTAGCATTCTTACCAACATTTTTGAAAATAATAGATGGCAAACCTTCCCAAACATTCTTCAAACACTGAAAAAGCTCACTCCCACACTTTGGTTATTCTCTTTGAGCTCTCCTATCCAATTCATCTCATACTAATTCAATTCAGGAGACTGTGGTCGCCAATTCATAATATTTTTAACTCAGGTAATTTTGACAAATTGAGAAGCCTGTTTTGGATCATTGTCTTGTTGAAAGGTAAACTTTTTTCCCAATTATGCATAAACCAGATGGTATAGCATGTTTTTTCACTATCAAATGATATTGTTCTTTTTTCATGATTCCCTTGACCAGAATCAAAACTCCAGCCTTCTCACCCACAAAAAAACCTCAAACCATAACAAAGCCACCACCATGCTTAACTGTTGGAACCACACATTCATCATCCTGTCTTTCTCCTTGCTTTCTTGTCACATACATTCCTCTTACAACCAAAATTTCAAATTTGAATATATCTGCCCACAATATTTTTGCCACTCTTTCAATGTCCAGTTCTGATGGTTTTTTTTCCCTATAACTGTCTTTTCTCCTTATTCACCTTCCATGGATGGATAGTCTTCAAGAAACCCCTATTATAGGGGTTTCTTGAAAACTATGCACCCACTTAACCCTGCTGATTTAAGTTGATTTTTCACAGTTGAGAGCAACACTGGTTGTTTTCCAGAGGAATTAAATTCAGCTGCCAACTGTGGAGCAGTTTTCCTTCTGTTTCTTTTGTTCTCAATAATCAAGTGTTTATCTTCAGTAGCAGTTGTCACTTTTAGTTCTCCAGCTCTTTTTTTGTCAACATTTCTGCCAGTTTTGTTTGTAATATTTCAACATTTTAGCAATTTTTCTTTGAGAGAATTTCAGTTTGTACCCTCACCTCAATGCTTGGCAGCATTGAATTTGCCATTTTGTACAAATTACTTCAAATTTAAAAAATGAATAAAAAAAAAAACACTATGAAGATACTGTCGTAATGCTACAATCTTTTTCTTCTTCAAACATAGACAGCTACATATGTTATATTTACAACATTAATCAGTATTGAGTTGACATTTAGAACCTATATTAACATTTAAGTTAGTTGAAAATTTTGGTAATCTCAAAAAGTCTATTGAGAGGTTAATAGTGAAAGCAAAATATTATATTTCTCATACAAAATATTCATGATATAGTAAATGCAGACAAATTAAAATTTGAACATTTTTGTAGTAAGAAGAGTCTGGGGAAATACTGAAAAATAAAAGCAAATACACTGTAGTTACTGAAATTTTATCTTTTACTCAAAAAAAAAACAAAATATCTCATTTTAAAATGTTTTTTAAAGACTGCAGAATGATCCCAAATCTTTTGCATGCAGTGTATCTGACACTCGAAAGACTTTTGGAGCTTTGAAAGTGACTTTCTCCATATATATTCCCATGTACCATTTCATTCGATCTGCAAGCCTGCAAATTTTATTACAAAACTGACATAAGTACGGTGCTAGCCAATCAGAGAGGACATTCACATCTGGCATAAAATAGAACAACCTCCTTGAAGATTGCATACAATTTCATCATAGGTAACGAAAATAGAGAAATATAGCACAAAAATATTATAGAATGACACTGAAAGATTATGGGAATAGCAAAAGTTGCCTTTCAGAAATTAAGGACAGAGGACAGAAAAATCTCTGAAATTTGAAAGCGCATTTAAATAACAAAAGATACATTCCCAGAAATAACCAAAGTATTAAAAAAAACTGGAAAATTTCGTTAAAAACAAAGAAAAGATTTCTGAACTGCTATATTATATCTAATCTATTATAGCAGTAAATGCTTCTACTGATGAATGCTGAGAATACAATCAAGAGAGCATGTGAATAACAAGGAAGTTTTAAGTAGAGTAGGAATCAAAATAATTGATATTTCTGGGACACATTTAACACTCACAAGGAAAAGAATCAATTAGGACAGTGATTAATCTATTTAACAAATTCAAGCAAATGAATAACAGAACAAAGACAAATAATGATGACAAAGAAACAGAAATTAATTTTCACAACAAAGGAAGAAAGTTGTAGAGAATCACAATTGCCCAAGTCTTTTTTTTTTCAATTTATTCATTAATATTTAATGGGAAATTTAGTTTCTGTCCAAATTTTTTGGATGAGGAGTTAACAATATTTACTATTATTTTAATCACTGTGCCCTCCAGTCTTCATTAGTGTATGATTTTGTTTGCAGATAGTGTAAATAAAAGTTAGGAAGTCGTAGAGAGTCATGATCGTCCATGTCTGAAAGGATATAATCTGTAAAAAAAGAAGTAGTCAATAATGGAACTTTTATGGCAAGATCACATATTCACATCAACAAATTGAAAAAAGTCTGGCTAGCAAATTTATTCTTTAAAATCTTTCTTTTCTATATTTCATATTAAATTTTGTTTCTTTTTTTCTCATTTCTTTTTCCCATCCTGTCTACACGTCTTAATAGACATCTAGTGTACATTGTGTTATGCAAATATGCACTAAAAAAATCTCAAAAAAGGTTGATTAAGTATTCAACATGATCAGGATTAAAGTAACATTGGAAAAATATTAATACCTCTAGCTATAATTCTTATCTGCAGAACTATGGAGATTTCTTTATATGTCGGGTTCAAGAAGTCATCAGAATGATAAGGCAGTACTGATGTGGAAGCATAACTACAGTGATGAGACATAAAAGTCTTTTTTTATGGGAATTTCTCAAACAGCCATGCAAGAGAGATAATGCTATCCTCTTTCATATCTCTGTTTTGGCTAAAGTGTTTTATGCCGCAACTTTTGATGGGAGATTTATGTATTCACATAAAACAGATATCGATTCAAGAAAATATAGTCGAATTGTAAATAGTAATAGTAATATTAGCCATTTCCCTATAAGGAAACATTTAGAATTCATTGACTGAGCAGACAGTACTGCTTCCATTGAAATTTATAAAATGTTTTGCTTAAAATAATTTTTTAAAAAGATAGGTTTTTCAAGTGGTATCGTACTTTCCAGTATAGATGTTTTTTTTTTCTTTCTAGCCTTTTATTTGAAGTAGTGTAGAATGTCAAAATTTCATGTCATTATTTTCTGTGTGAGTTACAGATCCTGGACAGACTGCTGTAGAGTGATACTTAGATTCTCAGAGTATTCTCAGAATGCAGTTACTATACTATGATTCTCAGTGTGTAAATTACTCTTTTTGAGTAGCTACATATCTACTTATCATCTCCTAGTTGTGTCCCTGTCTTTGGACAAAGTGTTCTCAGGGGCTTCTCTGTCAAAGAACAGAGGGGCAACTGAGAAAATTATACTGAGAGGTGCCCAGCCCTGAAGAACAGCTACCCGAGGCTGCACCTTCTCATTGCACTAGAGAGAATGATCAGTGCATGCACTGAGGCCGGATTTGGGTGCTCGGGGAATTTTTGTTCCTTGCCTGGGTACATGCACTTAGGCTCCCCACATTAAACTGACCTTGTGTTGTTGAGTAAATTGAGTAAACATTAAACCGACCTCGTGGGGGGTTGAGTAAATATCTACTATGATTCTCAGCAAAAGTGCTAATCTATAACTATTGCTATCCAATGTATTGTTGCTGTTGATAATCCTCAAGTAATGAGGTTTCTGTTATTTGCTACAGTTTCCTTGTTTGTGAATATGCATTGCCAGTCTACAATGTTCAAAGACATGACCCTCAGGCTTCACTCACTCAAACCTTTTTTTAGCTATTGATCTTAAGAAGTGATTATATAGAGTTAACAGTTAAAGGCATTTCCAAAATAAATTTTCAACTAATTTATTGATGCATATTAGATAGAAAAGACTTGATTATTATTATTATTTTCCCTTAATTTGAATAATCTCATTTTTCCTTAATTTGAATAATCTCTTCACTCTTATTCATTTTTGTGGATATTGAAAGAACAGAGGCTTAAAAAGGATATTAAGGGGACAAATATAGGGATATGAAGGATAGAAAATTGTGAAGATCCATGATCACCCACATTCTGAAGAGACATAATATATAGAATAAGAATGCACCCTCTAAAGCAAAAATTAATCATTTTTTTTTATATAATTATCAGTGTTTATATATATATTCTAATTTGTTTGATTGATTAGATGTTTTTGTTTAGTTGCTTATCAACCTCTGTGAGTTATTTAATGCCAAAATCTAAATATATTGTATACATTTTTTTTTCAGATAATAATCATTTTAATCATACATGTCTTACTAATTTACCCATAGCTTGGGGAGAAGATATTATGATTTGGATGCTAGAAATGAGAGAGTTGTTAACCCAAACATCTATTTTTTTCTCTTCTCCTTAAAATACAGTAGCATGCTAGAAAGAAACATTTTTTATTATGATATCCAGTGTTGGGACAGTGTGCAGGTAGAAATAGATTCATGCCTTTCCTAAGGGTATTATTATTAGTAAGTGAATATAAGCAACCTCAGATGGAATACAGATTGTGGTTTCTGTTTGTTTGTGCTGGTAACCATTAATACATCCAAGGGTGTGCTGAAAAATAATTCTTTAAAAAAAAATCTCTTTGTTCATTTGATCAGACTTTTAGAAATAGGTTTGGTTAAGGACATTTCAACACACTTTGTATATATTGGACTTGGCACTACAAAATTACAAAGAACTTTATCAGATAAGTGAAATCTTATTACTTCAAGTCTTTCAACTGCAGCAATAATTAAAATTGATAGTTCATGTAACTTGAAGAGAAAATGATGACATAATCTAGATGTGGATATTCCACATTACTTCAAACAAAAAGTTAGGAAGAAAGACCCCATCAATACTAGAAAAGCAATAACATGGCTTTAACAAACCTAATTTCCTGAAAAATCTTTTTAACAGTAACATTTATAAAGTTTTATAAGTAAATGGTTAATATCACTATTACTATTACCTATTTCTATGATCAAGTGATTAAAAAGGGCTTTGAATAGATGAAGCCAGTAAGCGAACTTAGCAAGGACCATTCTTCTTTCAACATCATGGATTGGTGTTCTGAAATCACAAAGATTGATTGATTCCTTCATTCATTTTCTATTGCTTATCAATACTTTGAGATAATAATTGTTTAGTGATACAACTCTTAATAATTAACCTTGTAGTTGGGGGAGAAGAGGTGGATTCATATCACTCCCAAATGTATTTGTACATAATTTAACAATATCAAAAGGGAACATTTCCGAGCCATTATCCATTAAACCACCCTCAAATCCGAGCTAATAGAACATGGTATTCCCAAGTATTCACCCATCTAAGTACTAACCAGGCTCAATGCTGCTTAACTTCAGTGATCATATGAGGACCAGTGTTTCAACATGATGTGGCCATCAGAATCACAAAGAACCATATCAAATGACAGAAACATCATTACTTCAGGACTTTCAACAACGGAAACAACTAAAATGGATAGCACATTTGACTCAAAGAAAAATAATGACATACTCAAGATGTGGATGTTCCACACTACTTCAAAGAAATGGTCAGGAATTAAACTTCTTCAATGCTAGAAAGTATCCCAAAAATGGTAATTACATATTACTCAGCCCAATAATTAAGAAATTATAACATAAAAAATATCTGTTTGTATCTAAAATGGTGATCTGATAATAAACATAACAGAAATTATAATCTAAAAATTATTTCTGATTTAATATTTTATAATTATTTTGGAATGTAAATAATAAGTTTATTATTAATTTTAATTATTAAACAAGCATGTCTAGTAGTGGACATTTTTTATGAAGTATTGTATTTGTTAAAGCAATTTGTTTCAAAGATGACAATTTGAAGTTTTGTGGTGAAGTATTATCATTATTACATAATAAAATAGAAGCTTAGAAAAGTAACCAGATGATTGATTATATATTGGCACTTTTGCTGAGAATCATGGTGTAGTAACTGTGCTTTCAGTTGGGAATCTAAGTATCAGTCCACAGCACTATCTCCAAGATCAGTATGCAGTATTTCTACCCTCTGTGAAAGTCTTACACACAAAAATGGAAAGGTAGCACTTAAAAAACCCGGTTTTGAGGCAAATTTTCAGAATAGGTTTAAGTCAAAACATTTTCAGTGCCCCTTTGTTCATATGAACACATGTTGCATTTTATATCTATGAATGTCACAGATTAGTATCTTCATCTTTGTTATTTTGATTACTAATGTTTGACTTATGATCATTTTGATTGTTATATATTCACAGTGTTGTAATCTTGTACTGTCTGGTTTTCTTCTGTCACTGTACTTGATAACCTTTTGGAATTCTGAACTGAAACCTTTATTTAATTTATGGTAGTAGATTGTTCTCATTCCAGTAGATTATATGAAGAGTTTGGTTTGAAATTGCAAGATCAGTGAGTACAGTTGCAAACTCCTGCAGAATATCAAAATATTGCAGTTATAACAACTAAGATGTACATGCTGATGTAAATTGCAAATAATAATGAGGTTAGACCATACAAGAATGATCAATGTCCAATTCCGAATTTTAATCTGAAATTTCCCTTATATGATAGGATGCTGAAAAATTCTGAGCCTCACCTTTTAACTATTCTGCTAAAATTCTAATGCTTAGTTATTTGCTTTGTTCTTAATAAACGGCTCAGTGTTCTAAGAAGTTTTCAGTCCTTTCTTGTATAATATTTGAACTATGTTTTTTTTTTTCAATTTTTTACAATGAGTTTTATCCCGTACAAGGCCCAAGAGCCATTCAAGATTGAGGACTATGCAGTATGAGGCACACTATATGGGAATATGTGGACAAGTTAATGGCTGACTTTCAGACTTGAAGAGGTTAAGATTGTAGTGATTGGGTGAAGCATCCTCCTGGGAGTCTGTTTCACAAAGCAGTAGTTCATGGGAAGAAGCTGCTTGATTGGAACTTTTATGTCAACAATAGAATACAAAGAGAATAATGGTTCAGTATAATGTGTGTGGCATGGCAGGTCCTAGCCATAAATGAACTAAAAGAAGTAGACTGTCAGAACACTCCCCATGGAAATAGCAATAGAGCAGTGAAAGGCTTATGACATTTTATCTGTGAGAAGTGAATAATGAATTAGTGCAAAATTAGGCATATCGGAAAAGGAGATCATGTTTAAAAAAATACTTGTTATGCAAATTAAATGCTTTTTTTAATTTTAGGTTATGGTTTTATTTATATTCCTACAAGATGGTGACCCATTCCAGACAGGGTATTCTCAGCATCTATCTTTAGAACAACATCTCTGTTACTTCGAGTCTCTTTTTCATCTGCAAGGAAATTGTTCAGGATTCACTGCTATACAAGAAAATTGCATATTTTACATTAGTAATGTTGTTATATTCTCTTATGAGCCAGTTCACTACAGAATATGGGTGATAACGGCTCTCCACAGTTTCATATCTTTTGTAGCTAGAAGAAAAGCTTCTATCCATCCCAATTAGTGTTCTTCCTTTAATCTCCTTCGATAGGTTACTCACTTTTTCTCCTCTGCCCCTTTTACTTTAAAGATCTCTTGTAGATATCAAATCTCATCTTTCTTATTATATATCAAAGAAATTTTAATCATCACTTTCTTATTCGAATTATGAGTGTCCTTTTAGTTTCCATTTTCTATAAAGCTTTGTAATTGCTCACGAGTTTCATCCATGGTATTCTCAGCAATTTTCTGTAAAAACACATTTCTGTTGCTTCAAGTCTCTTCTTCATCTGTGAGGAGATTATCCAGCATTCACTGCCATATAGGACGTCTATTAATACACAACATTTGCTATTTCTCCTGAACCTTGTTATATCATACATTTACTCAAGTTCACTAAGTAGGTTATTGTTTTCCTCTGTCTCTCTTGTCTTGAATCAGTTCTCTGGGTATTAGATTTTCCAAACCTTCTTTCCTCATTATGTGCCCCAGAAATTTCAACTGCCTCTTCTTGATGTTAAGTATGATTTTCCTTTTTATTTCCATTTTCTCTAAAGCTTCATCATTGCTGGCATGTTCAGTCCATGTTATTCTCGGCATCAGAAATGGTATCATGACATTTTCACTGAGTATTTTTGTAAAAAATTTGAAAAAAATAGAGACAACCTAAGACCAAACATATTTTATATCAACTCAGGCTGAAAATGGAGTACTGTTACAATATTCCACTTTCCAGTCTTGATAGAGTTTAAAAGCAACTCCTTGTTGTAAACAAATTATTTTCCACCCACCATCCTCTCTCTCACAGGTGGGATATGGTGATTCTTACACTGCTCTATTAATACTTCCATGGAAAGTTCCTGGACAAACTAGATTCCTTGGTTCAACTAGGTCTAATCTTCATGGCTACAACTTGCCATTTCACTTACATATTCCATTGGTGAGAAGCAACTTCCACTCAAATAGCTCCTTCCCATAATCCATTGCCCTGTTGAACAAACTCTCTAGAGGATGTTTCCCAATCACCACAGTCTTAATCTGTTCAAGTCTAGAGTTAAACATTATCTTCTATTCATATAAAGTAACCCTTGGTCTCACGTTGAGTGCTGACCTGAGATGGAACAAATACATTGAGTCAATTGCTTCGTCCACTGTGAGGAAAGTTGGCTCTCTGTGCTGCACCAGGAAATTTTTCTCCCCAGAATCGATACTTCAAATATAGAAATCAACCATTCGCCCTTGCATAGAGTATTGCTGCCATATATGGTCTGGGGCACCTTCTGTTTACCTCGGAGTTCTTGACAAGATCCAGAGGCAGATATGTAATATAATTGGCCCTGATCTGGCGTCTCATCTACAGTCACTCTCTCACAGATGTGCCATCGCCTCTCTCTGTCTTTTCTACAAATACTTTCATGGTAATTGCTCCGTTTAGCTGCTTTCACTGGTTCCCAGTCTCCATGAATTCAAGCACCCTATGAGGCTGGCATCCCGCTCTCACCCTTACACTGTAGAAACTTTTAAATGTAGCCATCTCTTCTACTCCAATAGCTGCATATCTCGCACCTCTCGCCTGTGGAACTCCCTTCCCTATTACTGTTTCCCTGAGAGCTATAATCTCCAACTATTCAAATGTAATGTCAATCAACATCTCCAGTTACCTTGATCTATCCACTATCCCTCTCCTCATCCTTTCTTCTATCACTCCTATCTGCTCTTGCTCCAAATATTCTGCAACCCACTGCATCCTAGTGGCTTCAAAAAAAATGCCTTCACCTCAGTAGGCCCTTGGATCTTGTACAGGGTAAACCTTACTGTAAAAAAAAGTCCTTTGTAAGGGGTGAGTTTTACCTGTGCGAACAATTTTTTGTATTTAAGGCAAGGACTATACAGGAATCCCTTTAATGAGTCTATAAAAACCTTTACTAATCAAACCAAGGATTCCCACCACAACTGGAATAATTAATGTCTTCATATGCCACATTTTTAGATTTCCACTTCAAGACCTTTGCATTTTCATAGTTTATATGAAGATCTTCAAAGATACATTACAGTCTGTAGGAACAGCTATGTAATTAAGACATCTGGCTGAGAAAGTCCCTGTGAATTTGTAAATTAGTTTTGAAAAAGTAGACAACATTCAACTTTTAGACAATTTTTCAAAATCCAATTGTTATCCACAAACTTTTGGTCTATAGTGTAGCTAGAAAAATTATAGGAATAGAATAAATGACAGTAGAAACAGAATGATGTCTGAAAATTATACAATAACATCTGACAGTTAATTGCTGGCTTGATAATTTTTCAGAGATGACAAGTTGGAATCAGTCAAAAGAATATTTTTCTCATATATTTATTGTTGTCTGCTGTTTATAAGCGACAAAATATGTCAGCTTTAAGGATTTAATTTGATTGTTTGAAATTTAGATACAAATGACTGCTGAAAATAGAATGTTTTTGTATTTAAAAAGGTATTGAAATTTTTTTTATCTATGAAACTATTTCTGTTATGAAGACTTTTATTCAGAATTTGAGACTATCTTTACCAAATCCAAATGATTAGGCTAAAGTAATTCCCAGTCAAAACCACACACACACACACACACACACACACACACATATATATATATATATATATATATATATATATATATATATATATAGAGAGAGAGAGAGAGAGAGAGCATATACAGCGCTGTGCAAAAGAATGTTAACCTCTAGTCAAAAAAGAGACAATTTTTAAAAATATTATCTTAGGGGTTCACTTACTTTTGCACAGTACTGTATATATATATATATATATATATATATATATATAGTTTTCGTGTAAAATTATATATATATATATATATATATATATATATATATAATTTTTGTGTAAAATTACATGGAATAACACAGTATACATGGTTTGGGTACATTCAATATGAAATAACATATTTTTATTGCAGTACTTTGTTTACCTGGCAACTCCGAGTATGAGAAAGCTGACTCTGTATTGTTTTAGAGCCCTCTATTTTGCAACAACAGAGTCCAGTGTCACTAATGGCAATCCATGTGTTGTCAGGTGAGGAAACAGCACTAAGTGTATGCTTCATTATTGGTATTATGTGTTTCAGGTTCAATTATTAAAACTATAATTAATCATTTCAATTTCGGAGATTCAGTCCTCATATGGACAAGAAGTGTAATTTATCACCTGAGAAGAGGCAAACCATCATCATATTACATTTTGAAGGCGATATTTTCTGAGATATAGACCAAAAAATTAAAGTTTCATACACTACAGTTTACTCTACTATTATGAGAAATGTGGAAACATACAAAAGTAATGACCGACAATGGTCAGGTCAGCCAAGATCCACTTCTAAATCACAAGACAAGTTTGTCTATCTATCTATCTATCTATCTATCTATATATATATATATATATATATATTTATACCTAAGTATATGATTGGTGTGTATATGTGAAGGTGTTGAAACAAAATGGTTATTTTTGTAGTGATTTTAATTTTTAAATAAATAATTATATATATATATATATATATGTGTGTGTGTGTGTGTGTGTGTGTGTGTTTGTGTATATATATATATATATATACATATATATATATACATATATATATATATATATATATATATATATATATATATATATATATATAGGTATGTATGTATGTATATGTATATAAATCATTTCACCCCAAGCAACAAAACCACTAACATTATTAAAGAGTGAGAACAATAAAAGAACAAGACAAAAGATGGTAATTGACATTACATTTAAAGTTTTGAAGATCAAACTTGACTGGAAAGCAAGAAGCCAGAAGAAAGCTCCACAGTTTGAGATACTGTTAACATAGAAATTATACTTAGATCTAGTCTTTTCAATTATAAAGTGATGAAACCTTGCTGCTGATTTAGGGTTACAGGCATAATGCCACATCTCAACTGATCAATGAATTTAAGCTAAGTGCATTGTATGCGAATTAAAATGCAATGCAAAGAAGACTCAGTATTTTGGAGGCTGTTGTAATACAAGAGAAGCAGCCAACATTAAATAAGGTATCTTTCTCCATAAGAGGTCATATATTGAATCGTGTATAAAGAAAAACAGACACAGTTTGTCTGTTTAAATGATGTTACTTTGAGTGACTTGAAATTGGTTCCAGTAAACATGAGAATGCTGGAATTAATCAAAACAGTTACATAAAGATACACAAAACATAATCCTTCAAAACAAATGAAGCAATAGTTGAAAGTACTAATATAAAAATAAATAGGATCTTTGTTAAATTTACAAGTTACATAAAACAAATAATTCGCAAATTTGAAAAAGTTAAAAAATTGGAGATATATACGTTGTAAATAATATATATATATATATATATATATATATATATATATATTAAATAATTAACAAACTATGGATGCATGCACAAATGCATGTAAACACAATAATAACAATCAGCAACAATTAACTAACCAGTCAATAATAAACTTAACAAAAAACACTATAAAATACCCACAAAACTGCACCTGGATTCACAATTATTTCCACTCAATAGCCCCTAGAATAATTCAAAACATAACCATTAGCACCCATTAATCATTACTGAAGTACTGGGAATGTGTCGAAAGACCTTGTTAAAAGAAGAACTGGAAATTTAAAATTAAAAGTTTACTAAAATTTACTCAATTCAGTTTAGGTTATGCTTGGGAGGCTACAAAACTAAAATATTAACTTCAGTGATATTATTAAATATCATCATAAGATCTACACTCTTATGTGGATGTCATGTGTGACATCAAACTCGTTCAGAAATGTATAAATTATCATCTATATACAACTAATTTATCAGATCAATTAATAAAAACGGAACCCAGTGAATTAATTAAAAATGGGTAGAATACTTAATTAGAAGGCAAAATATTGATAGAATCAAGACGTTGACATTCGACACAACCTTAAGCAAAAGGTTTGGAAGGAAACTCCTATCATTATTATAAAGATTGATAGCAGTGGTGTTAAGAAGCCTATTTTCTTGAGAAACTGTTTTAAGTGAAAGATTTTATAAATATCTACTGACAGTCATGTTAAATGTTTAGTTCATGAATGCTGAATATTTCTTGTTTGGAAATGGTTAATTTCACCTTTACCATTCCAATTTTCATACTAACAGATTATTCTGTGATGTACCGATTATACTCAGATCAATGTAAAGCTTCGTAATCGAAATAGTTTTAGTGAGGCATGCAATTACAGGACTAAAATGATTGCAGTGTTTTGTTCTTTTCATTCATTCAATTGCCTACATCACGGTTAAGATAATACGGTTTGAAACATTATTGAAAGCAGAGAAAAGGATTTGTGGTCGTATGTCTTTACGCTTGGGATTTGTTACTGTCTCTTTTTGATCAGCGATAAAACATCGCATATTAAAAAGAGAAAAACAAACAAGTAATGTGTTGTTGCTTCTGAGTCTCAGTGTCTGCTGCATGGTCTTCAATGACAATGTAACTTTCTTTACTGTACATGAAAATGTGTTCCTCTGGTGATTGTCAAAATGATAGAAGGCCGAGAGAAATATCAGTTTTGTAGTTTATAGAACATATCTTCTTACTTAATTTATTAGCATAAGACTCAGTATGAAAGACTTGGATATACACACACACACACACACACATGTATATATATATATATACAGTAGCGTCCAAAACTAAGGGACAAAATTTTAAAACCTAATATTTATTAGAAATAACAACTTTGAAAAGCTGAAATTTTTACAACTGGTAGTCGTTATCATCCATAGTAACATACTAAAATTTGAATCATTTGCAAAGGATAGAAAAAGAATTATAACAATTATTTATTTATTTTCAAAATAGGATCGTCCAAAACTAAGGGACAAAATTGAGAAAAACAATGTAAACAGTATGCTATATTCAAATTTTTTGATTTTCTCTAAAGAATAAATCTTACTTAGTCATTTGTAAACGTGGCATCAGCCGGCACCATGGCGAAACGCCAAAAACTTGATTACTCTGTGAGACAAGCTATTGTGAAGCTACACAAGGAAAAGCACACCATTAGAGAGATTTCAGAGAAAGTGAAACGTTCCAAGAGTGTTGTAGGCAGGGTTGTTAAATCCTACAATGATACTGGCAAAATAGTTAGTGCTTTTAAAACCGGCAGACCCCGCAAAACTTCGGCAAGAGAAGATCGAATAATGCAGCGTATGTCATTAAAGGACCGTTTTAAGTCTTGCACAGAAATTAAAAGGGTTATGAATAGTACCTCATGTGTTAATGTGTCAAGACAGACTGTTTGTAGACGACTGCAAGAAATAGGGCTGTTTAATCGAACCCCAGGGAAGAAACCACTTGTTAGTTCGAAGAATAAGAAGAAGAGATTAGAGTTTGCAAACAGGTATGTAATTTGGACATATGAAAATTGGGCAAAAGTATTTTTCAGTGATCAAAGGAAGTTTAATTTATTTGGAAATGATGGAAAAAACAATGTAAAGAGACGTATTGGTGAAAGATTAAGTGCAAAGTGTACTAAGAAAACTGTCAAGTTTGGGGGCGGAAGCGTCATGGTATTTGGAATGTTTTCTAGCCAAGGTACAAACAACGCCTCTTGTCCGGTTACAAACTCGTGTAAACGCACAGATCTATAAAAACATTGTTCAAGATCATGTTGTGCCAATCATACAGAATTCAGGTTTCGATAGGGCTACCTTTATGCAAGATAATGCCCCATGTCACAAGGCAAAGGTGGTAATGAGTTACTTAGCGAGCAAGACTTGGAAATTATGGATTGGCCACCGCAAAGTGCTGACTTAAATCCAGTAGAAAATCTTTGGAAGACCTTAGGAGTGAAAGTTATAGAAAGAAATCCCACTAACACAGAGGATTTGTGGGTGAAGCTTCAAGAAGAATGGTCTAAAATTAGTATCGATGATTGTCAAGAACTGATTCGTTCTTGTAGTCGAAGATGTGCAGCTGTCATTGAGAGTAAGGGCTCATTTACTAAATATTGATTGTATATGTATTTTTATTGTTTTTTTGCCGTTTACATTGTTTTTCTCAATTTTGTCCCTTACGTTTGGACGTTCCAAATTTGAAAATAAATAAATAATTGTTATAATTCTTTTTCTATCCTTTGCAAATGATTCAAATTTTAGTATGTTATTATAGATGATAACGACTACCAGTTGTAAAAATTTCAGCTTTTCAAAGTTGTTATTTCTAACAAATATTAGGTTTTAAAATTTTGTCCCTTAGTTTTGGACGCTACTGTATATATACATATCCTCAATCTGATATATATATATATATATATATATATATATATATATATATATATATATATAAACATAAAACATTAGGCAGCATATAATTTACATACAAAGAAATAATCACACAGAATCAATCAGAAATATTAATGCCATTAATGGTGACATCCGTCACTAGAGACATTATATATATATATATATATATATATATATATATATATATATATATATATATATATATATATATATATATATATATATATATATATATATATATATATATATATATCAGATTGAGGAGACACAGTGGAGTAATGGTTAGCAGTTCAGATTAAAGAATTGGAGAGCCGAGTTCAAATACATTACATTTACTTACATGCTAATGCCCTTGGGAAAGGTATAAATCCTCTTCTCCTTCCAGCTATGGGTAAAATAGCAGGACAGACTGGATTCTATAGCCTTGGATGCCAATTGGCCAATGTGATGGACAACTCTGAATTCAAAACCTGCGGAGGGTCATTTGGGGACCTTGTGGCACATAGCACACCAGGTCTCTGTATTCAGCCCTACAAAAAGTGTGGATGGTCCTGCACAAAGCCTTCACCACTATAGTCAAGCTATGTGTGCTGGTGTCTGGCTGTTGGTTCCTAAGAACTGTGATGCTTGACCCTCATACATTGAATAATAATGGATTTTTTTATGGAATTAGCCATTAGAAGAGCTGAATAACTGTCTTCCATACAATGCCTGCATTTAACTTTTCAGGGACATACTTAACGTACATGTGTACATCTATTTTGACATGATTCACCTAGATGTGATTGTGCTATTTAATGTATATACAAACATGCACACACATATGCAGACATATGAATAAGTTTGAAATAAGATATTTGAAGAATGCATTTACCTCCCCACTCAGTCAGGACAACCTTTACCTTGGAACCAGCAATAAAATCATAAAACTGGAAACAAAAAAAAAAATAATTTTTTTAAAACTTAAAAAAAAAAATCAGATAAGATTTATTTGAAATTTTTGAAAATTATTAAATTAGGTAATTGAACATTACAGGTGATTTTTTTTATCATTTCACCCCAAGCAAGGCAATAAAGCCACTGGGTTACAAGGGATTACTGAGTATTAGAGAATATGAGAAAAACTACGATGAAGGAGAGAGGACAATAAAAGAGCAAGAATTAAGAAGCCAGAAGATAATGAGTAAGATTACATTTAAACTTGACTGGGAAGCAAAAATCTGGAAGAGAGTTCCACAAACGAGAAGTATTAGGTTGGTGCAAAAATAATGACGTAATAATGTCGTTTTTTGACCTATTTTTTAACGTCAAAAACGACATTATTACGTCATTATTTTTGCACCAACCTAATACAATAGAAAATAATAGGAGAATAGCCCTTACAGTTACATCTAACCATTCCAACTATAAAATGATGAGGTGCTTGAATTTATAAAATCTAGTTACCATAGTGGAAAGTTCATCAGAACAATTACTATGAAAGCATTTATAGAAAAGACATAAGGAAGCCAAGTGACTGTGGTGGGAAAGGAAACTGAAGCTGAGATGCCAGGTCAGGACCAATAAAATTGCAGATTCTTCTTTGGATTTAATGAAGTATATCTAATATACATCAGGAGCATCAAACCAGATGTGGAAGCAATATTCAAAGCAAGAACAAATAGTAGACTTATATATATGTAAGATAGATTCTAGCAAAAACAATTATCTAGCGCAACATAATGAACCAAGTTTCCTAGTAGCAGACTTAGAAATTGATCCAATATACTCTTTTCATTCCATATCAACTGAAAACTTTACTCTGAGAAAATGCAATGAGTCACTCCCATGTGGTTAGCATCAGCCATACTGATGGAAGGTCAAAAGGGTTTCCTCAGATGATTAAAAGAGAGAAATTTCATTTTTGAGGCATTAAAATTAAGAAGCCACTTCTTGCCTCATTTAACAACAAACTGTAGGTCATTTTTGAGATCAGCTGCCAATTTGACCATATCAAACCAATCAGAGTTACTATTAAAGAAGAAGTAATAATTTTAATAAGATTTAATATATAAAATTGGATTCAATTGTAAATTGCAGGACACAAGTAAGTTAATAACTACAGTTCTGCCTTTGAATTCATATGCCTCTCTATATAACAAATATCATAGGATATTATTCAAAAAGCAGATATCACAAGAATCATTACGGGAACATTAGAGATGCTATATTTGATATTTAATATGCCAAACCAAATATGAGAAAACGAAACCAGCAATATGACAAAAAAGCCAAATGTCTTTTTTTAATAGCTAATGGCAGCTAAATGTACTGACATAACGTTTTGATTGATTGATTGATTGATTGATTGATTTGTTTTTTATGGCTTATCAACCCATCATGGTTTATTAAAAACTGGGACATATTTTGGATTGAAAGAATGATTCTTGTTTAGTAAATGAATATTGCATTAACATTTCTTTGTGAATAACAATGATTTCTTCCAGTAAAAGTACTAGTATTTGATCTATAGCTAGGGGTGCAGATGGAATTATACCTTTCCCAAGAACATTTCTGAGCAGGAATGTAATAAACCCAACTGGAATTTGAACTTGGCTCTATGATTTCATGTTCCAATGTTCTATCCATTCCACCAACCACATATACACCAATTTTTAGAATATGTATCAGCATTTAAGAATATTGATCCTGCAACATCAAAATAATGAAAAATACAAGATGAAAGCATAGTAAAAATAAATTGATCTATAAAAGTTTTCTTATACCATGAAAAAAACTTTAAGTTAATATAATGGGTAAGGGAAGGTAAAGAGATAGAAAAGTAAAATTTAAAAATGAGTTGCAACAATATGTCAAATAGAGTTCACAAAAGGTGACACTTAAAGTGGGGGGGGGTCTGTTTAGATACCATAATCATCATGTTATAATATAATCATCATCACATAATACTAATAATAATAATAAAAAAATTAAGAAAAATATATAATGGAAAACATAAATATATATATATATATATATATATATATATATATATATATATATATATATATATATATATATATATATATATATATATCCATCTATCCATCTATCTATCTATCCATCTATATATATTATTATTTTTTTAATTTGCAACTTTTTATATATATATATATATATATATATATTATAAATTAATTGACTTAAAATATGGTTTTTTCACTACACAGTTCTAACCATGTTTCAAAAATGGATACAGATAAATCTATTTATGAAAAACTACGTTATATTACATTAAAATATAGACATATTGAACACCCAGACACCCCTAGTCTAGCAAAATAGATTTATCTGCAACCTTGGAAACATGAATTTTATTTTAGCTGTGTATTTAAAACCCAGTAATTTTTAAAGCTACTCCAAAATTCGCTTGAGGATGAAATGGAACTAATGTCTTCAATTTAATTACAAAATTAAATTCGGGGCTTTTAGCTTCCATTTTTGAAACATGGTTAGAACTGTGTAGCGAAAAAACCATATTTTAAGTCAATCAATTTATAATATTAATGCTCTGTAAATTTACATTTAGCACTATTTTGTAAAAATAAAAATATCTACAAGAACACCGGATTATATATCTTACTGTTCTTTCTTTTTATTAATATACATATATATATATATATATATATATATATATATATATATATATATATATAACAAAAATATAATAAATGATAAAAAATCAAGATAATCATGATAATAATCTAATAATTATTACAAATTAAAAATATAAATAGTAATGATAAATAAATAAAAAAAATAATAAATAATTACAAATAATAATAAAAAAGAAGATTAAAAAAATATGGTAAAGATAATACAGTGGGTAAAATAAGTATTTCATCCCCTGCTGATTTTCTGAGTTTGCCACCTTACAAAAATAGGAACGGTCTATAATATTCAGAGTAGGTCCATCTTGAAAGTGAGTGACAGAATATAAAAAAATTCTAGAAAATCCCATTGTATTAATTTTTGTACGTTTATAACTTTTTTATTGAAAAAATAAATATTTCACCCCATAGTAAAACATAACTCAGTATTTGGTGAAGAAACCCTTGTTGGCAAGCACATCAGCCAGACATTTCCTGTAGTTGGTCACCAAGTTTTTACAGATCCCAGGGGAGATTTTGGCCCACTCTCCTTTGTAGATCCTCTTCAAAACCTGAAGTTTTCTAGGTTGTCATTGGGCAACTCAAAGCTTCAGCTCCCTGCACAAAGATTCTCTAAAGGATTAAGGTCTGGAGACTGACATGGCCACTCCATTACCTTAATGTACTGCTTCTTGAGCCACTCCTTTGTTACCTTAGCCATATGCTTTGAGCCATTGTCATGCTGGAACACCCATTCATGACCCATCTTCAGTGTCCTGGCTGAGGTAAGGAGGTTTTCACTCAAGATTTCCCTGTACCTGGCCCCATCAATCTTTCCCTCAACCCGGTGTAGGCATCCTGTCCCCATAGCAGAGAAGCAGCCCCAATGCATAATGTTTCCACCACCATGCTTTATGATTGGGATGGTGTTCTCAGGGTTCAAGTCAGATTTTTCTTACCTCAGAACACAGCGACTTGAGTTGATGCCAAAAAGCTCAATTTTAGTCTCGTCTGACCACTGCACTTTCTTCCAACCTTCCTCTGAATCATCCAGGTGCTCATTTGCAAACTTCTGACAGGTGTGTACATGTGCCTTCTTGAATAGTGTCACTTTATTTCCAGATTATCCAGAAATCTTAATTAAACTATATATTAATTAAGAAAAACCTTTATTAAATAAATTACGACCATTACAACTTTAAATTAATAATTTAATTCCAGCTTGGTAAAAATTTTGAAAGTGTTTGTAACTGATTTAATAAAGGTTTTCTTTATGAATATATGGTTTAATTAAGATTTGTTGGTCATCTGGAAAAAAAGAGACAATTATTTTAAATATCATCTCAGGGGTTCACTTACTTTTGCACAGCACTGTATATATTATCAATATAAAAATGGATGTGAAAAATTTCTTTGCCTGATCAATTGCCAAACTCTATCCAAATGAACAAATATCAAAACTCTGTCAAGGGTTTTTGGTCAGGCCCCAAAATTTATTTTTTGCAAAAATAAGAAAATAATAGAGTGCTGACCTTTGAAATGAACAGAACTTGCTTTCTTCAAACATCAGTATTTTTAAACCTTTCTTTTCTAAATACTGCCCACTGACCAATAGAAAAAAACAACAAAACTACTTCATCTACTGTGCTTGCCTTGTTTTTGTTTGGAACATGAAAGCATTATACCTATTAAACGTTTTTTCTTTATTTAGTTCTGATTTCATAGTAACTAAAGTAACTAACAAGTTATTGTAGGCGTCCCAATGATTCATTAAATCACAAAAAAAAACAACATATCTTACCAATCGCTCTCAGTAGAAATGTACAGGAAAATTTGCACAAGAAAAGAGGCTATTTGTGTTTGTCATCTTCCCCAAATGTTCAGTGCCAAGAAAAGTTCCAAGAAGAAAAACCAATCATTGGAAATCAAAATGTACTTGACAATCTGTCAAGATCGGATTAAATGAATGCTTATATGCAGAGGGAATTGTCTGTGGTGGTTGAGGCAGCAGCAGCATAGTCTTTTGTTGGTAGAACATGGAAACTTGATTTCTGTTTTGTTTTTCCTGCTTGGTTGCACCTTCCTGCACCTGTCATGCAGGATATTTTCTGCAACGCATCAATGCTCTTAACTGATTCAGACGGGATGAAGATAACTTTGTCATAGTGATTGTGTTACATTATTTTAAATGCCTCTCTACCTTACTTCTTTTAGTCTTTCTTGGTGTTTTTTTTCACTCTTTTTTAAGCAGATTCTTTTTCCTATAGTTCTTCCTTTTTTATTCTTGAAGATCCATCTTTTGTTTTGTTTTATTTTCAACCATCAGGCTTTTCTTGTTATCGTTCTTCATCTGTTTTACAGACTCCTCCTGGGACATTATCTTAAAATAATACCATGTTGTAATCCTGCCTGATACTTACTGCCATTACAAATGGAACCAGTGAATAATGTTGTATTAAAATTGCAGGGGGCAAAGCTCTGGCTCAGTTAATAAACAGAAAGGATTTTTTTTGTTTTTTTACTTGCTCGGTTGATAAAAACAGGCAATTTGAGTTGAACGTTATGAAGAGAAGAAAAGACAATCTTTATGGCTGTCAGCAAGAGAAAAAATCCCAAGATGTCATAAACAAATTGGAGATATCAAAATAAAAAAAACGTCTTCTTCTATGTACCGTGTCCCTTCAGGATGATCATGGCTCTCCACTGTCTTTTTTATTTCTAAATAAATTTTGTCTTTTTGTTCTGCTATCCATTTACTTAAACTTGCTAGATAAATTATGTGTTGTTTTCCTTTGTTCTTATTGCCTTCAATCTCTCCTGTGAGTATCAAAATTTCCAAACCCTCTTTCCTCATCATGTGCTCTCGAAATTTCAACAATTTTTTTCTGAGATTAAGTATAAGTGTCCTTTTAGTTTCAATTTTCCTTTTTAATTGCTCAAATTTTAGGTCCTGCATACAGAAGTTTAAATATCTGGGAAGTGTTTTAACAGATGTCAGAAAATATGATACTGACATCAGAAAGAACATTGGAATAGTGAAAAATGCCTTCCAGTCTAAGCAAAGTATTAAGAAAAATTTCATTAGAATGCAAAGAACAGGATGCTGAATTGAAATGTAATATCAATCCACCTATATGGCAGTGAATACTGAACAATTTCCTTGCAGATGAAGAAAAGGCTTCAAGCAACAGAGAAGGATGCTGAGAATTCCATGGACACAGCATGCGAATAACAAGGAATATTTAAGGAAAATGGGATTTTTAAGGGAAATAACTTAACATCAGGAACAGACAACTTAAATTTATGGGAAACATAGATGATAGGCTTGGAGAATTTGACATTCACAGGGCAAGAGGAGCAGAGGAGAACAGCATAATCTTCCTAATGAGCTTGTATAGCAGAACAGGGATGGGAGAGATAATAAAAAGACAAACATTGCTAACTGCTACAAAGGATAGGGAGTTGTGGAGGCCTTTGAACACCCATGTTCTGAAGGAATATGACACATAGAAGAATAAGAAAAACACCAGCCACCAATATCTTTCATAATACTTTAGCATGATGAATGATAAAATAAGTCTGAATCACACCAGTCAGTGAGTGGGTGTGTTTCTAATTCCGTGGACCCTTATCTGAAATGTGGGCCTTACATACTCATCTGTAATGCCTAAGAGAGACTACTCCCATCCTCTCTCAGGCAGGGGTGTTTATATAACTCCCTATAATATGATTTTTTCCCATTTTTTCACCTCATGGTCTAATCATGTGAACTTGCACACTTGGCAGCTGTGAGGTTACCTCAAGTCAACCATATACCTTGGCTCCATTAAGTGTCTGATGTGACATTGAGTACAAAGTCTATTCCTGGTATGATCTGAGGTGAAACACGGGCTATCACTCAGTGACTCATCGGATCATCATAAGGAATTCACAATCAAGTTTAAAGAATTTAACTAGTTAAAGAGAATTCCCAATGGTGTATCTGCCTAAAATATAAAAAAATAATTTCCTTAACACAGTTAGCAAGAAGAAAAGTTCCAATTTGGCTAATTAAATTTAAAACAAACAAAGAATTGTTTTTCTCTGAAACATTAGTGTTTTATTTACATGGTGTCAGATTTTATTATGCAATTTAATATATTCACAATAAAATTGGTATTTGGCATCGGTTAGACTTCATTGTAAACCAAAGAGCCACATCATTACAATTTTTATATAAGGTAGGTTTTTACAGACTGGAGTTCATCTTCTAGACTGGTTGACAAACAAGATTAAAGAACCCATTTTGAATCTGCTATTTAACCCATAGATGAGGGAGAGAATAGATGGGTTCATACTTTTCCCAAATGTCATATGTGATATAAATAACAAATGAATGTCAGGTAATAATATCTGTTTCTGTAAGAAATATTTAAAATGTCATATTTCTTGGTGTGAGATTTTATCATGCTATTCAAATGTTGTGCATCATATTGGAAAATATGAATAATAGTAGAGGAATTGATATTTATTTTGTTATTTCAGATATATAAATATTGTCATAGGGTATAACAAAGATATATCCTCAAAAGAGAAACAAAATAATGCCATGTTATTAAGTGAGGGGAACATAATATTGGAAACAGAGGAGAGAATGATCAAAAAGAGAATTTAATATGTGGGAAATATAGGAACAAAAAATATCCTGCAAACTTGCTCAAAATGCCTTTTCAAAATTCTTTTTTTATGTCAAGCTTGCTGTATTCTCAATAATAATGAAAATCTCATATAAGAATATTTTAGCACCTTGCATGAAAGAGGGATTGCAGTCCAAATACCCAATTATATATATATATATATATATATATATATATTTAAAAGGAAAACAGACCACTTTAAGGTACCATTATAATAATTTATTTCGCCAGAGCCTTTTAAGGGACACCAGATCATCAGATAGCACTTCCAAAAATGAAACAAAACAAAAAATGAAATTAAAATTGATGCGTAGTGTAAGTTTTTGTAATTTAACAGAGAGTGTAAAAGGGGTAGTTAAAGAGACATGGTAGAGTATAGGGAGGGATTAATTTCATATCTCTCTCTCAAGCATACTTTGTATTGGGGGAGGAGGAGTGACCAGACATATATATATATATATATATATATATATATATATATATATATATAAGGAAATATATATATATGTATAAGGAAATATAGTTTTAAGGTATGCTATATTTGTGGGTAGTCGATTGCATTGTAAGTAGTCTATTCTAATGGTTATTTTGTTGGGAGTGGTTTCTTAATTTGTTTATTATTTACTTTATGTATCTGGATTAATTTATTTTACTTGTTTTTGCTTATTTATTTTTAATTCTTTTATTTTTATTTATTCTTTTTAGTTTTTGAATGTTAAGTAAAAAAAAATTCTTTTTGTGTCTGCATTTTGATATTAGTCCTGATTGTTTATTTAGTAGTTTGTTTTTAGTCTTCGAAGGTAATTATAACTATTTTTACCTCCAGAGTTTGCAGTTTTTGGATTGATTGTTATAGGCTGATGTTCTTTTCCTTATTTTCTATGATATTTTTTGGTGTGATTTGCTTTTTGTTTTTAATTTTTCAAATATACTTTGAAAGCATGATATTGTTTGCATATTTACTATTTGTGGAAGATGTTTTGTGTGCACAGAGTCTTTGTTTCCAGGTACACATGGGTTTAATTTGTTCTGGTGGTTTGTTGATAGTTTTCCAATTGCGCTTTTTTATTATTTGTGTCATGTTCTAGGTATAACTGTAGCTGATTTTTACTGTGTTTTTATTGAATATTTTGTGGAGAGTGCTTGATTCAGAGAAGTGTTTTTGTAAAAAATGGATATTTTTCCTACGTTAGGAAATAAAGAAATAAAAAATAAGTTAATCCAAAAAAATAAATAAAGTAAATAATAAACAAATTAAGAAACAACTCCCACCAAAATAAACATTAGAATAGAGTACCCACATTGCAATAGAGTACCCACAATGCACCACTGACCCATATATATCTTTGAGAAAAAACACAATGCATGTGGCCTGATGATTACGTTTAGTATGAAACAGACTGTTGCCTCTGAGTGTTGTCTTCAATTTTTACTTTTATATATATATATATATATATATATATATATATATATATATATATGCAATTTTTATATATATTATTTATATATGCATGGTACTCATTAGAAAGCACTCTATTTCTGATGATTGCAAAGGCTGTGAAACCCAGGGTTACAAATTCACATCAATGCAACTATATATATATATATATATATATATATATAAGAAGATAAATATGGTTTAACCTCCCCATATAATCTAGCATTTACAACTAAAATAGGAAAAATATTTTTTAAATTATTAAAAAAAGAATTTCCCCCAACTAATGCATTGTATAAAATTTTCGATAAAAACAATGTTAAATTAAGTTATAGTTGCATGCCAAATATGACTAACTTAATTAGTAAGTACAACAGGAAAAGAAATCATAGATAAACCACACCCCAACCCCTCTAAATGTAACTGTAGAAATAAGGATGCCTGTCCACTTGAGGACAGGTGCCAACAGGAGTGTATGGTTTACAAAGTTGCGATACATAGAAATCAACATAGGATCTACCCAAAGTAGCTTCAAAAAATGTTATTATAATCATCCAAGTAGTTTTAATCACGAAATCTATAGACATAGTACCAGCTTGTTTACTTACATATGGGATGTTAATCAAGAAGATAATAGTGACGCCATTTTGAAATGGGAAATGTTAAAAAAATGCCATAAATATAAGGGAGGAGACAAGTTTTGTTTATTATGTATGGAAGAAAAATTAGCAATCGTCACCTATAAGAAACCTAAGAATTTATTAAATAATAGATTTGAGATACTTAATAATGTAGGCATAGCAGAGCCTTGTTATTATTAGTGCTTTGGGTTTCCTCTCTTTTTTATTGTCATGTGGTTTTATACTTTAATGGTTTTATCAATAAATACTGTCCCACCATTTCCTTTTTTAGCTAGTTTACCCTGAAGATCCATTTAGGTGAAATCTAGGTAGGTTTACCTGGCTTGTTAGGATTTATTATATATATATATATATATATATATATATTATACATACATACATATATATATAAACGAGATATTCGCCTCGGTAATTTAAACAATGCTTTATTTGTACACACAACGAAATCTGATCATAATTTTGATTTTGATTCTGTGAAGATTTTAAAATATATTCATAATAAAAATCTTAGACAGATTTATGAGGCAGGCATAATATCTATCTCATGCACAGTGAATACTAGACCTGGCTTTTTTAATATTTCCCCTTTTCTAGCAAGATTAATGCTCGACAAACGCACATATAAGTTTTAGATTAAAATAAAATTCTTTTCATTTTTCATTCAAAATACTCTATTTTAGGAATACATTTTCACAACATCGCCCACGTGACGCTGACGTGATCATATTGAAACCGAACGCTGATCTTGAAAAATTTCAGTTGTCTGTTTTGATTAGTTTTACTCTTATGTCCATCGTCTTTTCATGTTGAATTAAATATAGTCTAATGTTATTTATGTTTTATGAATATGTCCTGAAGAAGATGGTCTACTAGACTGAAACATCCGATGTTGACATTATATTAACATTAAAACAGCATAATTGCATATTAGGATTTTTGTTTCTTTCCATATATATATATATATATATATATATATATATATATATATTTTGAACAATAAAAAAATTAAAAGATTAAAATCTTTAGACACACTGGGTTGTAGATTAATATTCTTTCAGTTTTTTTATTATTATTTCATTTAGATTCCTTGACTAGTTTAGACCAAAATGCTCATCATCGGGAGGAGAAATATTTCTGCTTGCTGGTAGCAGTAAACTACAGAAATGAGTCTTTTGCTGGAGAAAATAAACTTTTGTCTGTAGTTTTCATTTGTTTTTTTTCATTTTTTTATCTTTTTAACATGAATCTTTTAACATTCCTTGTGTTGGTCAAACAGTCTCTTTTAAGTTGTTATTTGAGATAAGAGCTGGATAGATACATGCTGCTCTGAATTCTCTGGTCAGTTTGACAGTTTTATTGGACCTGGTGAGGGGATGTGTCTCTGTTTAGTGTTTGTGTGTGTGTTATTTGGTTCTTAGGGAGTGAGTGAGTATGATACATATATGACAGTATATGAGTATGACATATACATGTATATATATATATATATATATATATATATATATATATATATATATATATATATATATATGTATGTATTTTCTGTTCATGTATTATATTTATAGATACAAATATTTAAGTAAATGGAAGCTTCTGGTTAGCAAAGTCAAATTACTGTTTGAAATTGACGCTTCCTCTGTAGCTAAATAGTATAGCATGTCAGGCTATATGACAGTTCCATGTAGGATACAGATTTGATTCTTCTCAGAGGATACATATTTTCTATGAAATTTCTTGAACATTCAGGCCAGTAAATGTAGTTAATACTGTTTATTATAAACAGAGCATTTACTTAAATATTTGTATCTATAAAAAATAATGTAAAAACAGAAAATATATTGAAATAATTGTCAGACTTAATCCATTTCATAACACACACAAATATATATTATGTTGGTGCAAAAATAATGTCGTTTTCTCACATAGTAACATATGTGAGAAAAAGACATTATTTTTGCACCAACCTAATATATTAAATCTTTCAAATTTCTGAATAAGTCAATAAGTAAATTTGCCAAGATTTTCATTAATTCTTATTTTTCTATGATATTTTTCCCAAGTATTTTATGCAGCTGTTTTTTAATGCCTGCATTCTCGTGTTTGATGGAACCAAAATTAATACATCTAAATGTTCAACTTAAATTTTTGTGTGTATGTTTCTTTTTTTTTATATTAAACCCAATATACTATCTCCTATGGAGGGTGACACCTAACTTATTTATGAAATATAATTTTTCTTCTGTTTGCAGCCTTGGAAACCTCTAACCAGGAGGTTCAGAGTAATACATGCCGGTCCTGATCACATCTACATAAAAATCTTGATCTAATGAGGCTATTTGATTTTTTAGGTTAATGTCTTGGTTTTGTCACAATTTTCAGTGTTGGGTAAAACTACCTCCTTTTACAGATTATTCTATATTCAACTTGCTTATGTCTTGAATTCATTTAACTGAAAGAATTCAATCACAGCCATTACAATCTTCAGCAATGACCACTACAAACTCTTCAAACTTTTCTCAAACTAGTGAAATATCATGATTTTGTTTGTCCTGAAAACGTACTTAAATTGATGGAAATTAGAAAAAAGCCACAAAGTAGACAACAGAGAACCAGTGGATGAAATCAACTCTGATGCAGATAGCGACTCTGCTTCAGTAAACATAATGTTTAAGCTCCAAGGGAATAGCTGAATAGATCCCTTTATGTAACTGATGGGCATCAAAATCCACCATATTGAAATGGATGTTATCAGACGAGTTGCCGTCTCACTGATTGGTAGTACCACATTTGATAACTTGTGGAGTGAATCTGATAAGCTAAAAATCAAATCCAGAAGCTATCAGCTTCCACAAGGGAAGAATCACACCATTTGATACTTGTGACATGTTTGTAGATTATGATAGCCAACAATTTCATCAATCACTCATGGTTATCCAGGTGCTGGCCTCACTTCTGGGAAGAAACTTGTTATGAATCTAACAACTCAACTAGAAGCATAGCCACATGCTAAAAGCTGTGTACGCTTACTCTTAAGTACCCCAATGTTTAAAAAAAAATGGAAACATAATGACAATTATGCTTAGAATTGATAAGAGAGAGAGTTGAAATTTTGATGGAACATAAGAAAGAAGAAGAGACTTGAAGCAACAGAAATGTGGTTCTACAGAAGGATGCTGAGGATACTATGGACGGAATATGTGAGCAACGATGAAGTTTTAGAGAAAATGGAAACAAAAAGGACACTTATATGCAACGTGAGAAAGTGGTAGTTGAAATTTCTAGGGCACATAATGAGGAAAGAGCGCTTGGAAAATCAGATAGTCTTTTCTTTCTTTTTATGTGCCATATCCTTTCAGGCAATCGTGGCTCTCCACCTCCCTCTATCCCTTGCAGCGCTCAACAAGTTCCTTCCCTCTGCTTCCTCCCTCAGACCATGTTCTGTCATCCACCTGCTCAAGCTCGCCAGGTATATCACGCATTGTCTCTCTTTCCCTCTATTAGGCCTGTGAGTATCAGATTCTCCAGGTCATCCTTCCTCATTATATGTCCCAGAAACTTCTCCTTGCTTTCATCCTCTCTAAGACCTCATAGTTGCTCATATGCTCAGTCCATGATATCCTTAGCATTCTTCTGTAGAACCACATCTCCATCACCTCAAGTCTCTTCTTCATTTTTGAGGAAATCATCCAACATTCACTGCCATAAAGAAAGACAGACAGACAGAAGAAATCAATATATGACCTACTTAGTAAGATTAAGTAAATGGATGGTGGAACAAGATGCAAGAGAAATAGCAAATCTTATATATTAATAGTCCTATATGGCAAAGTATGCTTGCTGATCTCCTCACAGATGAAAATAGAGAATTAGGGCAACAGAAAAGTGGTTATACAGAAGGATGTTGAGAATACCATGGAGTGAACATTTTAGCAATGGTAAAGTTTTAGAGAAAACTGAAACGAAATGGACACTTATACTTAGAAAGAAGCATTTGAAATTTCTAGGGTACATAATGAGGAAAGAGGGCTTAGAAAATTTGGCATTCACAGTGCATCGTAAGAGGCAAAGTGACAGATAAAAGCAGTGCATCACCTACCTAACAAGCCTACATAAATGGTTAGGAGAACAGGGATTAGGAGAGACAGTGAAAAGACAATATTTATTAAGAGCTACAAAGTAGACGATAGAGCCATGATCATCCACTGAAGGGAAATGGCATGAAGAAGAAGAAGAAGAAGAAAGAAAGAAAGAAAGAAAGAAAGAAAGAAAGAAAGAAAGAAAACCCATATTCGACAAAACTATATATTATTAACAAAGCGGACAAAGAACTCCATCGATTTGATTCTTGTATTATTGAACCCATTTAAAGTAAGTAACTGGTTGACCCTATAGCTGAAGATGTTATTAAATAAACTCAGCCTGAACCGCATTCCCTGGACTGATGATTTTTATACAAATTTAGAACAAGGCAAAAAAAAAAGCTGGATTTGAGATCTCTTGTCTGACATGTCCTGATGATAAACTACAGTAAGGGCTCTGATCAGGAGTTTCTGAGGGGCATGGAACCACCTCTTAATTGCTGTCCCAGGTCCACTCTGAATCACAGTGGTAGCACCTGTTAGGGTCCCAGCTACAGGCAAATTGTTAAGCCTCAAACTGAGATCAAAACACTCTGAAAGTGTAAAAATAGTGAGCGAAACTCTTTTGATAACAATAAAGGGAATATCTACATCCAAACCAAGAGTGTTACTACCCTTAATTATATTCCCCAAATGGTATATTCTGACTATTATTTTTATTATTATTACTATTAACTTTTTGCTGAGCAGATTTTGTATACTTTTCTTTTAGCAGTGTAATTTGAAAAAATAAGAAAATGAAAAAATATTATAGGTTTTATAAATATTTATGTCACTTAGCTTCCCCCATAGTTTTCATTTCCAACAATAATAATGATTTCTTCATACTCAATTCCTACTATTTAACCTATTGATAGAGGTGAGAAGAAATGGATTCCTATCTTTCCCAAGTGTATTTGCACTTAAGTGAATGGAATGAACTTGAATTCCATTACACTACCCATACACCCTGGGGTCACCAGAGAAAGTAATTTTCTTTCAAAAAACTCTTGTTAATAACAAATCACATACACATATACATGTTTTTATACATATATATATATATATATATATATATATATATATATATATATATATATATAATATAGTATAATATAAAAGGCTCAAACACTAATATTCCATGGTTATATCTATCCATATATATATATATATATATATATATATATATAACATAAATATGTTATAAAATCACTACAAAAATAGCCATTTTGTTTCAACACCCTCAGTGTCTTATCAAGTGATAAGGTCACTTGATAAGACACCGAGGGTGTTGAAACAAAATGGCTATTTTTGTAGTGATTTTATAACATATTTATGTTATAAATTTTTCTAAAATAAATAATTTTATATATATATATATATATATATATATATACATAGATAGATAGATAGATTGATAGATAGATAGATGCATAGATAAGACATGTGTACAATTTGGCTGAAAATCCACAAAGCATAATGATAAAATGAGTATATTTTATGCACAAATTTGCTGTTATAAAAATACCAAGAGTTTGTCCAGCAAAAGTTGCAGCAGAGGATAAACTCTTTTTATACATCATTTTATCATCATGCTTTGTTGAATTTTGGTCATATTATAGAAATGCCTTATCTATGCAAATGGAGTTTCTTTCTGTTTTGATGGAGATACTTCAAATTAAACTCTTCAATGAGTTGACAGCCATCATATATATATATATATATATATATATATATATATATATATATATATATATATATATATATATATATGCAGTGTGTGTATGTATATATATTCAAACATATATTGTTAAATATAACAGACAACAAATGTCTATTATGTTTGATCCTTAGCCTTTCTTAACTTCATATAGTGGCTTTAGTTTCAGGGAAAATAAAGACAAAATCTGCCCAACATTTCAATATTTTTTATTATGCTATTCCTTGATCTAAGCTTTTGGCTCACAAGAGACATCATCAGAGTGGTTATATGGACATTACAACGGAGATATTAAAGATGACATCCTGTTATGCTTACATAGTAGTTTGCTATGCGATGATAATGGTCATGGAATAGCAGATGCAGGTCGTAAGTTCTTAGTATTTATATGTGTGTGTGTATGTGTTTGGTTGAATAATCAAGACATAATATGTCTATTTTTATTTAATCCTCTCAAATTCATGGAGCAATTTCTTAGTGCTGTTAAAAAAATGAGTAAGAAAGATGCCATAGTTTTGATTATATCTTTTATTTTCCCAAGTACTTTCAATCTCATCCAAGATTATCTTCTGGGAAAAATTGCTAAGACAAAAATGAGTGTAACTGATAATTTTGGATTAATAATGATTTTTGCTGCAATAATACACTGCATATTGTAAGAACTGTTACATCACTGTTAAAACTGCCATAACTTCTCACTTGTCTAACTGTTAATGATGGATTATTTACCTAGACTCTCTCAATCTTTGTTTCCTCTGTCTTATCTAACTTTTTTGTTCTTCCTGTTTACTTTGAACCGAAAACACTTCCACTAGTAGCAAATATCTTTTGGAAAAGAAATTATCAGCCGTCTCTCACGGAGTCATCTTTCACATCAAATCATAACCTTCATCTTTGTTTCAGCAGAAATTTTAGCTATGATTTTAGTGCAAAGAAGCAAGATGATGTTCAACTACAATGACTTGCCAAGGTACCTTACACTCATGTTAATAAAATAGAAAGTTTTCTGCATGTTATGACTTTATCCTCTTAGACCTATAATTGGCTCAATAGTTTTTTCATTGTCTGCTTAAAGTAATCCATCTTCTATTGCACGACATCTATGAAAATGCAATAATTTATTTTCCAATCAGACACTACTGATAAAAGCATACTACTAAACAATATTAACTTCTTAATAAAATAAAGATGTAGTAAGTCCAGCCCTTTGCACACCAATGCATGTAGATATAAAGGTGCATATAGAAATAGCAAAATATCTATCTACCTACCTACCTGTGTGTATATATATATATATATATATATATATATATATGTATGTGTGTGTGTGTGTGTGTGTGTGTGTGTGTGTGTGTGTGTGTGTGTGAATAGTGATATAATGGATATCAGCTTAGAATGAAAAATTGGAGAGCCAGGTTCAGGGTTAGAGTTGAGTTTGTTATGTTCACTTACGTACAAGTACCCTTGGGAAAGGCATGAATGCATCTCTTTTCACCCCAGCTAAAGTTGAATAGCATGACAGAGTGGGTCCTGTAGCTTTAGTTGGCAAACAGTTTTCTGCAGAAAGAAAAGGCAACCAACTACTGGAAAATCTTTTGTCTAGCCAGTCACGAATCAAAAGAAAAAAGATCACCCATGGATATACAATGTATGGCACTTAACTGAATAATATTTTTTTATCATTTCACCCCCAAGCAAGTGAGTAAAAGCACTAGAACACAAGGGGTTACTGGGTGTGTAAGAATTAGGAAAAAGAAACATTACTAAGGAGTGAGAACAAAAGAAGAGTAATTAGGAGGACAGCTGATAGTGATTGACATTGCATTTAAATTTTTGAAGATTAAAGTTGACTGGAAAGCATGGAGCTGGAAGAGAGTTCCACAAGTGAGAGTTTGAGAGAAGAACATTTTAGCATAGAACTCATAGTCACATCTAGCCAGCTCAACTTGTTGAGACCTAATTACCAGTCTAGTACTGCACTTAAATTCATAGGTACCCTGGCAAATAGCTCATTCGAACAGTTGTCATGAAAGTATTTATAGAAAAGGCAAGTCCTTATCTGGCATCTCAACTGTAGTCGAGATGCCAGATAAGGACTTGTAATATTGCAGATTCTTCTTTGGACATATATGCATATATGTGTGTGTGCATCCATGTGTGTATGTGTGTATATAAGATTTATTCTCAATTATATATATGTTTGTTTCTGTGTAAGTGGTTGTTTGCTGTGCCTTTAAGTCTCATTAATTGGAGGCATTACATCTTTAGATAATCTTTAGATAATCTTTAGATAATCTTTGCAACAATTCTGGTAGTTTATCATATTCACCCTTCTTAGCTTTCAAATTAAAAGTGTCCAAAAAGTTCATCTTTGAATAGAATTTAAACTTCAATATTTGCCTGCATAGTTTTGTGAAGAGATGCAACATACAAGGGCTTTTTGAATTAATATTTTGCAGAATCTATCAATTAAAGTTTTTAGGTGTCTTTGTAATTTAGGTGTCTTTGATGATGATTTCTCCTGGCTGAAATGAAGAAATCATTTGAAATAAATCAGCATAAATGGAAAACAATTCTTTGATACACACCTTGATGCCTTTAAATTGGAAAAGCAAAAATGCGTTGCAGCAGTTCTTTCTGAAGTCTCTCACGTTTGCCTTTCATAGTGAAGTTAATAAGAAAAAGTTTATGAAATTGGTGAATTGTCTCTAATACAAGTGAAAAATGTGGCAAATGTATAGGACATTTTCCTTGTAAAAATAGTGCTTAACCATAAACACTGCAATAAATGTAAGGACACATCGAGAACCTGTGAGGTTAACATCCAATATTGCATGAACCTGATATGAATAATAATGAATCAAGGCATCTGTTTTTAGGGCAGAAATTTTTGCTTCTCATGTTTTCAGATGGCATTCACTGCCTCTTTTATGATTATATATATATATATATATATATATATATATATATATATATATATACACAATGGGGAAAATAAGTATTTCTTCCCCTGCTGATTTTCTGAGTTTACCACCTTACAAAAATGGGAACAGTCTATAAAATTTGTGGGGTGAAATGCTTATTTTTCTCTAAAAAAGAAATAAATGGACAAACGAAAACAAGGTTGTAATCCGAAAAATGCTATGAGAAATGTGTGTTATTGTTTTGGAATGTGCAGTCGTGACGCTGAGTTTGAATTTAAATTTTAAGGTTAAAGTTCTGCGTTTATGTACAAATGTAGTGATAAGAGAATTCTTTTTTACTGGTAAATTTTCCGTCAAAGTGGCATGAACTATATTGTTCAATAATTACAGTAATGTCGCACTTATTATCCTGAGAGTATAAACAAGAACACAATCTATTTCATACCTGAGGATGTCTGTAGGAACAGACGAAAGCTTGTAAAATAAAAAGATCTAATGCAATGGAAATTTATAAAACAGGATCTTTTCATTCATAAACAGATTCGGGGTTTTTGTATATTATTGAATTGTTCGCAAGATGGATTTCTCGCCATTTAATCATTAACCTTTGTATTTGTTTTATGTATGAATAATTCATGAATATATATATATATATATATTCAATAAATTAAAAAAAAGTTTGGGGCTTATCTGCTTGGCTGAATCAAGAATATTATTTTGCTATTTTTTTTCAGACTGAATTCTCTCTCACTTTTTATTAAGTTTCTTGAACACCTAAGTTAATTTATACAATTGGTAAAATTGCCAAAGTTTATTTTGAATTTTTGTGAGTCTTTTGCCTGTTACTTCAATATATGATTTCCTGTGGAGAAAGATATTCTATTTAATGTTGGCGCTTCCTTTGGATTACAATGGCTTCCAGAATTTTAAGTCTTTCCTTGCATTGTATCCTCTGTGATATTTTGGTGTTATCTACACTTTATTTACCACCTTAACAGACAGATATTCTTGGAAATGAGTGTTAAGCCATATAATATATGAATTTTTTTTTTCTTAGTAATGTTTTTCTTTTTCCTGTATTCTTTTATACTCAGTAATCCCTTACATCTTAGTGACTTTAGTGACATGCTTGTGTTGAAATGATTCTTTAAAAAATATATGTTTATTATTATTTCTTTCAACTTTTTCCACAGTTACTGAGTTTTTCTGTATTAGGATCTATTTATTTTCCTTCAACTAACCTGGAGATCATTTGTCTTATTTTTACTTTATGTTTTTGCTGACCTAAACTTATATTTATCAACTTTGCATTTTCTACTCTCATTCATTTTTCTATCAATTGAGAAATGTTGGTTGTGTCAAAAAGGCACCATAAATGACTTTATTGTATGTTAAATAATGTTTTCATTATCTTAATTTTAAATCCCGATATATAATTTCATTTTTATCTGTTTATAAAATGAACAGACTTTTGTATATTTGCGTTTGATTTATTTATATACAGTCTCATTATATTTTTTTACTTTCTATTGATTTTGTTTACCTAACATTTTATATACTTAAAAAACTGTTAATTTTTTTTGAGTTTCTAAAACATTTAAAGTATATAATGTGTACAGTGGGGAAAATAAGTATTTCATCCCCTGCTGATATTCTGAGTTTGCCACCTTACAAAAATAGGAACTGTCTATAATACTGATTTTTTTCAATAAAAAAGAAATAAATCTTCAAAAATTAATATAATGTGATTTACTAGATTTTTTTTTATATTCTATCTCTCACTTTCAAGATGGACCTACCATGAAAATTATAGATAGTTCTTATTTTTGTAAGGTGGTAAACTCAGAAAATCAGCAGGGGATGAAATACTAATTTTCATCATCGTATATCTCCAAAGTGTTTCATAGTAGAGGAGTTTGTACATCTCAAGGAACCTGAATGCAATACTGTTGGAAGCTGTGTCACCTGGTAGGGTCATCCATGGCAGTAATGATTCAGGGAAGGGAAGAGACTGAGCACAATCTGGCAACCAGCAGGTAGGTAGTCAAGGCAACATTCTATGTATGAGAAGAAATTGTCAGCCCAATGAAAGCTGTCATCATGAACTGGTTTAGTGCAACCCATGGACCACCTCAAACAATTCACAATGAACGCTTTCATGCTCAAAGACTTTTCATGCTCAAAGAATATATATATATATATATATATATATATATATATATATATATATATATATATATACATATATATATATATATATACATATATATATATATATACAGTGCTGTTTGATAAAAGTGACTCACCTGATTTTTTTACTGAAATGAAAGTTGAGCTAAATTCAAAGAATAAGCGATCTAAAATCTGAAGAAGAAGCTTTGAAAGCTCTTTGAATTTAGCAGTAAGGTCTGTCAAGCATCCATTTAGTATAATGTTCTGGGGATGCTTTTCTTTTCATGGAACTGGTTTCTTAAAACCTATTGAAAAGACCCTCAAGAGCAAGCAGTACAAGAGAAATTTAGAGTCTTGTCTGCTCCCTTCCGCTGAAAGAGTGCAAATCAACCCTACCAAGCTCATTTTTATGCAGGATAATGCTCCCTGTCACAAATCAAAATTGATGAAGGAATACTTTGATGAGAAGCAGGTGAGTGTTATGACATGGCCGCCCCAATCTCCTGGCCTCAACCCCATAAAAACTTATGGAGCATTATAAAGTACAGGCTCTCGAGAAAGCAGTTGAGCAACAAAGTGGATTTGATTGTGAATTTCATATCCAAATGGAATTCATTGCTTGGAAATAAGATTTGCCAGAACCTAATCAAGTCAATGCCAAAAAGGGTTGAAAAGGTTATTCAAAATAAAGGAGGACCCATAGATTTTTAAAATATTTCAAACTATATTACTTATTATAAATAAATTATAGCTCTATTATTCTTTATTTAAAGCTGTTTATTACTAGTTGCAGGAAATGTGAGTCACTTTTTTTGCACAGAGTTTTCCCCTAAATCTCATTTGTATCCAAAATTATAATTATCAATAGAATACCTTAGGGTGAATAAACTTTTTTACAAGGTGGTCAGGAAGAGGTCTTTATATTAGTAAGATTAAAAATTAGTTTGACCCCAAAAACAATAGGTGAAAAAATTTTTAATTAAAAAAATTAGGTGAGTCACTTTTATCAAACAGCACGGTATATATATATATTTACATACATATATATATATATATATATATATATATATATATATATATATATATATATATATATATACTTTAGAATTGGAATTAAGATACCTTTAGTAAATGACCATTTTCACCTACAAATTTTAATTTTAAAATTTGCAGGATTTTTCAAACCGTTTATGGTATCAGTTTGTAGTGCACTGTTTATTTGGTGAAAGAAAGAGAGAGTGTGTTATTGGGGACTTATTTTATTACTAATTATTACTTATTTGCTCTGTTTAAAGAAAATAAAGATTGAGCACTCTTTTGTCAGTCTGTTTTAAGATATTTCAAATTCCATCTGTTAATAGGAATTGTTTGGATTATGCCAACGGATTACTACCTATATGTGTGTGTGGGTATGTTTTTTTGTGTGT
>OZ010586.1:78283002-78300502 GCA_963932145.1 Acanthosepion lycidas
TCTCTTCTAGGGAAATTTTGGCCACTGTGCCAAATAAACAAAATGTTGTATAGCCCCGACATTTTGGGGACCTCTTGGTTGATGGGGTTAATTCCATAACATTGTATCTTCTCTCACTCGTTTTCTCCCAGTCACTCCAACAAAAGGGATTTTAACTTATCTATTTTATTTAACATTTTTACATGTACATTTTTAACTAGCCAGTGGGGGTCACTCTATCACCCGACTAGGGAGCAGTTTCCATGCATGAAAATAATATCTATATTCTTCAACATGTAAAACTTTACATGAAATCCTTTTCGATCTTTCTAATATTCCCACACTAGTTTTAACCAATCAAAAATGACTTACTTTATTTTTCTGTATTTGACCTCAAAAGTCGAAGATGAGGAAGTCAGAGGAAAATACAATTCTCTAAAAATAATAGTCTGCCAGGCTATTACTTAACAAGAGAAAGAGTCATGCTTGAAGAAAATTTTATGAGACCGAAGAATCATCTTCAAACTGCAAGACAAATTACGCAATGCATAAAAAGAATCTCTTATTTATTCTTTGTATAGCCTGAATCTGGAAGAGATTTGATGTTGGGGCAAACAGTAAGATGTATGGATTACATACTTAGTTTCAGAAGGATGTGGCTTATAATTTCAAACATGGTTCAAATGAATTCTTCTTAGATTATGAACAAAACAATCACTACCCCTGTAGTAAAAATCTGGCTTTCATAAAATCAACAATGGGTACTACTGGATGGTATGCATATGTATGACTTCAGTTTTTACCCAAATTTAGTTTATATTTTGTCTATATGTATTACATGATTTTATTGTGGGAAAGTTAAGTAATGCTTTTTTGCATTTTTTAGGAATACACACCACTGGATCTGACACTTTCTTTTACAACATTAATGATTTAATATGGAAAAACATGAGCAAAAATTTCTGTCATGAGAAACTTAGAAACACATTTCATGTGTGAAAATTTTAGGCTGAATGTGAAGAATATAGAAATCTCTTTCAAATAAAATGTCAAATCATCATTTATCTCTTTGTTTTGACAGTTGGATATTCTACTTGAAGCAAATGATACATTTTTAGAAGAATTAAGTGAAATGAGGACAATATAGAACATTAAGCTTTAGAATTTGTCTCAAGAGACATTATTGGAAGTAAGAGAGAAATAGAGGTCAAGATCTTAAAATGAAAAGCATCAAAGAAAGACTAGAAGAGACAGGTGGCTAAAAAAAGTTGACCCCCTTCGAATGATTGCAGCTGAAGAAATGTAAATCATCATTAACTGAAGCCATGATGAAGAAATCAAATGAAATAGCCTAATTGATGTCAAAGAAATAAAAGTGGAATTTTATGAAAATGATTTGTAATATAGATATTTTGACAAAATAAAAATTAATTTTCATGTCACTACTTCTTGCTAAATATAATTTCTGTTACTTCCTTATTGAATTGGAACAAAAGTTTTTACTTTGTGTCTGAAATTTATGATGTATATATTTTGGAAGTTGAGATTTCAGTGTGCCTTTCTCTATGATTGGGGTGTGGAATGTGAATTTTGCTTATAATGAAAGTGAAAATGGGGGGTTATTTTTTTATTTTTAAAAGAAAAAAGTAATGTACAAATAGCAAAAAAGATATGTGCCATTTATGGAGATGGTGCCATGACTAAGAATACTCTTTGTAGGTGGTACACTAAGTTCAGAAGTGGAAAATTTGACCTTGATGACTGCGAACATTTGGACAGCTTCTAGAGTCATTTATGATGACCAAATCAAAATGATGATTAAAAACAGGATATGGCTGAATTACTCCAAATATCTCATATGAAGGTTTGAAGACATATGAAAAGTTGATATTTGGGTGTCTCACAATTTATTTTTTTAATTATTTAACCCCAAGCAAGATGGGAATGCCACTACTATGCAAGGGGATACAGAGAATGAAGGTGAAAGCAAAAAGATAGAATAGGGAGGATTGAGTGGAGGACAAAAGATGAATGGGATTCAAGAAGACAAAAAATGGAGATTGACATTGAATTTAAATTTTTGAAGATTGTAGTTATCTTTTATCTTGTAAGCAAGTAAATACAAGTTCAACAGGTGAGAACTGCGAGAAAAGAAACTGTTGGAGTAAAAGGGTGGGACCTAGATGCCAATTCATGTGGTCAGGGTACCAGATAAAAAAAAAGGTCATCTGAGCAGTTTGAATGAAAATGTTTGTAGAAAAGACAGAGGGAAGACATGTCACATTGGTGAGAAAGTGACTGAAGTTCAGATGTCTGGTCAGGATTACATTACATATCCTTGTTTGGATATTGTCAAGAATCTCAAGATGTACAGCTGAAGCATTGGACCAGATAAATGGAAACATTTAAAGAACAGTATTCAGACAAAATATTCTGTTAAGTATTATTCCAATTAAAGGCAGCAATTAATGTAAAGTGTCTGGAATTCCCAAAATGGAAAGTTTTTCTCTTCCATTCAAACAATGTTAGACCTCTCATTGCAGATATTAGTGCAGCTTACCTGGGATGTCCTACTACAACCTGCATACTTATTTCAATTCCAACATTTTTCTCTTAATGGGAAGAATTTCAGTTATCTAAAAAGTTACTACCTTTGTTTTTAAAATATTGAAAGTTACAAGCCATTTTTCTCCATTGGACTGTTAGAGCTTTGGTCAGAAGAAAGATAATCTAGTAGGCTATGATAATCTTGTTTTGATCAGATGGAAGATGCACAGATTCTCTTGATTCGGTTGATTCTGTTACTACCGCTTAAAGAAGATTGGGCAAACTAGGAGCTTTATACTCACAAAAGGATTTTTTTTTCTACTGACACTGCTATTATTTTAACTACCTTCACTCCTCGGCAATGTTTATTGTTTAAAAACACAATGATCAGAATTGTAATAAAACCTAAACATACGAAAGTGAATTCATACATTTTCTTTGTTCTTGAGAACTGACAAAAATAATAAGCAATATTTCTTAATTAGATTGTTTATTTAAAATATTTATTTATTATATTGTTGATTGGAATTGTTGGCAAAACATCAGCTAATTACTAACCTGTCTGAACTTCATAAAATGGAAAATAATAAAAATTTATAATAGAAAATAATAAAGAATAATTATTATTAATAATAATAATAATAACAATAATAATAATAATAATAATAATAAATAATAATAATAAAAATTTATAAAATGGTAAATAATAAAGATTTCATAATAGTTCACATATTTTAATAATTTAGTAAATGTTAATAGAGTTATGAATAAAAATTTTCGTATTTATTTCTTTATAATTGGTAAATGATAAATATTACATTGGATTAGTTTTAGTTGCATTAGTTTTTCGAATGTTGTAAATATAAAATTATTCTTGTCAATAAAAAAATCTAATAAATAAATAGTGTTTAATATTTTTGTTGTAAATTCTCAAGACTAAACAATGTATAAATTCACTTTCATCATATCTTTATGTTTTATTACAATTCTAATCATCACTTTTAAAAAAAAATAAAACAAGGAGTGAAGGTAGTTCAAATAATAGCAGTGCCGAGGGGAAAAGCATTTTTCGGCAGGCATGAAGGTCCAAGTTTGCCTAAATTTTTTTATGGAATATTCAATGTCAAAATTTAAAAAAAAATAATAATGAAGAAAATAATAATTCCACAATACTTGCAAATTTAATCTTGATTAAATTGGAATACTTATTAAAGGTGCAACAGTTGCATTTCCTATCATTGTAGTTCAATAAAAAATTGCTTTTGTGTCTTTGAGGTTTTTGATTCTCTTCTACATTCCAATGTTGTTGTGCATATTAACAATGCTGTAGAGTAGTAAAAACTGAATCAGGACCAATTTATGTGGTCCTTATTTTGTTGGGTGCAGTAGTGTTGTCATGGTAAGTATTGAAAATAATGGAATAAGAGTTTAGTTCAAATTCCAGTTGAATCTCAATTGAAATCTGACTTCAGAAATGTGCAAACAATGGGAAAACCATTGTCATATCTTTCCCATGAACTGTCACAGCAATTCACAGATATTAAAGAAACAGAAGTTATAGAGACCCATGACTATCTATAACCTGAAGGGAAATGAGATTAAAAAAAAATATTTGCTATTTCACAATTACAAAATGACAAATTAATTGTTGAATTCTATAGAATCTGCTTTGTTACTTACAGTTAATCTGATATTGGGAAAACAAGATTAAGATTTACTTGGAGTTCAACTTAGATTAACCATAAGTCCTCTAATAGAATTTGAGAGAAAATTTGAACATATTGCAATCTCAGAAAAAAAAAGAGAATTTAAAATAAGAATGGATTAAGTGTAAGATATGAACAAAAAGAGGAACCAGATACTTACTGGAACAGTACAAGGAACCAACCATTTTTCCAGCACCTTCTGTGATGGATCCTATATATATAAGATCCAACTTGAGTCCCAAAGGACGTTCAAAGCATTGAGACTGCAACCATTCACAAAACGCAGATAAAATATATACTTTGCCTGGTGATGATGTAAAGTTGTAATCATGGTTCGAGAAGTATCGAAAATTAAAAGCTATTTTTTTCCTACTGATATTTTAGAGCAAGATCAGAGAAGAGGTCTGCTTTTTTTCTTTCTTTTTGTAATCGGTTTCACCCCATATAAGGTAGTAAAACCACTAAAACACAAGGCATTACTGGGTGTGGAAAAATTAAGATCAGAAACATTAGTAATGATTGGGAAAATAAAAGAGAAATCAGGAAGACAGCAGATAGTCATTGACATTGCATTTAAATTTTTGCAGATGAAAGTTGACTGGAAAGCATGGAGTCAGAAGAGAGTTCCACAAGCGAGAAGTATGAAAAAAGAAACTGTTAGCATAGAAATTATGGCTACATCTAGCCAGCTCAACTGTGTAATTGATGAGATCTCAATTCCAGTCTAGTACTGTGCTTAAATTCAAAAAATCTAGGTACCATATTGAAGAGCTCAACCAAACCTTTATAATGAAATATTTATAGACAAGGCACAGAGAAGCAATCTTTGGTGGGAAAGTGACTGAAGCTGGGCTGCCAGATCAGGACCAATAATATTGCTGATTCTTCTTTGGATTTTATCAAGGAGCTCAAGGTAAATAGCATGAGCACCAGACCATATTTTTTCTTTTCTTTAACCCAATACAAGGCCCAAGAATCACTTCAGCTAGAGGTTTATTATGCGACATTGTATAGGCATGAGAAAGCTTAAGAAATGAAATTCATGGGACTCTGCTGGAAAGATAATAGTTAACGCTAGACTTGAAGAGATCAAGATTGTAGCAACTGGGAAAACATCCTGCTGGGTGCCTGTTCCACAAAACAGCAGTTCTTTGAAAGAGTTGCCAGAATGGAACTTACTTCTTAATATAAAATGGTTAACCTTAGACTTGAAGAGATCAAGAATGTAACAATTGGGAAACATCATGCTAGATGTATTTTCTACACAACAGCAGTTCTTTGAAAGAAGTTGTCAGAATGGAAATTATTTCTTACCATAAAATGGTTAACCCTAGACTTGAAAAGGTACATATTATGACATGCCATAGTTGTAAAGGTCAAAAGTGGTTGGACTAAGAAAACATGCCACACAAGTAGTGAGAAACAGTGAGAGTTTTACAAACATTTTGTTTGTGGGAAATGGGGTGTAGGATGGAAAATGATATAAGTGATGCCCAGTCCTCATGTACCTGCCTTCCAAAGAACTGCTGCTTTGTGGAACAGACTCACAGTTGCTATAATCTTGATAAAAACAGGCAAATGATGAATATGCAGCTCATGATTAGCAGAATTAGCAATTGAATCAATATAATCTTTCTATTTCAGTGGAAAACTTTAGCCCAAGAAGGTGCAATGATTTGCTCTCCTGTAGGTTATCATCAGCCATGATGATGGGAGGCAAAAATGTTCTTTAAGAGGATTAATCAAGTGCTGTTCTTTGTCTTACATATTACATCAAGTAATCTTTTTAACTGCATATTCAAATATAAGTTAAGTATCTGCTTTTCACTTTGACTGTAATATCAAATAAGTCTTCTTTTCTATAAAACCAATAAGTAATAATGCAGTTATCAGAAGTGGGAAAATTAAACTTTATCGTCTAATAAACCACATCTGCTTAGCAAAATGGTGAAGACAATGTTATTTCATATGAGCTGATAAGAAGTGTTACGCATTGTAAAAGACTTTTGTTGATGTACTTAAAGAAAAATGGTTGGTCTTAAATCTGATAAAATCTTAACAGCTGAGAAGTATCTTACATTCATTGATACTTTTTACTGGAAGAAATTTGTGTTTGAAAAGTAAGATAAAAATGAATGGTAAAGAGATTTCTGGAAAAGGAAATCCTCATTCAAAGAAGAAAAACAAAATACAAAAGGAAAAATCTCAAAAGTAAGAATAAAGCAAACTGTTATTAAAACTTCTGCTTTCTCTCTCTCTCTCTCTTGATATATATATATATATATATATATATATATATATATGATCAACGAGTCTGGACAAGGCCAGCATGCTCAAAGCCTCAGTCCCAATGAGTTGTGGTTTGTGCTTGTATAATCATCAATGGTTCCTAAAGGTTTCTGTCGACCCAATTTCACTCACAGTGCTTGAATCAAGCTGTGGTATGGTTTTCAGCCATTTTCCAAAGGTATCGCATGCTGAGATTGCCTTTAACTGACCAGTAACTTCAAGAAATCACCTTACTCAAAAATTGACTATAGCAAGATTCAAGCCCAGATCTCATGTTCAGAAAGTGGACTATATATATATATATATATATATACTTTCATTCACAGACAGACGGTTTCACTCTATCACAGCTCATCAGTGTGGCTAGACATCTGATTGCATCAAGCTGGGTTCAAAACCCAACTGATTTGGCATCAATTGGAGCTTTTACCCCTGAGCTATCAATACCTGATTGAGAGGAAGGCTAATTTTTACATACTTATTCTTTGAATAAACATGCCAATGACTGAGAGGACTCAATTCATGGAAGAGCTTTGCAATATTAGCAATAGTAGTCATTTTTTACAAATTCCCGCTTTCTCCCAAGAGTGCTCGACCAGAATTAAATTTTTCAGGGGTGTATATATAGTTGTTCACAGAATTATTTGCCCACACTGAGTATTTGCATATTTTCTAACAAAATGTGAATATTTGTAAGTACTTACTGAATTTACCATAAATAGTTGATTCCATATTTAGTTTTGAATACTTGGTAAAGTTTCTATCTATTATATTCATAGTTATAGATTTTCTAAAAATCGATGCATTGTAAAATTATTTGCCCCTTTATGGAAGTTATGAAATAATATTGCTCTGTGGCAATTGTGACATTTTTTTTCTTAATTTGACATTTAATACAAACACCCTTCGAAAATGAAATAGTATTGACCTGATTCTATAACATTCTAAAAAGTAATGAAGAAGACAATATGTGAGTGTCACATACTGCAATAACTCATTCGTTTTGCAATCATGGCAAAGATGGCTGAACTTGACAAGAAGCTCTGAGGATAGTTGATGCGTACAAACAAGGAAATGGGTATACAACCCTTTCCAAGCATTTAAATGTTCCTAGATTGAAAATTCGTAGCATTATCAAGAAGTACAACGAGATTCATTGTGTTAAGAATAAATTAACGACTGGCAGAAAAGGGTTAATTTCTTAGAAAAGAGAAAGGAGAATTGTTAGAGATGTCTCAAAGGGCCTGAAATTAAAGACAAAGGGCATTGTCAATGATGTAAAGACATCTGGATTGAATGTATTGATGAAGACAGTCACTAGATGCTTTCATTGTGCAGGACTTTGGGATTGTTACCTAAGGAAAACACCCTTGCTTAAGGCTAAACACCTAAAATGCAGATTATCTTATGCTACAGGCCATCAAGAACATGGGAGTAAATGTTAGAACTCTGTTTTATGGTCAGTTGAAAACAAACAAGAGTTATTTGGTTGCATAAACTCTCTTTACATATGTAGGAAAGTGAATGAAGCTCACAAACCAAAAAATACCCTCCATACAGTTAAGCATGGTAGTGAGAGCATTCGACTCTGGGGATGTTTTGCTGCTTTTGGACCAGGAGAACTAATGAGAGTATAAGGTATCATGGATAAAGAGCAGTGTTTGGCTATTCTTAAAAATAATATAAAACAAAGTGCATGAAGGCTGTCTTTGGGGTGTCACTGGATGTTCCATTATAACAATGACTTGAAATACATGATACAAATTGTTAAAAAATACTTAGATGACAACAAAAAGTATTGGCATATCCTGCAAAATGTCCCAAGTTAAACCCCATTGAAAATTTATGACCATTTTGAAGAAAAAAGTAAGAGAAAGAAGTCCTTCAAATAAAGAGGACCTAGAAGCAACTGCTAAAGAAGAATTTAACAAAATACCCCTCAGTGAGTGCAGGGATCTTGTAAGGAACTCTCAAAAATGATTAAAGGCAATAATGAAGAATAAAGGTTTCACAATTCATAATTGATGCAAAAGGGCTAATAATTTTATCCTATGTTAAATTTTTGTTGTATTTTTTTTTGTATTATTGTTTGGTATTAAAATAAAATATATGTTTAGGCAACAAGACTTGTGTTAAATTCACCCAAGGTCTGTTTCTGTAAATTTTAATTTTATTTTTCAAATTTTTGAATAAGATATTATTCATTAAAATCAAAATTGTGGATAAAGTGTTCAAAGTCCATGCCTTATTTTTTTTTTTTTTTGTTCAAAGACTTTTGATCATCCCAGTCATTATCAAGAAACAAGTGGGTGTCCTCAGTGTAGCAGATAAGATTTTATTGGCTCTCATCCTGGTAATTTTTTTCTTTTGAAGAACTTGGATTCCCATTAATCCAAAGTGACATAATGTATAAAACTGTTACACAGAGCTATATCACATAAGAAAAGAATGTGTCAAATATTTACATATATTTATGAATTTGTATCAACAAGTCCATGACCTGACATGTAGATATTAATATTTTTATATGAAATTTTCCTAATACATTTTTGTTTTGGCAACACACTACCAACACTTATAAAACTACAAAAATTAATTCAGATTTGAGTCTTAATTTCTGTGCAGGTGAGGCCCATACAAAGATGAGAGGTGTGTGACAAATCTAAAAATGGACAAAAAAGAGGTGCAAGCAGTCATAAAGTATCTGCAAAAGAAAGGTTTGACATCCAAGGAAATACATGCAGATCTGGTAGAAACACTTGCTGATGAATCTTCTTCCCATGCATCTGTGAAGAAGTGGGCTGCAGAATTCAAGCAGGGTAGAGACAGCAAAGAAGATAACCCTTGGTCAAGTTGTCCAAAAGCCTCAACCACAGATGAACAAGTTGATGCCATTCACCACATGATTTTTGATAACAGACACCTTATTATCTAGCAGATAGCTAAATCCATAAAAATTAATTCTGATTTGGTCCATACTGTTTCAACTGAAATCTTAGGGATTAGTAAGCTGTCTGTAGAATGAGTCTCAAGAATGCTAACATTTCTAGGACACTTCTGACTTACTTCCAGTCTGACTCTGAAAATTTCTAGAGCAAATAAGAAACTCAATATGAAACCTTGGTTCCCCACTTCAAACCTGAATCAAAGATTCAAAGGAAACAGTGGATGCACTCTGTTTCTCCACCCCTGAAGAAGTTTAACCAGGCAGTGTATGTTGGCAAGGTGATGGCTTCTGTTTTTACAGTATTTTCAATGCATAATCATGATAGATGATATGGAAAAAGAAAAAAAAACTATTAATGGAAAGTATTATGCATCAAAATTAAGACAACTAAGTAAGCAATTAACTTGAAACACAGAGGGAAGCTAATGATAGGTGTGCTCTTGCTCCAGAATAACACACCCATTCACAATGTTCAGGTTGCAATAGCTAAAGTAGCCAACTGTGGCTTTAAACTGCTATTCCATCCTCCTTACTCACCAGATTTAGCTCCATCTGACTTCTTTCTGCTTCCTAAACTCAAATTCCACCTGCATGGTTGCCATTTTGGAAACAATGATGAGATCATATGTGCTGGGAGGAGTTTTTGTAGGATCAGAATGCTACCTTCTTCCAGGATGGGATTGTCATGATTAAGCATCATTGGACCAAGTGCATTGAAGACAAGGAGACCTATAATGAAAAAAAGTGATAAACTTTCTTATTACTCCAACTCCTTCTGGCTGAGGTGTAGAACTTTTTGAACAACCCTCATATATATATATATATATATATATATATATATATATATATATATATATATATATATATATATATATATATATATATATATATACAGGGGTTGAAAAAAATAATTGAAACACTTGTTAAATACAAAGAAAATTTATTTAATATGGAGTTGGTCCTCCTTTAGCCTCAAATACAGCTTTTATACATCAAGAAATGGAATGATACAGCTTTCTGACTTCATCCAGAGGAATTTTCAGCCATTCTTCTATTAACACCTGCTCCAGCTCTTTAAAAAACATTGGTGGAGGATAGTGGCTCCTAACTTGTTGCTGCAAAATGCATCACAAATGTTCAATAATATTGATATCTGGAGATTGGGGAGGCCACTCCACTCCTAGCTCACTTTCATTCTCTTCATACCAATTCTCAACCACTTGAGAGGTATGTATTGGAACATTATCACCTTGGAAGATGCAGTCACCATCAGGGAATAAAGTCTGGGCGACTGGAGGAACATGATCTCCCAAAATGTCCAGGTAAACTTTGCTGTTGATTCTACCATGCAGGACAACTATTAGACTAAGACATTTCGGCGGCCTAAACTATCACTGATCTGCCTCCATTATGGAGGCCCAAACTATCACTGATCCACCTCCATTCTTCACTGTTGGAAGAAGAAAGTCAGGGTTGTATGCTCCTTTGGGCTGCCTCCACACATAAACTCACTCTGAAGTTGGGAAAGGAAAAAACTGTACTCGTCTGAGAATATGACTTGCTTGTATTGGTCTGCCAACCAGGCATTGTGTTCTCTGCACCACTTCAACTTCTTCTGAATGTTGTGAGTGGAGAGAAGAGATTCCTTCCATGATATCCTGCCTTATGGAGCTCATGACAAACAGTTTTAGTAGAAACTGGACTATTCAGATCATTATTTAACTCCGTAGTCACTTTGGCTAATGATTTTTTGCCACATTGCGTTTCAATGCATTTTGGTACCTGTCACTAAGGTTGCAAGTCCAGCCTGAATTGCTACAGTTGCTAGAGGTTTTGCCCTGTTTCTCGAATTGTGTCATAGTTCTTGATATGGTAGCGTTTGAAAAACCAAACAGTTCAGCAACCTTAGTGATCCTGCCATACAAGCTCCAAAAATTTGCTCTTTTTTTGAACTTGAAGAGGTCATGCATTTAGCTTAAATTTTACTAAATCCTAAAAATAAATAAGACAAAGACAGTAAATTAGATAAATAAATGTATTTACAATAGATATAACCTGCAATTACGAAGTTTTAGTTTAAAGTTCTTAATATAATAGGTCTTTGAAATATAGGAGTGGACATTGCACCTGTTCCATTTATTTTGTGCAACCCCTGTATATATATATATATATATATATATATATATATATATATATATATATTATGATTTAAGAATATGTATATGTATATTAATTACACATAAATTACCATGTTTCAGAACTAAAAACTAAAATTTAAATTAAACTTATATTTAAAGTTTATATTCCATTCTCAAGCAATGTTGAATAAGTTTTCAAAAAAATAATTTACTTTTATTAAGCTAAATAGTATTATATAGTTTAAGTTGAAGCTGGAAAGGCGTTACAAAATTTTAAAGGGGTGTTGCAGAAATTACAACCCCACACATAACCCTTAGCCTATATTTACACTTTGCCATCTTAAATTAGACATGTATCCTGATTTGTCAAAAAAGGCAATACACTTTTAAAATTTTTAAATCCCTTTCCCCCCTCCAACTTAAACTATATAATACTATTTAGCTTAAAAAAATAAGTCATTTTTTTGAATGTCATTCAACATTGCTTCAAAATGGAACAAAAACTTTAATTTTAAGTTTAATTTAAAGTTTAGTTTTTAGTTCTGAAACATGGTAATTTCTGTGTCGTGATGAATACATATTTTTAAATAATAATATTATAATACTATGCTCTACTGTGTTTTAAAAAAGCACTGGTTTTAAAAATAAATACTAAAGAACTGTGGATTATAAATCTGACTGTTCTTTCTTTTTATTTTGATATATATAGTTTTGATCATGGCTTGATGAGCTGTGAAAATATGAAAAAGTCTGTCTATAGATGCAAATATACACATGCTCCTGAAAAAAATTATTTCAGTTGTGCTCCCGGGGAGAAAAGTGAATTTGTAAACAGTGACTATTACTGCTGCTGATGCAAGGCTCTTCATTAAGACGAGTTCTCCAGTCATTGACATGTTTATCTAAAAAATAAATATGTCTAAATTCACCTTTATACCTGCCATGCACCACTGGCTTAGATGTAGAATCTCTCACTGATACCAAATCAGTCAAGTTTGAATCCCATCTTGAGGCAAACAGATGTCTAGACACACTGATGAACAGTGAAACAGTGAAATATATATATATATATATATATATATATATATATATATAAACAAATGTTTAGAGGTACAAAATTTATATATAATTTTAAAAACAAGGAATGTATTGATTTTAATTTTAAAAGTCTCTAAGGCCCTTTCAACCAACATCTCATCAGGAGACAATCGTTGGATAATTAATTAACGAAAAGAATAGTAACGACAATAAAGAGCAAAAAGGAGGAACACATTAAAATAACAAACAAGTGTATATACTTGTAACGAGGGGAGGGGAAATAACGTGTAAATAAATAAGCGAGGGACAGTTAAAATAAAGTATCCCCCAACAGATTAAGAGACTTTACAAATTCCTTCTGCCGGCAGAGAAAAGGTTTCCTTAATCCTATGCTTTACGTAGCATTTTTCGAACTAGGTCTGTGTTTCCGTCGTTTCGCAAGGATGTATTGCCCTACATCAAATTGAGTAATTTAGTATATGAGTTTAATTGCCAGTGTGCTGCTGGTTATGTAGGGCGTACAACCTTGCATTTGGAAACCAGAATCAATCAGCATGTACCTTCCAAAATACGACTTGGTAAGATAGATAAAATATGCTATCTCCCCCCCCATGAATATGGAATCGGCTATCGCTCAACACTTAGTTGAGAATATAGCCTGCGCCAAGTTGTACAAAAAAGAGTGGTTTAAAATTATTCATACAGTCGATTCCAACAATCATTTGAAGATTTTGGAATCGGTCTGCATAGGATTAAGGAAACCTTCTCTCTGCCGGCAGAAGGAATTTGTAAAGTCTCTTAATCTGTTTGGGGATACTTTATTTTAACTCTCCCTCGCTTATTTATTTACACGTTATTTCCCCTCCCCTCGTTACAAGTATATACACTTGTTTGTTATTTTAACGTGTTCCCCCCCTTTTTGCTCTTTATTGTCGTTACTATTCTTTTCGTTAATTAATTATCCAACGATTGTCTCCTGATGAGATGTTGGTTGAAAGGGCCTTAGAGACTTTTAAAATTAAAATCAATATATTCCTTGTTTTTAAAATTATATATATATATATATATATATATATATATATATATATATATATATATACTGTCATTTACAGACAGACTGTTTCACTGTTTCATATATATATATATATATATATATGTATGTATTATTTGTCTCAAAACATCAGTCAGCTATATGCCATGTGTGATGCATGCTTAGTCAATCATGTATCTTTTGATACATGACTGATAAGGCAGATTTTTATTTCCACAGTAGGTTGCCATTTCTTTCTGTGCTAGACCAGTTGCTATAGAACCCAATTTGCTCTGCTATTTACTCATAGCAGGGAAGAGAAAAGAGGATTCATACCTTTCCCAAGGGTATTAGCACGTAAGTGAATGTAATGGATTTGACTGGAATTCGAACTCAATCCGAGCTGCTGTCCTTTACTCTCTGATTCCTCAATCAGAGCCGCTATCTGTTACTTCACCATATAAACATATATAACCTACAGCTGCATGAAACAAGCACTAAGGAATGATTTTCAATGATGATAAGTTTAAGAGGGGAAATATTTGATATAGAAACATTTTTAGAATGTTAAAAAATAATGTAAAAAAAAAATTATTTTAGACATAACGTTTTCTATCTTTATTTTTGGAGCAAAAGAAGCAATATTCAGTTTTATTCACAACCAAAGGAAAGCTCAAGAAAGAAGATTTTTCAATGCATGTATTTCCTTCATGCAACTAAACCCGATAATATGTACTGTCCAGAGTAACGTACATATTAAATATGTCATGCACCAAATGAAAAGGGAATATTTGATAGAAATAAAGTAGATTTGATAGAAATAAAGTAGATTTGATAGAAATATGTGAAGCAAAATCAGTTCATTCGTAAAAGTTGACAGGTAAAAAGAATTTGATTGGATACTTTTTGCCTCTATTCACAAGTGAGTGTTTGGGGATTTATGCAGGTTAGGATCAGGTATAGCATCATTATGCATACTCACTTGTACTCCATGTTTTGATTTTTTTCTAATGGATATTTTAGTGTAGAAAGCTTTAGCATTCAAAATATTTTCTGTGACAAAATTTTGTACAAAAACTTTTGCAAATATTTTATATTTTTGATAGAATAACAGAAAAGCACAAGAAAACAGGGATATATTGAAAGTAAAAAAAATTAACAATGAAGAAAAAAATACGATAGAAAGAAAAGAAAAGAAAATGGAGATGGAGTGAAGAAAGAATTAAAGAAATCACCAAAAGAAACAATTGCAGCTTGAATGAAGAAGAAAAAGAAAAAGAAATGAAGAATAAGAGATAAAAACAAAGAAAAAAATTAGGAAAAATAATAATAAAGGGAAAAAGGAAAGGAAATAATGACTGAATGAAAAATAGATTAGATGAATGAAAGAGAAATTGAAGGAAAAGGTAAAAGATGAATTAAAGAAATCATCAAATAGAACAGTCAAATCTTGAACGAGAAATAATAAAAGGGGAAAAATGAAGTAATATCAAGCATATTAAGAATGAAAGAAAAGGAAAATGTTGAAGTAAACAGAAATATTCAAAGGAAAAAAAGATAAATGATTAGAAAAATATCAGGCATTTAAAAGAGGAAAGATAAAAATATAAAGAAGAATATATATTGAGAGTTGAAAGAAGAGAGAAAAAGAAACAAAAAATGTTAAGAAGAGAAAAAGAAACAAAAAATGTTAAGAGAAAAAGAAAAAGAAACAAAAAACGTTAAGAAAAGCGAAAAAGAAATAAAAATCTTAAGAAAAGCGAAAAAGAAATAAAAATGTTAAGAAAAGAGTAAAAGAAACAAAAATGTTAAGAAAAGCATAAAAGAAACAAAAACGTTAAGAAAAGTGAAAAAGAAACAAAAATGTCAAGAAAAGCGAAAAAGAAACAAAAATGTTAAGAAAAGCGAAAAAGAAACAAAAATGTTAAGAAAAGGGATAAAAAACGAAAAATATTAGAAAAATCATAAAGAAAAAGAAAATGCCAAACAAATTAAAGAATAGATTAAATAAAAGAATGGGAAATGGAAATTGAAGGAAAAGAAAAGAAAAGAAACGATAATCTAAAAATTTGATAAAGAAAGAGAAAAACCCAAAATAAAAAGGTCAATCATAAATAAAAAAAAAGAGAAAATAATTTAAAAAAAGAAAGGAAATTGAAATTAAATAATCCAAATATTGCATGAAATAAAGAGAACAGAAAAAACTATTTAAATTTTTATTTATTTGTAAAAGCACATTATTTACAACCACATACACAAATATATAGTATAATCACCCAGCCTGTGTAATTAAGAACATCCCAAGTGGAGCTGAGAACAGATTGTCAAGGATATTCCTTGACAAGGGAAATATTTGAAGAAAAAAAGAAAGAGTATATGGCAGCATTGAAGTGGGAGAGGAATAAAATCAACCTTACATTTAAACCCCGGATTGATCAACAATTGAGGAATAACAGAATAAAGAAAAGAGACGTAATTTGGTTCACATCCTCCCACCCGACACAAACACACACCTTTAATCTGCACGTCAAAACAAAAATAGCAAAAATATTCTTTTACTTAATAAGGAAACACTTGCCAAAACCCTCCAAATTGTCCAGAATTTTTAACAGCAACACCATAAAATTGAGTTACAGTTGCACTGGCAATTTAAACAACATCATAAAGAGGAAAAATGATGCACAAAAAAAGCAATGTAATTGCAGAAACAAAAATAAATGCCCTTTGGGTGGAGCTTGCTGCATGGAGGGTGTAATTTTCTAAGCTGAAGTTAAAGTTGATAGTGGACAAAAGAGAGTTATATTGGATGTACAGAGAGTGCCTTTAAGAAACACTGGTAAAACCATGCTTCTTCATTTAGGATACAGAACAAATAGGCATTGTAAAAAACTGGTGGACTATGTTTAGAAGTTAAAAGAAAACAATAGTAACTGTCCAAGAATACAGTGGAGTATATTAAGAAGAGTCATATTTGGTAGGACTAGAAGCAATAGCTGTAAATTGTGTCAGGAGGAGAAGTTGCTGATTGTAATGCATCCAAATCATACAAAGTTGTTAAATGAACAATTGGAGATAATGTTGAAATGCTGAGATATTAAGAAGTACACCTTTGGCCTCGATGAGCCCAGATGAATGAGAATAAAGAATTTTTTTTTTCCACAGTGCCTCCCCTTCTTTCCGGTAAATTAATGTGTTTAAAAAGAGAATTGGGATGTGTTGAAGAATTACCTTGGTATCTTACCTTGCTATCTGATGAGACCTCATGCTTGAAACCCAGGTAGTACAGAAGTAAAATATTGTCATGTTTTTATAGTACACACACACACACACATATATATATATATTTAGTTTTTAATCCTTTCACCACAAGCAAGGCAGTAAAGCCACTAAGATGTGAGGGGTTACAGGGAGTGAAAGTGAGAGAAAAGACTGATCATAGGGAGAACTGAGGCAAGTACAGAAGAGGAGCAGAATTCAAGAAGACAGATGTTGATTGATGTTGCATTTACATTTTTGAAGACTGTAGTTATCAAGGAAGCAAGTAAACGGAAGGGAGTTCCTCAAGCTGGAAGTGCAAGAAAAGAAACTGTTGGCATAGAAGTGGCGGTTGTGTTTAATTATTTCTACAGTAAAATGGTGAGATCTAGATGCCAATCTAGTAGCATGTTTAAATTCATGTAGCTAGGGCAACAGGGAAAAAAGCTTGTCAAAGCAGTTGTCATGAAAATATTTATAGAAAAGAGAGAGAGAAGCCACGTCACATTGGTGAGAAAATGACTGCAGTTCATATATTTTTTGTCATTTCATTAAAGCCACTAATCAGAAG
>OZ010586.1:78303002-78324064 GCA_963932145.1 Acanthosepion lycidas
TACTGTTTGAAGCCAAGATTGAAATATGACTGATTCAGCAACAGTTATAGATTTTACACTTAAGCCATTGTTGCACAGTTAAAAGAATATATATATATATATATATATATATATATATATATATATATATATATATGTATGTATGTTAAAGTAGAAATTCTGGGAGGCAATGACCGACCACAGTTGCTAGTTTCATGAATTTATCATGCAATCGATAGGCGATTGGTGTTTGTAGTTTGTAGAATGTGTACACTCTATACAACCACAGGGTACCCATTCTACAAACTAGAACCACCAACTGCCTGACAATTCCATGATAAATACATGACTAACCTTCATCCACCATTATCCACATGGTGCCGTGGATAAAAGCCTTTTTTGGATCCACTGATTTACGCAGAGAATTGTGAATTCAACACCTGGCTATTGCAGTGGTGAGCAAAACCTTGCAAAGTTGTGTTAAAGGGAGACAACTGTGACCTCCAGAAGAGGCATGTCAAGTGGAACCAGAACAATCTACCCTGATCAATGAAATAAAGGGTTCAGTTTGAAATTACAATCGCATGAACAAGGCTGGAGTGTACAACAGCTGAAACATCAAGAATATGGCAATAAAGATGAGAACAACAGTCTAAACCATGTAAATAATTACTATACCTCATCTCAAAAATATAGTCAGATAGTGAATATAATGAACCCAACAGGAATTGGAACTCGGCTCTCTGATTAATAATTCCTAGCCATTATCTATTACAGCACCCACTCATAAAAGCTTACAGTGCATTGTATTCCCAAGTGGTCACCCATCTTGGTAATGACCAGGTTCGATATTGTTTAAGTTTGGTGATCATATGAGAACTGGTAGTTTGACATGATGTGGCTGTAATCACTTCTTTCTGCTTTCTTTTCTTCAATGTCTTCTTTCTTGCTTTTTTTAAAATTTCCTTAAAGTTTAATCAGAGGAGATCTTTTCTTTATGATCTTTCTATCACACTTTCTTTCTTGGAGGAAATTTTGCTTTTCACTTTTTCTTTTTCTTTTACCTATATTCTCTGTCATTTCAAAGGGATCCTTTCTTCATCCATTTCCTCACCCTATTCTTTCTTTCTTTAATTTCTTTATGAGTCAGACAAGAAGAAGTCTTGAGAAAAAAAGAACAGACCTTTCTCAATTTCTCAGGATAAAAAAAAAACTATTTTAATTTGTATTTGTTTGTAAAAGCACACTTTATACAACCACATACACAAATATATATGTGTCAGTATGAGATTGAATGAATATGCAGTATGTGCCCATATGCAGAGACAAGCAATATCTGGAGGGAATTTATTACCAATATATGAACGCAAACAGATTACCTGGTGCAAAGCAGTCATTGCTAAAGAAGATTAGTTTCCTTTGTCTTTGACTCTTTCTGGTTCCAAGTGAAAATCCTTCATCCAAGAAAGAATCTTGCCACATGTTGAACTCTGTGTAAAAGAATACAAAATCCTAATTGATTTTACCCATGAAAAGACTGTTTCTCTCTTTTGTGCTTGTAATATAGTGTTTTGTGTTGAAGCTTTTATAAGGAGAAATTTTTTTTTCTACTTTCATCGACCAAAGAAAATGAAAAGCAAAAAAAGGGGAAAAATGCTGACCCCCCCCCACTCCAACTGCAAAAAAAAAAAAAAAAAAATGCTGCTTCTCTGAATATTAGACTTAGTGTCTCTGTTGATTTCACTCCCAACCAACAGTGATTTATCTCAAAGAATAGTTAATATTGCTTGATTCTCAACAAAGTTGTTTGGAACCACAGCAGAGCTTTATTACTGACAATTTTCATCCTGTTGCCAAAAGGAAATAATTTTCATAATTCTTGCATTACTGTAATTGGTTCTGTCAAAACGTTTTTAGTAATGTATTTTTCTTCACCTGTGCAGGGGAAAAGTAATATTCATTCACTATCTTTGCACTATGGCAGATTTTATTAGGAAAGTCAGAGCTTTCACAATGAAATTCATATTAACCAACTAAAATGTTAAAACTTATTTATATTATAAATATATCATGTGAAGCTCAACTTATAATATTAGAAATATTTGCTGTAAGATATTTGGTGGTGTAAGTTTTTATTATGCACCACAAGGCTTGTTCATTATCTTCTAAATCAGAGCTCCCCAACCACCAGGTCACAAACTGGTACACATCCATGGATCATTTGCTACCAGGCTGCAAAGAAATAATTAACTTGTTTAAAATGATATCATAGATAAATTGAATATTGGACTTTAAAAATATTTGTTTAAATATTCACTATTTATCTAAGTATTATCTATCATAACTCTAAGTACATTTTATAATTAACCCCTTCCTCACCAATTATTTTGGGAAAAACTTTTCATTTTCTGAAATTTTTAATTTATTTTTAATATAGTAACTAAGAAACTGAGGCACCTTGAAGTATCCAAGCAATGGCTAACACCTCTACAAGATGTATGAGTTGACAATTGAACTCATTCCAAGCTCTGAAGGGTATAAAAAGAATCAAGATCAACATAAACATGTCTGTTGATGGATTTGAATGTTATATTTTGAACATGTTTATTTGTCTGTGTCTGAAAAATACATTTTCAGTAAAAATGTATTTACATATCTACACTGGGGAAAGGGTTAATGTATATTTTTATAATGTCTATCTATAAAAGGCAGGATGTGTGTGTGTGTAATGAATGCACGGCCGCAATTTTTGATGGATTTGCACCAAAATTTACATGCACATGCTCCAAGTTAGCGGGAAGGCCAAGACCAACGTTGCATTTCCCAACTCTCATTGATAGTGGATATAATCGATTTTTTCATGCTTCTACGGCAGTTTTCATGTAGTTTGCGGCCATTTTCTACTGGCCAGAGTGAGAGCTGATAGCTGGCTGCCACGAATAGGCAGGAAGATTCTATTGGCCAGCATGAGAGCCAACAGCTGACTAACACAAATGTTAACTAGCATGCTAGCATGCAAAAAATTCAATAGCTGCATTCGTCACAAGTGGGAAAAATTTAAATCTGCATGGCACTTTACTCCAATTGGCTCATTTTGATTCTGATTCTGCAGAACTGGGTTGGGTGTGAAAAAGTATATGTTGTTAACATTCTTTTTTCATTCGGTTTTTCCAGTTACGAGTCCTTTTTTAAAGCTGATCATTTTGTGTTCATTGTGTTTAGTTCTTTTTCATAACAGATTTAATGTTTAGTATAGAGATTAGAAAAAATTTTCAGTATGAGATAGGCAAGAAGTAAGGCATGTAGCAACATCAGCATGACACAGGGCACTCCTTTAAAGGCAAGGAAGGGCAAAAATATTTTAAGTCAAGTGATAGCGATTGTTGTATGAGTCGTACGATTTTTGAATCAAGCACGGGCAACGCCAGGTCATGCTGCTAGTTAATGTATATTTTATGTCTACTTTTTCTACCTATCATACCTGTAAGTACATTTTACAATTAATATATATTTTTATTTATTTGTAATAATTTTCAACTAATTTTCTGATCCTAACTAAATTTCAGATTCTATTATATATTGATTCTACATTATGGTGAGTTGATATTGATGTGATAATAGTTGAATAGTTATTGATTTGGGAAAACTAAGTATGCAAGGCAGTGGTTGGGTTGGAGACCAGACATGAGAGTCTAAATATTATACACTATTTCTTCCCTTTAATAAATTGGTTTATTCATTATTGCTCTCTTTATCAAATTGTACTTAAATTATGGTCCACGGAAAGATTGCCCAGCATAAAGCCAGTCCATGATTTAAAAAGGTTGGAGACCACTGTTCTAAATAACAGCAGAGTTATTGATATTTATTTTTATATAAAATATATAAAGACTTTCATATAGATGCCATTCATGTTACCAAACTCATTCAGAAATACTTAAAATTAACTGTATTTACCATGCTGACTCTTGTGATCTTACCTAGGATTGAACTCACCATCCTTGACAAACAAATTTCTGAAGATATTAGATCCTATTCCTCAGCTTAATGGATGTGTTCTAAGAAGTGGGAGTAGCTTATCTGCCTTCCGACCAAAGGGGCTTGTCTCTCTTCCTTTAGACATTATTTAAAAAAGCAATTGGTTGCTGTTAACTATACTGACTCTCATGATCCTACTTAGGATTGAACTCACCATCCTTGGCAAACAAATTTCTGAAAATATTAGACTACTATTCCCCAGCTTAATGGATGTGTTCTAAGCGGTGGTAGTAGCTTGTCTCCCTTCCTGCCAAAGTAAATTTAACCTTTAAGAATTATTCAAGTTTATTGAAATTTTCCATTGTTTGGTGAAGTGTTGTTACTCAGTTTATTGATTAAGATCATGTTTTAACATCTGGTAGCAAAGTGTAGTTCATAAAAAAAGACAAATGGCTACAAATATTAAGTTTTTAGAACTATCAGCACTTATCCCAGAAAAATACCATATTTGGAAAAAAGAAATGAAGTTCTGGGAAATGGTAACAAATATAGATGTGGGGAAAATGTTTTTGAGTTTAAATGATCAAGCCAAAGAAGCAGAGGCTGGAAATGGACCCTGATAAATTAAACACAGAATAAGGAACAAAGTTATTATATGAAAAATTAGACTCTCTGTTCAAGGTGGATACAAATCAAGTGGTGCTCAGGGTGTATAGAAATCGCTGATTTCATTATAGAATTTAACCATATGTTTGAGCAACTCAGTGAACATGATATCAAGTTGCTATATTGGTACCCAGAGTGCCAATCTGAGGAAGTACAATCAAAAACCAATAATGGCTACCATCAGGGATATAATACTCAATAAAATGATGATTTAAATAAAAAAGGTGATGGGTGTTAAACAAGAGACTTTAATGAGTAATTCCTCTCCAGTAATCTATCAAATAAAGTCTACATCAACAGACACGCTCTTAGCTTAATCTTTGGATGAAAATAGTGATGCACAGATCAATGATTACAAATGGCTTTGGGGGGAATGAAACTTGTACTTTTCAGAGATTACCATTCTTCAGAAAATGTGGACTGCAAACAAGGAACTGTACCAAATAATAGAAACCATTTCATTGAGGACTTTCAACACCAGCAACAAACAACTAAAACAGATGAAATATGTCACTCGAACAGAAAATTATTTCATAATCAAGATACTGACATTCCACATTTCTTTAAATAAAAGGTTAGGAAGGGAATACCAGTAAGAGCAATAACTGTTAATAGACTTAAGAAAATTATTTTCCTAAAAAAAGATTTTATCAGTTTCAACCAAAAGTAGCACTGACTGCTCAGCCAATGAATGCTGAATATTTCCTCATAAAGAAATGGCTAATATTACCTTTGCATTTGAGATAAGGAGAACAAATTTAATATTTACTTGTACCCCCATGTTGATGAGATATCGCACAATGTCGGTTTATAGTGGGGAAATCAAGTCTTTGCACCTGGGCTAAAGTAAAAAAAATTATCTGGCCCCTTTAACCAACATTGTGGTGATGTTGATATTCCACCGACCCTCCCACTTTGGTGCGATGAGGGAGGTCCTGCTACAGGTTTGGAACCCCTGGGACTTTGGCCTCCCTCATTTATTTGTTATGTTCTGTCCAGAGACAAAAACATATTTGTTTGCCTGAAGGCAGTTACTACAATTAGTATTTACTTGTAAGATGTAACACAAGGTCAGTTAAACATGAGGAGTACAAACACATGCACACAGGCCAAGTCAAAAAATATCACCATCTGACATTGGTATTACTACCGATCCTCCCACTTTACTGCAGTGAAGGAGGTACTGCCACAGACTGTTGTTCTCTGGGCACATCGAATAGATTTCCATTTGCACTCTGCTCACAGAGATACAATTGAGGTGTGTTCTGTCAGAAGACAGAAACACCTTTGAGAGATAAAATGTAGTTGGTTTGCCTGAAGGCAGATATTACACTATTTACTTGCTGCCTCCTGATGGCAAGTTATGACACAAGGTCAGTTTAATATAGGAAGCTTAAGTGCATGCACCAGCGGCAGGTCCAAATTTATTTCAGCGACAACAATTGATGGTTGTACTGACATCGTATCACTACTGACTGAAGTGAGGTACTACTACAGACAGCCTTGTTCCAAGACCAAGCACCCCTCAATAATATTTCAGTTTTCAGACAGAGACACATTTGAGTTGCCGAAGACAGGGACCCAATAGAGAGATAAAACGTATTTATCTGCCCGAACTCAGATAATATACTTTGTATTAATTGCCAACCCACACTGGTATGATGTGACACAAGGTCACATTAATTTTGGGAATCTGAGTGTGTACACCCCAGGCAGATCACAAAATATCACAACTCCAGTAACCATGTTGCACTTACATCGATATTACTACTGATCTACCCCCCTTGTTGTGATGTGGGAGGTACTGATGCAGGCAACTGTTCTCTGAGACCAGAAACCTTTTAATAATATTTTCAGTTGTACTCTGCCCAAAGATAGAAACACAACTGAGAGATGAAATGTAGTTTATCTGCCCAATGGCAGATATTGCACTTTGGTCCCAGCCTGATAGCCAAGGATTGAAAAAAAAACGTAACTCAAGTAACTCTGGTTGTTTGGTCAATGAATGCCAAATGTTTCCTTATGAGAAAATGGTTAATATTCCAATTTGCTCGCAAGAAAGACCTGATTTTGAAACAGAAATTAAATTCAGACAATCATGCAACATTGGATATAATCAAAATAAATATGTATATCTAATTTTAAACTCATCAGAGGGTAAAATAAACACAGAAAATTCCTTTTAAACTTCTGATTCCACTTTTTTTTTTAATACTATGAAACTGTATATGAAGGAAAGGTTATTAAGGAGAGGAAAGGAGTTGATGTAAAAATTCTGACTTATTTCTAGAAGTTCAAGATGAATTGTTGATCTAAGCAGTAGGTTTGAAATGTGGGGGCAGGGACCTAATAAAGATAAATTGTTTACTTTTTCTTTGGTGTTACTTTGTTCATTTTTCTTTCTTTTTCCCCTTGTATAATGCATTTTTTTCTTCTTCATTTGTGTATTTCTGTCTTCAGTGGCGTCTTAAATATAATACATTCATCGAACGTTTCTTTTTGTTACTTTTTTCTTCTTTTACTTTCTTCACCAAGTTTTTATTTTTCTTTCTTTTTATTTTTACTCTTTCTTTTTCCTTTCCTTCACAATATTCTTTCTTTCTTCTTTTTTCATTTTCTTTACAAATCAAATCAGTGGAAATCTTCTTTTCTTTATTATCTCTTTCATCTTTCAATTTCTTTCTTTCTTTTGTGACATAATTTCTTTTTCTTTTAATTTTGGTCTCATAGGTTTCAAAAGAAATCTTTCTTTTTCTTCACCATCTTTTTTCTTTCTTCCTCTTTTAATTTTTTTACAAGCCAAATCAGAGGAAGTATTCTTTTCCTTGAAATGTGCTTTCTATCTCCCTTTTTCTTTCTCTAATGAAATTTCTTTGTTTCTTTTTCTTTTTTCATTTAACAATGTTTTTTGTTGTTTCAAAATGATTATTTCTTTCTGCTTTTTTTTTTCAAAATTTTCTTACTTTCTTTAATTTCTTTGTCATTCAGAGCAGACAAAATCTTTTCTTTCTTATCCTTTCATTCTCAATATTCAATTTTCTTTCTTTCCCAATCACTTTCTTTCTCAATTTTCTTTCTTTTTTCAATTTTCTTTCTCATTTGTATTCTTTCTTTCTCAATTTTCTTTCTTTTTTTCAATTTTTTTCTTTCTTAATTTTTTCTTTTTCAATTTTTTTTCTTTCTCAATTTTCTTTCTTTCTCAATTTCTTTCTCAATTTTATTTCTTTCTCAATTTTATTTCTTTTTCAGTTTCCATTTTTCTCAGTTTCTTTCTTTCTCAATTACTTTTTTCTTTCTCAATTTCTTTCTTTCTCAATTTTCTTTCTCAATTTCTTTCTCAATTTTCTTTCCTTCTTAATTACTTTCTTTCTCAATTACTTTCTTTCTCAATTACTTTCTTTCTCAATTTCTTTCTTTCTTTCTCAATTTTCTTTCTTTCTCAATTTTCTTTCTTTCTCAATTTTCTTTCTTTCTTTCTCAATTTCTTTCTCAATTTTATTTCTTTTTCAGTTTTCTTTTTTCTCAGTTTATTTCTTTCTCAATTTTATTTCTTTCTCAATTTCTTTCTTTTTCAGTTTTCTTTTTACTCAGTTTCTTACTTTCTCAATTTCTTTCTTTCGCAATTTTCTTTTTTCTTTCTCAATTTTATTTCTTTCTCAATTTTCTTTCTTTCTCAATTTCTTTCCTTCTCAATTTTATTTCTTTTTCAGTTTTCTTTTTTCTCAGTTTCTATCTTTCTCAATTCCATTCTTTCTTTCTCAATTTTCTTTCTTTCTTTCTCCATTTTATTTCTTTCCCAATTTTCTTTCTTTCTTTCTCAATTTTCTTTCTTTCTCAATTTCTCTCTTTCTCAATTTCTTTCTTTCTCATTTTCTTTCGCAATTTTCTTTCTTTCTCAATTTTCTTTCTTTCTTTCTCAATTTCTCTCTTTCTTTCACAATTTCTTTCTTTCTTTCACAATTTCTTTCTTTCTCAATTTCTTTCTCAATTTTCTTTCTTTCTTTCTTAATTTTCTTTCTTTCTCAATTTTCTTTCTTTCTCAGTTTCTTTCTCAATTTTATTTCTTTTTCAGTTTTCTTTTTTCTCAGTTTCTTTCTTTCTCAATTTCTCTCTTTCTTTCTCAATTTCTTTCTTTCTCAATTTTATTTCTTTCTCAATATCTTTCTTTCTCAATTTCTTTCTCAATTTTCTTTCTTTCTTAATTTTCTTTCTTTCTCAATTTCTTTCTTTTTTCTCAATTTCTTTCTTTGTCAATTTTCTTTCTTTCTCAATTTCTTTCTTTCTCAATTTTCTTTCTTTCTTTCTCAAGTTCTTTCTCGATTTTATTTCTTTCTCAATTTTCATTCTTTCTTTCTCAATTTTCTTTCTTTCTCAATTTCTTTCTTTCTCAATTTCTTTCTTTCTCAATTTTATTTCTTTCTCAATTTTCTTTCTTTCTCAATTTTCTTTCTTTCTCAATTTTCTTTCTTTTTCAGTTTTCTTTTTTCTCAGTTTCTATCTTTCTCAATTCCATTCTTTCTTTCTCAATTTTCTTTCTTTCTTTCTCCATTTTATTTCTTTCTCAATTTTCTTTCTTTCTTTCTCAATTTGTTTCTCAATTTTATTTCTTTTTCAGTTTTCTTTTTTCTCAGTTTCTATCTTTCTCAATTCCATTCTTTCTTTCTCAATTTTCTTTCTTTCTTTCTCCATTTTATTTCTTTCTCAATTTTCTTTCTTTCTTTCTCAATTTTCTTTCTTTCTCAATTTCTCTCTTTCTCAATTTCTTTCTTTCTCAATTTTCTTTCTTTCTTTCTCATTTTCTTTCTCAATTTTCTTTCTTTCTCAATTTTCTTTCTTTCTTTCTCAATTTCTCTCTTTCTTTCACAATTTCTTTCTTTCTTTCACAATTTCTTTCTTTCTCAATTTCTTTCTCAATTTTATTTCTTTCTTTCTTAATTTTCTTTCTTTCTCAATTTCTTTCTTTCTCAATTTTCTTTCTTTCTCAGTTTCTTTCTCAATTTTATTTCTTTTTCAGTTTTCTTTTTTCTCAGTTTCTTTCTTTCTCAATTTCTCTCTTTCTTTCTCAATTTCTTTCTTTCTCAATTTTATTTCTTTCTCAATTTCTTTCTTTCTCAATTTCTTTCTCAATTTTCTTTCTTTCTTAATTTTCTTTCTTTCTCAATTTCTTTCTTTTTTCTCAATTTCTTTCTTTCTCAATTTTCTTTCTTTCTCAATTTCTTTCTTTCTCAATTTTCTTTCTTTCTTTCTCAATTTCTCTCTTTCTTTCACAATTTCTTTCTTTCTTTCACAATTTCTTTCTTTCTCAATTTCTTTCTCAATTTTATTTCTTTCTTTCTTAATTTTCTTTCTTTCTCAATTTCTTTCTTTCTCAATTTTCTTTCTTTCTCAGTTTCTTTCTCAATTTTATTTCTTTTTCAGTTTTCTTTTTTCTCAGTTTCTTTCTTTCTCAATTTCTCTCTTTCTTTCTCAATTTCTTTCTTTCTCAATTTTATTTCTTTCTCAATTTCTTTCTTTCTCAATTTCTTTCTCAATTTTCTTTCTTTCTTAATTTTCTTTCTTTCTCAATTTCTTTCTTTTTTCTCAATTTCTTTCTTTCTCAATTTTCTTTCTTTCTCAATTTCTTCCTTTCTCAATTTTCTTTCTTTCTTTCTCAATTTCTCTCTTTCTTTCACAATTTCTTTCTTTCTTTCACAATTTCTTTCTTTCTCAATTTCTTTCTCAATTTTATTTCTTTCTTTCTTAATTTTCTTTCTTTCTCAATTTCTTTCTTTCTCAATTTTCTTTCTTTCTCAGTTTCTTTCTCAATTTTATTTCTTTTTCAGTTTTCTTTTTTCTCAGTTTCTTTCTTTCTCAATTTCTCTCTTTCTTTCTCAATTTCTTTCTTTCTCAATTTTATTTCTTTCTCAATTTCTTTCTTTCTCAATTTCTTTCTCAATTTTCTTTCTTTCTTAATTTTCTTTCTTTCTCAATTTCTTTCTTTTTTCTCAATTTCTTTCTTTCTCAATTTTCTTTCTTTCTCAATTTCTTTCTTTCTCAATTTTCTTTCTTTCTTTCTCAATTTTATTTCTTTCTCAATTTTCTTTCTTTCTCAGTTTCTTTCTTTCTTTCTCAATTTCTTTCTTTCTCAATTTTCTTTCTTTCTTTCTCAAGTTCTTTCTTGATTTTATTTCTTTCTCAATTTTCATACTTTCTTTCTCAATTTTCTTTCTTTCTCAATTTCTTTCTTTCTCAATTTCTTTCCTTCTCAATTTTATTTCTTTTTCAGTTTTCTTTTTTCTCAGTTTCTATCTTTCTCAATTCCATTCTTTCTTTCTCAATTTTCTTTCTTTCTTTCTCCATTTTATTTCTTTCCCAATTTTCTTTCTTTCTTTCTCAATTTTCTTTCTTTCTCAATTTCTCTCTTTCTCAATTTCTTTCTTTCTCAATTTTCTTTCTTTCTTTCTCATTTTCTTTCGCAATTTTCTTTCTTTCTCAATTTTCTTTCTTTCTTTCTCAATTTCTCTCTTTCTTTCACAATTTCTTTCTTTCTTTCACAATTTCTTTCGTTCTCAATTTCTTTCTCAATTTTATTTCTTTCTTTCTTAATTTTCTTTCTTTCTCAATTTTCTTTCTTTCTCAGTTTCTTTCTCAATTTTATTTCTTTTTCAGTTTTCTTTTTTCTCAGTTTCTTTCTTTCTCAATTTCTCTCTTTCTTTCTCAATTTCTTTCTTTCTCAATTTTATTTCTTTCTCAATTTCTTTCTTTCTCAATTTCTTTCTCAATTTTCTTTCTTTCTTAATTTTCTTTCTTTCTCAATTTCTTTCTTTTTTCTCAATTTCTTTCTTTGTCAATTTTCTTTCTTTCTCAATTTCTTTCTTTCTCAATTTTCTTTCTTTCTTTCTCAAGTTCTTTCTCGATTTTATTTCTTTCTCAATTTTCATTCTTTCTCAATTTCTTTCTTTCTCAATTTTATTTCTTTCTCAATTTTCTTTCTTTCTCAATTTTCTTTCTTTCTTTCTCAATTTCTTTCTCAATTTTATTTCTTTTTCAGTTTTCTTTTTTCTCAGTTTCTATCTTTCTCAATTCCATTCTTTCTTTCTCAATTTTCTTTCTTTCTTTCTCCATTTTATTTCTTTCTCAATTTTCTTTCTTTCTTTCTCAATTTGTTTCTCAATTTTATTTCTTTTTCAGTTTTCTTTTTTCTCAGTTTCTATCTTTCTCAATTCCATTCTTTCTTTCTCAATTTTCTTTCTTTCTTTCTCCATTTTATTTCTTTCTCAATTTTCTTTCTTTCTTTCTCAATTTTCTTTCTTTCTCAATTTCTCTCTTTCTCAATTTCTTTCTTTCTCAATTTTCTTTCTTTCTTTCTCATTTTCTTTCTCAATTTTCTTTCTTTCTCAATTTTCTTTCTTTCTTTCTCAATTTCTCTCTTTCTTTCACAATTTCTTTCTTTCTTTCACAATTTCTTTCTTTCTCAATTTCTTTCTCAATTTTATTTCTTTCTTTCTTAATTTTCTTTCTTTCTCAATTTCTTTCTTTCTCAATTTTCTTTCTTTCTCAGTTTCTTTCTCAATTTTATTTCTTTTTCAGTTTTCTTTTTTCTCAGTTTCTTTCTTTCTCAATTTCTCTCTTTCTTTCTCAATTTCTTTCTTTCTCAATTTTATTTCTTTCTCAATTTCTTTCTTTCTCAATTTCTTTCTTTCTCAATTTTCTTTCTTTCTTAATTTTCTTTCTTTCTCAATTTCTTTCTTTTTTCTCAATTTCTTTCTTTCTCAATTTTCTTTCTTTCTCAATTTCTTTCTTTCTCAATTTTCTTTCTTTCTTTCTCAATTTCTCTCTTTCTTTCACAATTTCTTTCTTTCTTTCACAATTTCTTTCTTTCTCAATTTCTTTCTCAATTTTATTTCTTTCTTTCTTAATTTTCTTTCTTTCTCAATTTCTTTCTTTCTCAATTTTCTTTCTTTCTCAGTTTCTTTCTCAATTTTATTTCTTTTTCAGTTTTCTTTTTTCTCAGTTTCTTTCTTTCTCAATTTCTCTCTTTCTTTCTCAATTTCTTTCTTTCTCAATTTTATTTCTTTCTCAATTTCTTTCTTTCTCAATTTCTTTCTCAATTTTCTTTCTTTCTTAATTTTCTTTCTTTCTCAATTTCTTTCTTTTTTCTCAATTTCTTTCTTTCTCAATTTTCTTTCTTTCTCAATTTCTTTCTTTCTCAATTTTCTTTCTTTCTTTCTCAATTTCTCTCTTTCTTTCACAATTTCTTTCTTTCTTTCACAATTTCTTTCTTTCTCAATTTCTTTCTCAATTTTATTTCTTTCTTTCTTAATTTTCTTTCTTTCTCAATTTCTTTCTTTCTCAATTTTCTTTCTTTCTCAGTTTCTTTCTCAATTTTATTTCTTTTTCAGTTTTCTTTTTTCTCAGTTTCTTTCTTTCTCAATTTCTCTCTTTCTTTCTCAATTTCTTTCTTTCTCAATTTTATTTCTTTCTCAATTTCTTTCTTTCTCAATTTCTTTCTCAATTTTCTTTCTTTCTTAATTTTCTTTCTTTCTCAATTTCTTTCTTTTTTCTCAATTTCTTTCTTTCTCAATTTTCTTTCTTTCTCAATTTCTTTCTTTCTCAATTTTCTTTCTTTCTTTCTCAATTTTATTTCTTTCTCAATTTTCTTTCTTTCTCAGTTTCTTTCTTTCTTTCTCAATTTCTTTCTTTCTCAATTTTCTTTCTTTCTTTCTCAAGTTCTTTCTTGATTTTATTTCTTTCTCAATTTTCATACTTTCTTTCTCAATTTTCTTTCTTTCTCAATTTCTTTCTTTCTCAATTTCTTTCCTTCTCAATTTTATTTCTTTTTCAGTTTTCTTTTTTCTCAGTTTCTATCTTTCTCAATTCCATTCTTTCTTTCTCAATTTTCTTTCTTTCTTTCTCCATTTTATTTCTTTCCCAATTTTCTTTCTTTCTTTCTCAATTTTCTTTCTTTCTCAATTTCTCTCTTTCTCAATTTCTTTCTTTCTCAATTTTCTTTCTTTCTTTCTCATTTTCTTTCGCAATTTTCTTTCTTTCTCAATTTTCTTTCTTTCTTTCTCAATTTCTCTCTTTCTTTCACAATTTCTTTCTTTCTTTCACAATTTCTTTCTTTCTCAATTTCTTTCTCAATTTTATTTCTTTCTTTCTTAATTTTCTTTCTTTCTCAATTTTCTTTCTTTCTCAGTTTCTTTCTCAATTTTATTTCTTTTTCAGTTTTCTTTTTTCTCAGTTTCTTTCTTTCTCAATTTCTCTCTTTCTTTCTCAATTTCTTTCTTTCTCAATTTTATTTCTTTCTCAATTTCTTTCTTTCTCAATTTCTTTCTCAATTTTCTTTCTTTCTTAATTTTCTTTCTTTCTCAATTTCTTTCTTTTTTCTCAATTTCTTTCTTTGTCAATTTTCTTTCTTTCTCAATTTCTTTCTTTCTCAATTTTCTTTCTTTCTTTCTCAAGTTCTTTCTCGATTTTATTTCTTTCTCAATTTTCATTCTTTCTCAATTTCTTTCTTTCTCAATTTTATTTCTTTCTCAATTTTCTTTCTTTCTCAATTTTCTTTCTTTCTTTCTCAATTTGTTTCTCAATTTTATTTCTTTTTCAGTTTTCTTTTTTCTCAGTTTCTATCTTTCTCAATTCCATTCTTTCTTTCTCAATTTTCTTTCTTTCTTTCTCCATTTTATTTCTTTCTCAATTTTCTTTCTTTCTTTCTCAATTTGTTTCTCAATTTTATTTCTTTTTCAGTTTTCTTTTTTCTCAGTTTCTATCTTTCTCAATTCCATTCTTTCTTTCTCAATTTTCTTTCTTTCTTTCTCCATTTTATTTCTTTCTCAATTTTCTTTCTTTCTTTCTCAATTTTCTTTCTTTCTCAATTTCTCTCTTTCTCAATTTCTTTCTTTCTCAATTTTCTTTCTTTCTTTCTCATTTTCTTTCTCAATTTTCTTTCTTTCTCAATTTTCTTTCTTTCTTTCTCAATTTCTCTCTTTCTTTCACAATTTCTTTCTTTCTTTCACAATTTCTTTCTTTCTCAATTTCTTTCTCAATTTTATTTCTTTCTTTCTTAATTTTCTTTCTTTCTCAATTTCTTTCTTTCTCAATTTTCTTTCTTTCTCAGTTTCTTTCTCAATTTTATTTCTTTTTCAGTTTTCTTTTTTCTCAGTTTCTTTCTTTCTCAATTTCTCTCTTTCTTTCTCAATTTCTTTCTTTCTCAATTTTATTTCTTTCTCAATTTCTTTCTTTCTCAATTTCTTTCTCAATTTTCTTTCTTTCTCAGTTTCTTTCTCAATTTTATTTCTTTTTCAGTTTTCTTTTTTCTCAGTTTCTTTCTTTCTCAATTTCTCTCTTTCTTTCTCAATTTCTTTCTTTCTCAATTTTATTTCTTTCTCAATTTCTTTCTTTCTCAATTTCTTTCTCAATTTTCTTTCTTTCTTAATTTTCTTTCTTTCTCAATTTCTTTCTTTTTTCTCAATTTCTTTCTTTCTCAATTTTCTTTCTTTCTCAATTTCTTTCTTTCTCAATTTTCTTTCTTTCTTTCTCAATTTTATTTCTTTCTCAATTTTCTTTCTTTCTCAGTTTCTTTCTTTCTTTCTCAATTTCTTTCTTTCTCAATTTTCTTTCTTTCTTTCTCAAGTTCTTTCTTGATTTTATTTCTTTCTCAATTTTCATACTTTCTTTCTCAATTTTCTTTCTTTCTCAATTTCTTTCTTTCTCAATTTCTTTCCTTCTCAATTTTATTTCTTTTTCAGTTTTCTTTTTTCTCAGTTTCTATCTTTCTCAATTCCATTCTTTCTTTCTCAATTTTCTTTCTTTCTTTCTCCATTTTATTTCTTTCCCAATTTTCTTTCTTTCTTTCTCAATTTTCTTTCTTTCTCAATTTCTCTCTTTCTCAATTTCTTTCTTTCTCAATTTTCTTTCTTTCTTTCTCATTTTCTTTCGCAATTTTCTTTCTTTCTCAATTTTCTTTCTTTCTTTCTCAATTTCTCTCTTTCTTTCACAATTTCTTTCTTTCTTTCACAATTTCTTTCTTTCTCAATTTCTTTCTCAATTTTATTTCTTTCTTTCTTAATTTTCTTTCTTTCTCAATTTTCTTTCTTTCTCAGTTTCTTTCTCAATTTTATTTCTTTTTCAGTTTTCTTTTTTCTCAGTTTCTTTCTTTCTCAATTTCTCTCTTTCTTTCTCAATTTCTTTCTTTCTCAATTTTATTTCTTTCTCAATTTCTTTCTTTCTCAATTTCTTTCTCAATTTTCTTTCTTTCTTAATTTTCTTTCTTTCTCAATTTCTTTCTTTTTTCTCAATTTCTTTCTTTGTCAATTTTCTTTCTTTCTCAATTTCTTTCTTTCTCAATTTTCTTTCTTTCTTTCTCAAGTTCTTTCTCGATTTTATTTCTTTCTCAATTTTCATTCTTTCTCAATTTCTTTCTTTCTCAATTTTATTTCTTTCTCAATTTTCTTTCTTTCTCAATTTTCTTTCTTTCTTTCTCAATTTCTTTCTCAATTTTATTTCTTTTTCAGTTTTCTTTTTTCTCAGTTTCTATCTTTCTCAATTCCATTCTTTCTTTCTCAATTTTCTTTCTTTCTTTCTCCATTTTATTTCTTTCTCAATTTTCTTTCTTTCTTTCTCAATTTGTTTCTCAATTTTATTTCTTTTTCAGTTTTCTTTTTTCTCAGTTTCTATCTTTCTCAATTCCATTCTTTCTTTCTCAATTTTCTTTCTTTCTTTCTCCATTTTATTTCTTTCTCAATTTTCTTTCTTTCTTTCTCAATTTTCTTTCTTTCTCAATTTCTCTCTTTCTCAATTTCTTTCTTTCTCAATTTTCTTTCTTTCTTTCTCATTTTCTTTCTCAATTTTCTTTCTTTCTCAATTTTCTTTCTTTCTTTCTCAATTTCTCTCTTTCTTTCACAATTTCTTTCTTTCTTTCACAATTTCTTTCTTTCTCAATTTCTTTCTCAATTTTATTTCTTTCTTTCTTAATTTTCTTTCTTTCTCAATTTCTTTCTTTCTCAATTTTCTTTCTTTCTCAGTTTCTTTCTCAATTTTATTTCTTTTTCAGTTTTCTTTTTTCTCAGTTTCTTTCTTTCTCAATTTCTCTCTTTCTTTCTCAATTTCTTTCTTTCTCAATTTTATTTCTTTCTCAATTTCTTTCTTTCTCAATTTCTTTCTCAATTTTCTTTCTTTCTTAATTTTCTTTCTTTCTCAATTTCTTTCTTTTTTCTCAATTTCTTTCTTTCTCAATTTTCTTTCTTTCTCAATTTCTTTCTTTCTCAATTTTCTTTCTTTCTTTCTCAATTTCTCTCTTTCTTTCACAATTTCTTTCTTTCTTTCACAATTTCTTTCTTTCTCAATTTCTTTCTCAATTTTATTTCTTTCTTTCTTAATTTTCTTTCTTTCTCAATTTCTTTCTTTCTCAATTTTCTTTCTTTCTCAGTTTCTTTCTCAATTTTATTTCTTTTTCAGTTTTCTTTTTTCTCAGTTTCTTTCTTTCTCAATTTCTCTCTTTCTTTCTCAATTTCTTTCTTTCTCAATTTTATTTCTTTCTCAATTTCTTTCTTTCTCAATTTCTTTCTCAATTTTCTTTCTTTCTTAATTTTCTTTCTTTCTCAATTTCTTTCTTTTTTCTCAATTTCTTTCTTTCTCAATTTTCTTTCTTTCTCAATTTCTTTCTTTCTCAATTTTCTTTCTTTCTTTCTCAATTTCTCTCTTTCTTTCACAATTTCTTTCTTTCTTTCACAATTTCTTTCTTTCTCAATTTCTTTCTCAATTTTATTTCTTTCTTTCTTAATTTTCTTTCTTTCTCAATTTCTTTCTTTCTCAATTTTCTTTCTTTCTCAGTTTCTTTCTCAATTTTATTTCTTTTTCAGTTTTCTTTTTTCTCAGTTTCTTTCTTTCTCAATTTCTCTCTTTCTTTCTCAATTTCTTTCTTTCTCAATTTTATTTCTTTCTCAATTTCTTTCTTTCTCAATTTCTTTCTTTCTCAATTTCTTTCTCAATTTTCTTTCTTTCTTAATTTTCTTTCTTTCTCAATTTCTTTCTTTTTTCTCAATTTCTTTCTTTCTCAATTTTCTTTCTTTCTCAATTTCTTTCTTTCTCAATTTTCTTTCTTTCTTTCTCAATTTTATTTCTTTCTCAATTTTCTTTCTTTCTCAGTTTCTTTCTTTCTTTCTCAATTTCTTTCTTTCTCAATTTTCTTTCTTTCTTTCTCAAGTTCTTTCTTGATTTTATTTCTTTCTCAATTTTCATTCTTTCTTTCTCAATTTTCTTTCTTTCTCAATTTCTTTCTTTCTCAATTTCTTTCTTTCTCAATTTTATTTCTTTTTCAGTTTTCTTTTTTCTCAGTTTATTTCTTTCTCAATTACTTTCTTTCTCAATTTCTTTCTTTTTTTCTCAGTTTTCTTTCTTTCTCAATTTTCTTTCTTTATTTTAATTTTTTTTTGCTTTCTTTGTCATTTCTTTCCTTTCATCTTTTTTTTCCCTCCAATTAAAACTAATAGAATGTGCATAAATAGTAATGGAAACTTTTATGGAATGCAAAATCTGCAAGTTGAGTTCAAACTCCTGGCTAGTCTGTTGCATTCACTTTTCTATAATTGCTCTTACAAAAGGCACAAATCTCTCCCGCTACCACCAACCATGGTTTAAATAGCAGGGTAGACTGAACTCTTTAGTTAGCCTTGGGTGGCAACCTGTCTGAGAGAAGAAAAACCTTGAATGACAAACCATGGAGAAAGCAAAAGGAAACCACATTAAATTTCCCAAGAATACAATACAATATTTTTTAAAATTAAAGTTCATCCAATACAAATCTCGAAAACCTCTCAAGGTATAGGGTTATTGTAAAAATAATTATGATGAATGAGAGACATGGCATTTCTATAAATTAATAAGATATCTCATCAAAAGCTACATAGACCTCAGGATCTTCCAGAGATTCAGATTGACTGCCCATGAACCAGTCTTTTTCTTGTCAGCTTCAGTCTGCATACATGTTATGCTTCTGGTATTTCAATGCATCTGTTCTTCAACTAACACAACCGTTTTTTACTGATAATCACAAATATAGAAAGAAATAACAAAAGAATGACTAAGATTGAAAGTGAGATTGATAGAGAGACTGCAAGGAAAACAGAAAGACCAAGACTGAAAGAGAGACTGAAAGTAGGAAAGACCAAGATTGAGAGTGAGAGAGCATGAAAGACAGAAAAACTGAAAGAAAGATAGAATTAATGAGACTCAAAGAAAGAATGACTAAGCTTGAAAGAGAAAATAAGAGAAATTAAGAGAGAGAGACTGAAAGAAACAAATTGAAAGAGTGATTAATAGAGAGACTAAAAAAAGAAAGAAAGAACAAAATAAAGATGAAGTTTGAAAGACGGATTGATAGCAAATTTGAAAGACAGAAAGGGAAAAAAAAAATAAGTGACTGAGTACCGGAAAAAAACAAAGAAAGAATTACCAAGATTAAAAGAGAGATGGACAGAAAGAAACAAAAAGAGGGAGAGAGAGAGAGAAACAGAAAGAAAGAAAGAAAGAAAGAACGAAAGAAAGAAATTTTAGATATCTAATACATTTTTTGTTTCTCAATTTTCTTTCTTTTTCAGTTTTCATTTTTCTCAGTTTCTTTCTTTCTCAATTTTCTTTCTTTCTTAATTTCTTTCTTCCTTAATTTTCTTTCTTAACTGGACAGAAAGAAACAGAAAAAAGGGGAGAGAGAGAGAAACAGAAAGAAAGAAAGAAAGAAAGAAAGAAAGAAAGAAGGACATTTTGGATACCGATATACATTCTTTACTTTGGGGAATTCCATTGCTTATCTTATTTTCTTGTTTCCCTCAGTAATGTTGAATATGTAATTTTGTTATTCAGTTTAAGCTATAAATCACAGATAGCTGTTTTTTTTATCCTAACCATTTCTTATCAGCCTCCTCAAAAAGAACCTTTCAGCCATACTGGAGACTATCACACCTTCTGACCATAACTCAAAACTAATCTAAGATTAAGGTTCTTTCTTTAAATGTCTTACCATTTGCACATCACAATCTTTCATGGAAGAAAGATTGAGTGAATGAATACCTGGGCAAATCCCACTGCCATAACTTTCTCTCCACCAAGGTTTTAAAATGCTAAAAACATTGTGACTTTCATAATCAAACTACACAGGCTTCAATCACTAAATCCATACATATAAAGCTTCAGTCACTTTCCCACCACCATAATATTGAATCAATAGGTCAGCTTCTAGGAAAGTTGGATCACTGTGTTGTGCTAAACAATTTTTCACACCAGAATTTACCTTAAATCTTAATAAGTCTAGGATTCTTCCATGCATTGAATATTGCTGCCACATTTGGTCTGGTGTGTTTGCTATGTATTTTGAGATTCTAAATAAAATCCAAAGAACAATTTATGAAATATTTATATATATATATATATATATATATATATATAAATTCCCAAGAGGTTAAAATCCAGATAGAACTCAATGTCCAGGACAGAGTAAGAATATAATATAAAAGGCTCAAACACTAATATTCCATGGTTATAATTTATTACATTGGAATCGTAATCACGATACAATTCATCAGACATACAAATTCAAAAGAGAATTTCTAAGTCTGATGAATTGGATCATGATTACGATTCCAATGTAATAAATTAAAACCATGGAATATTAGTGTTTGAGCCTTTTATATTATATATATATATATATATATATATATATATATATAAATATAAAAGTGAACATAGAAGTCAACACTTAGAGGCGACAGTCTGTTTCATGCTATATATAGTCGTCAGGCCACGCGTGCTGTTATTTTTCTCAGGCTATTTATATATATACGGGTTAGTGGTGCATTGTGGGTATTCTGTTATGGCGGTTATTTCACCGGAAGTCGTTTGTTTATCTATTTAGGTCAAATTATATTGCTTGTTTTATTTTTGTTTCTTATTTTATTTATTTATTTATTTATTAACGTAGTAAAAATTTGTTTATATCACTTATTTAACAGTTTGTTTTGGTTTGGGAATTTAATTAAAGCTGTTTGTTCAGTTAGTTCATTCTAAGTATTATTTTGGCGGGAACAGTTTTTAATTGATTATCTTTATTTGGGATTGGTTTGTTTATTTATTTACTTGAATAAATTTAGGTTAATTTATTTTACTTGTATATTTTCTCTTTTCGGTTTTCAATTTCAAGTAACATAGTATTTTTTTATGTTTTATTTCTATTTTTTTTTTTTGTTATTTTGTTATTTGTTTATTAGTATATTTATTTGTTTTTATTTTATTTTTTCCGTTTTTAATTTTTTAGGTTACGTAGTAAAAATTTATTTTCATGTCTGCATTTTGAGATGAGTTCGGATCTTTTGTTTAATAATGTTATTTTGGCCGGGAAATGTAATGATAGCTATCTTTATATTTACACACACTCTATCTCTGATATTGAACACTTTATTTCCATA
>OZ010586.1:78324264-78471764 GCA_963932145.1 Acanthosepion lycidas
CACTCATATATGTAAGAAAAGGAATATAAAAATTATACAAATTATATATATATATATAATATATATATATATATATACATATATATATAGAGAGAGAGAGGGAGGGAGAGAGAGAGGGAGAGACTGTGATAAATAAACAGAAATGATAGATAGATAGATAGATAGATAGATAGATAAACAGACTGAGATAGATAGACCGACAGACAGACAGATTATGAACATACTGAGATAAATAGATAGATAGATAGATAGATAGATAGATTATTGCGATTAAGTGTGGTTAAAAATGGCTTCAAGCAAATGAATCCACTTGGTCATTTAAGACCAAGTGGATCACAAATAATTTTACCAAAATAACGAAAACCACATCACTTGAAGACTTCCAGCATCAGTAACAACTAAAATGGACAGAACGTGTAACTCAAAAGGAAAATAATGGGATCAAGATATTGACGTTCCACACTACCTAATGCAGCAGATTACAATAGAAACCATTCACTATCAACAATAGAAAGAGCAATAACAGTTAGTGAACTTGAGATAACTATTTTCCGGAAGAACTTTTTCAAAGGAAAGATTCCATAAATTTCCTCCAACAGTAACATTAGCTGTTCAGTCAATGAAAGTCAAATGTTTTCTATATGGCAATTAGCTAATCTCACCATTACCATTAGCGGTTATGGAAGTTTTTCTTTATATATTATTATTAATTACCTGAAAAGTCATTTTGAATAGTTTTAATATTAGGTTGGTGCAAAAATAATGTCGTTTTTTTGACGTTCAACTTCAAAAGAAAAACGACATTATTTTTGCACCAACCTAATATAACTGATTTATTAACACTAAAGTAAAGCACCTGATATGATAGTCATTTAAAACCAATTGTTATTTTTTTCTGCATTCGCCCGAATTTTAATTTTACTAATATTTGATATTCTATCAACACAGCTGTTACATTTGTGGTAACTTTGGCAAAAATTATAAATTCACTGAACTTAAAACAATATTCACCCAGACATTTTACTTCCCAGAAAATTAACAATTCCAGTGTAATGATGCAAAACAATTTTCTTTAACAGCTGAATATTCTGGCTTCATGTAATATAACTTTATCAAATTGGTTTAATTATTTAATTTAATGGCCTATTTTTTTCCAGATCAAGTAGAAATAAAATTATGGAATCACTCAATGTTGAGATAAAAGATGCACAATTATCTTGTAATTTTTTTTCGTTTAATACCATGTCTCTTCAGGGTATAGCTGATTATGACTCTCCACAGATTCCTCTCATTTTTATCTGTTACTTGCTATGCTCACCTACAAAATATACTTCTCAGAAAATGAACAAATCACAGAAATGATGCAAATTTTTTTTTCTTTAACTGCTGAATATTCTGGCTTCAAACAAATTGGATTAAATCATGTTTTTGTCCAGATAAAGTAGAAATAAATATTATGAAATCACTCAATATTCAGATAACAAATACGCAGTCACCATGTAATTTATTTAATTCCATTTTTCTTTATTTTTTTAAATCAATTCACTCTAAAGTAAGGCAATAATTCCCCTAAGATGCAAGGAGGTTACTTGAAGTGAAAGAGAACAAAAAGACTTTAGAAGAACCCAATCCAAAACATGAAACAAGGGATAAATCTTTACTCCTGTTCCGAAGGCAGAGAAGGAGTGTGAACTAGATGATAGGCAAACCTATCTACTCCTATTGAGGGAAAAATAAAATAAATAATTAGTAAAAGTTTTTCAGATGGAGATGTTAGAAGTATAGCATTTAGAATAAAGCAGAAACCTAATCCTAAACAAGAAACAAGGGATAAACTTCTACTCCTGTTCAAAAGATCAGGGTGGTATGTGAACCAGATGATAAGAGAATCTATCCCTCCCCGGCTATATATATAAATTTAAGTGTGCTGCTAGATTGTCAGCTAGATCTCACTGTTTTATTGTTGAACTAGTTAATTAAAAGAAAAACTTGTTTTCATGAAATAAATCATTCATTGGAACTACAAGTTTTTCTTTTAACACTTCCGCTGCTAACTACGGAGATCTTCGTTTTTCTTATCTTGATCCAGCTGGCTAAGTACGGAAACCTATGTTTTTTGCATACCGCTGTTATGAGTGACCCGTTGCGCCATCTATCGTAAAATCACAAAGGACAATGCTTCAAAAGATATCATGTGTATACCCATTACTGATCTGGTAAGTCATTCCCAGGTATATTCATGAAAATGGAATGCTGTAAAACACACTGGTGCCAGTTTTCTGTGTAATAAAATATGTAGGTTGAAATTTGGCATTTTCTTTAAAAATGGCTGGCCGGTTGGGGCCAGCTCTGGGCAAATGAGTAGCAGTGCAAGTGTTAATTATGCAACTACCAGGGGAGACAAGAAACCTAACTTTGATACGAATAAGTCATAGACCTTGCTAAAAAGCGTATGCTCTTACTGTGTAACATCATGAACTTGGTTTTTTTCCGTGATTTGAATTTGTAAACATTTCTAGTTTCTTTGCACTGTTTTGCTCAAATTAAAGGAGGGACCAAGACTAGTAATGGCTATTCAAAATATTTCCATGAAATAAATCAAGTTTTTCTTATAATTATGCAACTACCAACGCAGACAAGCATCCTAACTTTAGCTAGATACTATGTTACATTCTAATAATTTTTTTCTCGCATGTCTCACCTAGGGAACTCTCTTGCTTACCTGAGACATACAATCTTAAAAATTAGCAATGATAAGGGAAGGCTTGCTAAAGTGAACACAACAGACTAACCGGCAATTAGAACTTTTTGTGTTGATATCCGTTATATCATCGTACGTCCATGTAATTAGCAATTCTAAAAGAAACACTAGAACAAGTCTAAATATGGAAATCACTCTTCAAAGAGAATGTTTGCAGATATTTTATTTCTTTTGAACTTGGCTAATTGAGAGGAAACACGTCCACATCAAAAGAGTTGCCAACTGAAACAATAAACATGATTATATAAGTCATTTGAAATCCAACAAATTCATTTTTCAGGATCATAATGCATCTTTCTAGAGAGCTTCTTAATTTACCTATGGGCTGTGTCCCTTCAAGACATGAGAGATCATTGCTCTCCACAACTTCCTATTCTTTATAGCTCTTTGTAAGATTTGTAATTTCACTACCTATCCCAATCCATTTTGTCATCCATTTAGACAAGCCTGTTAAGTGGTTGCTCGCTGTTTCCCTCTGCACCTCTTGCCTTCAATATGTCCTGTGCATCTTAAATTCTCCAAGCCTATTTTCCTCATTGTCCTAAAAATTGAAACTATTTCTTTCTGAATCTAAATGTAAGCTTCTTTTTTGATTCCATTTAAACATTACTGACATGTTCAGCTCCTGTTTTTTTTTTGTTTTTTTTTTAATATCAATAAGTGATATGGCTTCCCTCTGTCTTTTCTACAAATATTTTCATAACAATTTTTCTGATGAGATTTCCTTCTTGGTGCCTCAACTGTATGAATTTAAGTGTGCTGCTTGATTGTCAACTAGATCTCACTATTTTACTGTTGAACTATCTAGATGCTATGTTACATTCTAATAATTTCTTTTCTTGCTTATCTCACCTATGGAAGTCTCTTCTTATCTCTTGCTTACTTGACACCTACAATCTTAAAAAATAGCAATGCAAATTGCCATCTTCTGTCCACCTGTTCTTTTATTGTCCTTCTCCTCACAAAATATTCTCATTCTCTTCCCCTTCCATTGTGTCCTTGTGGCATTATTGCCTTATTTGGAGTGAAATAATTAAAAAAAAGAACATCTTTGTTCCCTCAAGCCTGTTATTCGTCTGTGAAGAGAGTATCCAGATAATCTACCAAAAGTTAATCATGACATTGCTTCATTTAAGAAATTCAGATAATTTTCAATTTGAAGTGCCTTTGCTTGTGAATTTATTCCTTACTGGTGCCATGTGAATATAAAATTGTACTAAATTTTTAAAGGTTTATTTAAACAAATATTTTTGGCTTTGGAACTAACACTGTTGAGATTCATGTATTTTTTTTTTTTTTTTTTGTATTCAAGTGATAAATGATATTATGTTGGGAGAGCAATAATATTAAAAAGAAAATTTTGAAAGTTGTTCATTTAAAAAATTAGAGAATGATTGTCAGGATATATGAAACACTTACATGACATTTGTTTTCAAAAAATAAACAAAAGGAATTACGGTTTAGTTTGGATACAAGTAAACTTTCAAGAACAATTATTTTAGGTAAAAAAAAAACAAGAAAAAATTAAGATGTCTGCCATTCAACAAAACCATTTTTTATAGTATTCTTTATTTTTTACTTTTTGATTTTCAGGTTAAATTCTAGATTTTTTTTCCTGTTTCCATGTGTTTTTCTTTTACAAAACTTTTTTCAATATTTCTTGTCATTTATATCAAAGCCATTTCTTGCTTTTAGACATTTTTTAAGCATAACTTCTATAAAGAATCTATGTTAGATAAAAAAAACTTCCAAACACTTTTCTAATTTTGTCTCTCTCTATTTTCCATTTTTTTTTTCTTTTTGCCAGCTGCTTTATATTCTATAGTAACCATTTTTTATGATACAAAGCATTTTGGCTTATTGATAAATTTATATGGAAATAGAATTTTATTTGCCAATATTCTTAAATTGGCAGATCAGCTGAAGTTTCTAAATTTATTACCAGATACATTAATGACAGAATTACAGAAATTACAGACATAGTGTGTGTGTATATATATAAAAGGCTCAAACTAATATTACATGGTTATAATTTATTACATTGGAATCATAATCATGATCCAATTCATCAGACCTACAAATTCAATTTGAATTTGTAGGTAGGTCTGATGAAACACCTACAAATTCAATTTGAATTTGTAGGTCTGATCAATTGGATCGTGATTACGATTCCAATGTAATAAATTATAACCATGGAATATTAGTGTTTGAGCCTTTTATATTATATTCATACTCTGTCCTGGACATTGAGTTCTACCTGGATGCTATCCTGTTGGGAATTCATATATATATATATATATATATATATATATATATATATATTGACCACTAATATTATCTATCTATCTATATATATATATATATATATAACCGTGGAGTTGATGTAGGCAGATTGATATATTACATGAAGATTTTACAACAACACAAATATACAGTCTGTAATATGACATAATTCCGATCAACTGATTTGTTCCTTTTCATGATATACTGTTTAGCGAAAATGTTATCTTATTCTGCTGAGGGTTTTATTTCTAGGTTTCATTGACTATTATATTTTCTCTATTTACATTATTCAGACTATTGTCCTCATCTTTGTTAATTTATCACAATGTTTCGGCTGTTGTACACTATGGCCTTCTTCAGGCAGTTGGAATGTCAAACTGAACCCTTTACTCACTGGGGTTGTTCTAGTTCCACGTACTATTGGATGTCAGTTATCAGTTATCTCCTGTTAATTCCCTCTCCAATTATTCAATTCATTAATCCTGCTAATTCTTCTCTTCAATTATTCTCCAGCACCTTAACAAGGTATTGAACTCACACTCTTTTGGTCCTTTCACTGGATCTAACTAACACCTTTATCCACTGTGCCATGTGTCCCTGAGGACATCTGTGTGTGAATTTCTGGGTATTATAAGCCTAATATAGACAGATATTATATTTTCATTAACTATTATAATCATTACTAGCTGTAGAAGTTTCCATTCAAAATCTGACAGTAGAGGCATGTGCATTGTATCAAAAGTTCTTTTATATATAATATGATTGATTGATTCATTTATTTTCTATGGCTTATAAACCCATTGCAGGTTATTTAATGCCAGAAAATATTTTTAGATTAGAAGAATTTTTTTGAGATAATATTGATTTAGTGATACAAGTCTAACTAATTAACCCATATCTGGAGGGGAAAAGAGGTGGATATAACAAATACAATGAAAATTGGAATTTGGTTCTCTGTTTAACAATTCTAAGCCATTATTCATTGCAACACTTGCACATCTAAGTTTACAGCAGGTGGTATTCCTAAGCAGTCATCCATCTAGGAACTGACCAGCCTCAATATTGCTTAACTTTGGTGATCATATGTGAACTGGTGTTCCAATGTGACATGTCTGTAAGCTTATATTTACTAGATTGATCTGTAGAAATTCCATGGCTGCCGACAAATAATATATAATTTTTCTTGCTCATATCATTCAGTAATGATTGACAGAATACGGCTTTTAGATGAATAGGAAATACAAATTTATGCATAAGTGCAAAGAATAAAAATTAGTAAGAAAAGTAAAGAAGAAAGAAAGACTGGGGAGATATTAGAAAGAAAGAAAGAAAGAAAGAAAGAAAGAAAGAAAGAAAGAAAGAGTGGAGATATATTAGAAAGAAAGAAAGAAAGAAAGAGTGGAGATATATTAGAAAGAAAGAAAGAAAAAAGAAGGAAAGAAAGAAAGAGTAGAGATATATTAGAAAGAAAGAAAGAAAGAAAGAGTAGAGATATATTAGAAAGAAAGAAAGAAAGAAAAAAGAGTAGAGATATATCAGAAAGAAAGAAAGAAAAAAGAGTAGAGATATATTAGAAAGAAAGAAAGAGTAGAGATATATTAGAAAGAAAGAAACAAAGAAAGAGTAGAGATATATTAGAAAGAAAGAAAGAGTGGAGATATATTAGAAAGAAAGAAAGAGTAGAGATATATTAGAAAGAAAGAAAGAAAGAAAGAAAGAAAGAAAGAAAGAGTGGAGATATATTAGAAAGAAAGAAAGAAAAAAGAGTAGAGATATATCAGAAAGAAAGAAAGAAAAAAGAGTAGAGATATATTAGAAAGAAAGAAAGAGTAGAGATATATTAGAAAGAAAGAAAGAAAGAAAGAAAGAAAGAAAGAGTAGAGATATATTAGAAAGAAAGAAAGAGTGGAGACATATTAGAAAGAAAGAAAGAAAGAAAGAAAGAAGGAAAGAAGGAAAGAAAGAAAGAGTAGAGATATATTAGAAAGAAAGAAAGAAAGAAAAAGTGGAGATATATTAGAAAGAAAGAAAAAAAGAGTAGAGATATATTAGAAAGAAAGAGTAGAGATATATTAGAAAGAAAGAAAGAAAGAAAGAAAGAGTAGAGATATATTAGAAAGAAAGAAAGAGTAGAGATATATTAGAAGGAAAGAAAGAAAGAAAGAAAGAAAGTGTAGAGATAGAAAGAAAGGAAAAAATACTTAAGAAATATTAGAGAGAATAAAGAAAGAAAATATTAAAAAGAAAGAGTGAAAACATATTAGGAAAAAAGAAATTTCTAATATGAAAGAAGAAAAGAAAAAAATATGGAAGGAATGGAATCATCATCTATCTACCATACCCCACCAATCTTTGCTTCCTTCATCCTCTTCATAAGTTCAAATCACACAAATTCATTACTCATCCATTAACCCACTACCTCAAGTGGCTCTTGGGCCTTGTTTTGGGTGAACGTTAGTAAAAAAAAGCAAAAGTTTCTAGTACTGAATGCATAGGCTAAACTTTAGATATATGGTTTATTTCAGAAAGTATTGCTACTAGAAATTCTTTATCTTTTCTTTCACCATTAAATTAAGGTTTATAATGTTTCATTATCAGAATAGCATTACTTTCTTTTGATAATCAGCAGAGATTATTACAATTATGAGATATTGCTTATATAGAGTTGCGAGAAAATTCATCCCACATTGTACTGATTGCATACATTTCATTTTCTGCATCATATATCTTAAAATTATATTTAATATCATTATAACCTTTACTGGCAGAAATCACTTGGGGGCATTTTATTCTCCAGAACATGTTTGATATTGAAGGGTCATACTTTCAAATTTCACCAGTCTCAGAAACAGACATTTTCATCAAGTCTAAAAACAGATTAGTTCATGGCATCGAGAAGTGGTTCACCCCATACAAAATTTTTAAAGATAAAAAATATAAATTTCCACTAGTAATTTTGAAGTAATCAAAATGCTAGTGTTTGTCAACCAAAAAACTGTTTTAATTTTGCCTATTTGAGACAATAAACAGACAACAAAAGAATTTTTTGAGCAGTTCTACACAACTCAAAACAACCACAATTTTGCTATTTTTTTTACAGTAAGGTTCACGCTGTACAAGGCCTGGGAACTACTCAAGGTAGAGGGTTATGTTAAGTGGTAGTTTATATGGATAGAAGGGGAAGATAATGGTTAACTCTAGACTTGAACAGGACAGTGGTTTGTGAAAAGAAGCTGTTTGAGTCAAACTTCTCACTGAAGAAATACAGATGGAATGTGGGTGGTTTGTTATAATATAAGTGGCCTGGCTGGGTCTAGCCATGAAGGTTAGACCTGACAGAACAAAGGAATGTAGTTAAATCTAAAGAAATAGTGTTTCATTTCCATGGAAGTAGGAATAGAGCAGTGAGAAGCTCACCAGATCCCACTTGTGATAGAGAAGTTGGAGGTTGGAAAATAATTTGTTACCCACAAGGACTCGGAGAAGTCTTTGGACACTATCAAGACTGGAAAGTGAGAACTGGGAAGCTCCTGCCCAAAGATAACAGCAGTACTCAATTTTAGGCCTCGAGTATATATTATTGAAAATCTTCATTATTTTCCACATTAGTACATATATATATATACATTTACATGGAATATTTTTATAGACGCTAGATGCAACCATATGTTCTATTCTAATAGTTTCTTTTCTTACTCTTTTCACCTGTTGAATTCTCTTCTGATTTCTTACTACCCTGACACCTTCAAAAATTTAAATGTGACATAAATCACTATCTTCTGTTTTCCTGACCCTTGTTCTTTTATTATCCTTTCTCCTCATTAAAGTCTTCTCATTCTCTTTTACTCCTTTATGTCTTAGTGGAATTATTGCCTTACTTGGGGTGAAATGATTAAAAAGAAAAATAAGAACCTTATTTTAGTCTGATGAAATCCTTCTAAAGGAAGACATGCATTACATTACATTTACATTACATTTTGTCATTCAATTACTCAGCAATAGTCTGAGACATACGCACATATATATATATATGTATATATATATATGTATATATATATACACACATATATATATATATATATATATATATATATATATATATATATATATATATACATACATGTTGGGAAGTTTAGAACTGGTGGGACCAAAGATTGCAGTTCATCTGAGCACTTTCTATGGAAGTAGTGAAAGTGAATTTGGAGGTTGGAAAATAATTTGTCACCCACAAGGACTCGGAGATGTCTTTGGACACTATCAAGACTGGAAAGTGAGAACTGGACAACTCCCACTCAAATATGACCACAATACTCTGTTTTCAGCCTGATCTAGCTCTTGTAAAAGTAGAGGATAGCATGAGGAGCCAGGTACTTACTGGAGCCTTACAGGGATCTGACATTCTTACCTGCATCTTTAGGAATGGATTGTAAGTACAAGTTCCACTTAAGATCAGCTGTTAGCTTGAGGCCCAATATTCTCCCATGGTACAGTGCGTCCTTGAGAGGACATCTGTTTGTTATAGACAAGCGTATGGTTGCAAGAAGGAAATACGACAACAGCGGAAACAGATTTACGTGATTTATTTCAATAGGAATGTGTGGGTTTCGGACAGCTACCTTGTGTTATAGTTCATAAGCCAGCTTCCGATCTGGGTTGATCTCTCATAGTAGTTCTCACTGGTTGGCATGGTGCTCCTCCTGCTGACTGCTCAGACTGACCGTAACAGATCTCTTTCCTGGCCTCCTATTGACTACCAGTACTTCCCTGTGTGAGCCCTTTTATGGCATTTTTTATGGCTTAACAGGCTAGAAAAACGACGCGAGTATCATTAGAAGGGAAGCATTTTATTAGTCGAAAAATTGAAACACTTTAAAATATTATTTTATTTTTCCACTGGAACTCGTGTGCCAGGCCTATGCGCAAACGACGATAATGGTCATTTTGTGATGGGGCCTTGTCTCGTTCATATCCGGCTCTCACTCTTGAGTATGTTAGTTTATTTGCCTGCAAATCAGCCAAGATATGTCTTATTTTATTTTATAACATGTTCATCGTAATTGGCAGTAGTTCAGGGTCCAATCGGCAGTGATGGTATGTTACTAGTTTTTGAGGCATTGAATGTAACAAGCCAGTTTTTTCCCTACTGGAAAGTTAGTGTTAGATTGGAAGAGAGCTCAGATGCCAGTCTCTGATCATCAAGTATTTTAAACGTTCACTTGTATATTGTTTTATCATTGACATAGATGTTTACAAATGACATGAGTGTATTCTTAGGCAGATCATTTATGTAAATCAGAAAGAGTGTTGGTCCACGAAGCGACCTCTGGGGTATGCCTGCATACATACTTATTATCTCACATGAATCCAAATTCAATTCATGCTTGACTTGTTCAAATTAGCATCAACTTGTTAGCTGTTTAATTTTCTGATTCATTATAAGCATTATATATGAAAACTTAAAATTTGCTCAGATATAGTACAAAACAGTCACATGACTGAATTCAAATATTTATTAGCCAATCAAATTTACTTAAGGTGTATAGAATTTTAAAGTCTTTAAACTGACTTAAAAAAGATGAAAAATACTCTTTCAAATCAGTAGCTGATCAGACACCAAATGTGTGAGAACTTAGTCTATTTTGCAACCAGAATCCTCCTGGCAATCTTCCTTTACCACTTTGTTTCATGCACATGAAAAAAAGAACTCTTTACATTGTCTTCTTACATACAAATGTAACATTTTATCCCAGCTTACATGCACATATATTCATGTATTGCTATGGAAACTTCAATTCATAATTCTTTTAAAACTTATTCTCATATTTCAACAATGACTTTTTCAATTCTACTTGCTAAAACAAAGCCTATTAAGAGACTTTAAACATCTTTTATTATTTGAACAATTCCACTCATTCAAAAAGGACATTTTCTTTTCAACATTTTCAATAAAGAAAGATTTTTGCTTTTAATCAATCCAACTGAAAACAAATTTATCATTTAATCTTGTTTTGGTTTTTATTTAAGCCCATGTTTTTATCTCTCCATATTTCTTCTTCTTCTTTTATGAGCCATGTCCCTTCAGGACATAGGCGATCATGGCTCTCCACTTCCCTCCATCCCTTGCAGTTCTCAATATGCTTTGTTGTTTTGCTACTTCTCCCAAACCCTGTTCTACCATCCACTTGCTTAAGCCCACTAGGTATGTCATGCATTGCTTTCCCTTGTCTCTCTTTCCCTCTATCCACTCCATGAGTATCAGATTCTCCAAGCCCTCTTTTCTCATTATGTGTCCCAGAAATATCAACTGCCCCTTCCTGATGTTAAATATAATCTTCCTCCTAGTTTGCATCCTCTCCAAAACCTCATCATTACTCACATGTTTGGTCTATGGTATCCTTGGCATCCTTCTGTAGAACTCCATACTTAGCTTGTTATTTCCTTTGTTACAATGACTCCTCATTTTTTCATTACTATTTTATATGATAATAATATTCTGCTGCGTTCCTTCCAGAAACAGTTGTTTCTTCTTTGAAAATTTAGAAAGTGTTTGATTAGAAAACATTGTTAATTCTTAATCATGGTTAAGCAAGCTCACCTACAATAATTCTTTGATAAAGTTGAATCATGTGATGATTATGAGTTCAAATTTAGAATATATTTTAACAAATAAAACTTTCATGTAAGTTTTCTGAAAACAGGAAAATATTGTAAAAGTCAGGTCCTTCGAAAAATTCTTGTTTGAATTGATAACTTCATGATGTTGCCATATGATGGTAATATAGTGGCAAGCTGTTTCTTTGGCTAACAAAAATTCTATCATCTTGCAACCAGTCTTTAGTCCTTTCTTCTCGTTTTCCTATATTACTTTTGTAAGAGTTCTTGTAGCTTTCTTTCTATGTCTGCTATCAACACTGTGTCACCTGCATATCTTATGTTGTTAAGACTGTGGCTGCCAGCAATGAATCATGGTAGGATTTCTTTTTCTTTCAGAATCACTTGTAAAGTTTGAACAAATCTGTTGAGATGGCACATCCCCATTTCTTTTTTGGAGTGTTTATTAAATTCATTTTCACTCTATATGCAGGTGGTTTGCTCGCAGTATGGCTTATTCTAATATCTTTCCCAAATATATCAAGCTTACTTAACACTTCCAACAGTTTTTGTAACATAATTTATCAAACTCTTGGAGAATTTCTTTGGTAACAAAGAAAAGAATACTGAGCTGTTACATGACATCTGTCCGTCTTTACAGCAGTGAATACTGGATGATTTCCTCAAGGTTGAAGAAGAGACATGAGGTGATGGAGATGTGGTTCTACAGAAGGATGTTGAGGATTTCATGGACTGAGCATGTGAGCAACAATGAGGTCTTAGAGAGGATGCAGTCAAGTAGGAGGCTCATACTTAACATCAAGAAGAGAGGTCTTAGAGAGGATGCAGACAAGTAGGAGGCTCATAACATCAAGAAGAGAGGTCTTAGAGAGGATGCAGACAAGTAGGAGGCTCATACTTAACATCAAGAAGAGAGGTCTTAGAGAGGATGCAGACAAGTAGGAGGCTCATAACATCAAGAAGAGAGGTCTTAGAGAGGATGCAGGCAAGTAGGAGGCTCATACTTAACATCAAGAAGAGAGGTCTTAGAGAGGATGCAGACAAGTAGGAGGCTCATAACATCAAGAAGAGAGGTCTTAGAGAGGATGCAGACAAGTAGGAGGCTCATACTTAACATCAGTAAGAGGCAGCTGAAGTTTCTGGAACACATAATGAGGAAGGTGGGCCTGGAGAATCTGATACTCACAGGTTGAATAGAGAGAAAGAGAGACAAGAGAAAGCAGTGCATAACATTCCTGACGGGCTTGTGTAGGTGGATGACAGAACGTGGTCTGGATGCGATAACAGAGGGAAGAAACTTGTTAAGAGCTGCAAGGGATAGAAGGAGGTGGAGAGCCATGACCGCCTACATCCTGAAAGTACATGGCATATAAAAGAAAATAACTCAGCTGAAAATTGAGCCTGGGTTGCCAATTCTGTTTACATCATGTTAATCCATTACTCCATCTTTCATTTCCATTTTTGATGTTTGTTATTTGTGTATTTATCAATATTAAATTAGCGCATTGTTTTCTTTATTAAATTAACAGTAACTGTGACCATATTAAATTATGCCAACACCTTTGCATTGGATTGTATTGAATATATATCAACACCTTTTCATCCAATTCATTATATCTTTTGATCTTCCTGAATTATATGGCTGAACAGAGGAATTAGATAATTCAAGGCCAAGAAAGTATGGAACTTTACTACAGTTCTCTAATACCATATTTTAATTAATCAATATATATGGTGAGCAGTAGAACACAGGTTCAAAGGAATCTCTTTCTAGCTAGGAAAACATTGATTTCCTTGAATAAGTGGGACTGATACAAAGGGTGCTTGTTTTAATGTAATTATAGATTTTATTAATGGATAGTACATGTAATTATATCTGTTGGGTAAACTTTGAATTAGTTTGTCTTTTTGTCATCCTTTCCCTTTTACTATGCTGCCATACATTTATGCTGTTTCCTTATCGACTCTCTTGCTTTCAGTATGTCCTGTGAGTGTGGAATTTTCAAATCATTCTTTACCCATTATGTGTTCAAGAAATTTCAACCGTCTTTTCCTGATTGTCATTATCTGTTCTTTTTGTTTCTATTTTACTTAAAGCTTCCTATTCGCTTAAATATTTTATCTGTGGCATTGTCAGCATCCTTCTCCAGAAACAAATCTGTTGTTTGAAGTCTTCTCTTGATCTGTAAAGGAATCTTTCATCATTCACTGACATATATGAGGATTACTGTTATGTAATAGTTCAGTACACTTTCCTGAGTTTCTAATGACATTTTCCTGTTTCTTAATATTTTCCTTAGATTTTTTAATATTCTATTAAAGTTATTAGATTTATTATAAAAACTGTAGTTTGAATTTACTATGTAGATTAAGCTAATATTAGTTTAAGACTTCTGAAATCTAATAAGAAATATTTTTCTTTCTTCCATAATATACATTGAATCTTGGTTAATAGAAAGGATCTAACTAATGCTGAAAAACAGAAAATAACAAAGTTATTGAATGAAGGAATGTCCACGTAAAAGATATCAAACGAGCTTGCAGAGATCATCAAATGATAAAGAGGGCTGTTGGAAATATAACTTAATTTAGATCTAGAAGCAAAGGAAATGACTTCAAGTGAGTTATAGCGAGTTATAGCAAAACAACCCTTTTGAACAGTGCTTAGATCTTTGAACAGTCTGGAATTGATGGAATCAAAAAGGACAAAAGTTGTAGAATATTTCATAAATTGGGATCTGTCATGAAATCTAGGCAAACTCCTCTCATTAAAGCAAATATTTTAAAGTGCCAAAATTGTGCAAAGAAATACATGAAAATTGACTTCTCTAAAGTAATTTTCATGGATTAATCTCAAATGACACTCAAAGAACCTGATGGATGGGCCTATGATGAATTTTATCTGATACAGATGTACCTGCGGCTAAAAGAAGGTAGTGAGGAGGTGACAGTGTGATGATATGGGCTAGAATTATTGATCCAACCATTATTGAACAATTCAAAATTAATGAAGGAGTTAAACTGAACAGTGCTAACTATTGCAATTTCATTGATAAGAATTTGTTTAAAAGTGAACTTTCAACATGAAGTGTGTATTTACACACGACAGTGCTTCTTCTCATGTATCTAAGGTTATCGATGAGTTTTTTGTGGGTAATAGTCTACAGGAGAGAAGACAATGAAATGGTTTCTATTAAGTTCCAATCTGAATCTGCTCAAAAATCTATGGTCAGCTGTGAAGCTGAAATTGTATAAACATGGCAAACAATGTGACACCAAAGCAGACCCCCTATGAAAACCAATTAAAACTGCCATGTCAAACAAATTCACTTGATATTAATTTACTTGTTGTTATTGAGAAGAATGGTCACTATATTAAGATGTAAATGCTTCAAAGACTCACCATATATGTTTTGATATTTATTCTATTACAGAGGTTGATCAATTGTCGATCAATTTATTCCCTTGTTATTGAAGTAGAAAGTGATTTTCTAGTTTTTGCATGATAACTTGAGACAGCAGTTTTTATAATAAATCCAATAACTAATAAAAGATATTGAAACTTACCTCAATTTACCTCAAGCTTTGTTTTGATGTCTAAATTAATCATTTAATATTTGGCAAAAATATTCAAAGCATATTTACCATATTTGATGGTATATAAGGTGCACTTTTTTTAACTAAGGAAACTGCTAATATTAACATTACCATTATCATATATGGCCACAAATCCCAAGTCCCATATCATCGTCATTTGTAAACTCTTGTCCATTTCCATATGTCTTGCCTGTAGAAAATCATAAGGTTATATAACAGCTACCAGACTTGAGTAACCTATTTTCCTAAAAAATTGTTTTAATAGAAAGATTTTATGAATTTCAACTCAGAATATCACTAACTGTTAGGTCAATAAATGCAGAATGTTTCCTTGGAAGGAAATGGCTAGTATTACCATTACCATTTTGAATAGATTCTTTTGATTACTGTTGAATATAACCCCATTGCTCAGTGTACTGTTTTCATAACAGTCAAACAACCTGGCTAGTAGGACAATATATAAATAGATATATGCAGACAGTGATGCTGTTCTTAAATATTACTCATTGTCTTATATGCCATATGTAGTTTTAAAGTTTTCTATAGCCGAAATTAGCTACCTGGCAACTCCTATTAGCTTAGACTTTAGAGTAACTTTTATATGCCTATTGTCATTTAAATGGCTATTATACAGATTAAAAGTGATATCATTGATAATATTCATTATATTAATTTCATCACACTTAATATTAGTACTTTGCTTCACTAAAAGTATATGTAATAAATTCAAATTATATATTTGTAAAATATCTCATATCTTTCATGTGATAACTTCCGGTTGTATTGGTATAAATACAATCAGAATTTTGATACCCTAATTATTCCAATAAGACGTTTACAAGACGCAGGTTGTACAGATCGTATAAAGGATATAATAAAGTTTTTATAGGCTCATGTTCTTTTTTCCTATTATTTTTTGTTTAATTTTAATCATGGTTTGTTTAACCAAAATAATACCTCATAAATATAGCCTAGGTTGTACCATTTACTAATAATTTTACTAATTACTAATTTTTCCTTGATTTTCCCTGCTGAAATTGGGGTGTTCCGTATACACCGGTGTGTCTTATATGCAGTCAAATACGGTAGTTTATTAATGTTTATGTGATTATCAAATACAGTATTTTATTAATATTTATGGGATTCGAATAATAACATAGGCAGAAAATTTCTGACATCCACATGACGCTATTTTATGGTTAATATTTTAGTTTTGTAGTATCATAGAGTGTTATAGACATCCTGTGTGAAATTTCTTTATCTTTTCTGAATTCTTATTTCCTATACACTGAATAATTTATTTCTTTATTCATTTTTGCTCGAAAGCACAGTTAAAGCTTCCTTGAATAATGCTTTGAAATGATTGACATACCATAACTGAATCCACTCAACTTTCAAGTTAAGTTGCAGATATTGCCAAAGAATCCTTAACCCAACAATCTTCAGATGTCTATGAATCTACTGTTTGAAAAAGAAAACAAACAAGAACTCATCTGTAAAATGAAATATGCTAAGCCTCTATAAATCTGTCTTTAATCTCAGTGCTTTGTTAAATATTTTTTTGTAGTTCTAGCTTTGTTTTGAACCCCTTAAACCATTTTCTTTTGTGGGGTATCTCACTTATACAGAATTTAAACCTGGAAAAACCATCTATCTTTCATTGAATCTGATTTTTGGATAAGTTGCCATTTGACACCTGAAAATGACATGTTCAAATGGTTTCATGAATATCTGGCCTTGCTGTGACAATTGATTCATAGCTTCTCCAACTTGTCATCCATAAGTCTGATTTTTATTTCATTTTAAGATTGTTCCCACTGCTAGAATTACTAGTTCTCTTATGACTACATTGTTGAAAAGGTTAAATAAATCAAATTAAAAGAGAAATTTTGTTTTATGTCACTTTCTATTTTTGTGGATTTTCTCAATTCATCTTGGGCCTATGGCTATCTTGAAACGTTGGTTCTTGTACAGTCATTGAAGTTAAGCAAAATCATGTCTGGGCAGTACCTAATTAGTCAACTGCTTGAGAAACGTGGATGTACAGGTGGTGTAAAGTATAATGGCTTGGAATTGGAGATTGGTGAGCTGAGTTCCAATTTCAGTTCGTTATATTAATTAATTGTAAATACCATTGGAAAAGGTATGAATCCATCTCTTCTTCTTCCAGCAAGGAATCAATTAGAAGAAATTGTATTTATCTCCAAAAAAGTCTTACAATCTAAAAAATCTTTCTGGCTTTAAATAACCTACAAAGGGCTGATAAGCTGCAAAAATACCAAATCAATCATTTTTTATCCATATACAAGGTTTTTTCCCAGTAAATGTTCCAGATTGTTCTAAATTTTTTCTGAAACTCTTAAAGAACATGCTAGAGTTCTCAAGATGTTCCCCATAATTATAAAACAAAATTACTTTTGATACATTAAAATATTTATTGTCCAGTAATCCTATTTTTCATATTCCTGTTCCTGGTGTACAAGGTATTGTGAATGTAATTGTGTAGTCATTTTCTCTTATGTTTTCAAAGCTTAAAGCTTAAACTGGGACGTTGAATATCTTGTGTTATTTGTATAATTGATAAAATAAAAAAAGTTACAAAAACAGAAAATAAGATAAAAGAAATACAAAAAAAGAAAAAAAAGAATCTCCCAGCATGCTCCCTGACAGGAAGAACAAATGGTGCATGCACAATTAAAGAAGGGCTTCCTGGTGCCAAAGACAAATGAGAAGAATCACTCTTTTTTCAATGGGTAAACATGTGTCTTTTGCTCGGCACTTCCCTTCAACAGATCATTGCTATCTTGTAATAAAGTTCCTAAATATATTTCCAATGTCTATGTTTCCTTCCTTCCTTTGAACATTCTATTTCAGCAAAAAAAAGAATTCAACATGGATCTGGTGTACAAACAAAATCACCAGAAACACCCAAAAAATTATTCCTTTTGAAAACTTCAAAATCTTCATTAAAAATGAAAGCTTAATAAAATACTCTATTTACATTATTCAGACTATTGTCCTCATCTTTGTTGCCATATTTATCACAATGTTTCAGCTGTCTTCAGGTGGTTGGAATATCAAACTGAACCCTTTATTTCGTTCACTGAGGTAGACTGTTCTAGTTCCACGTGCCATGTCTAATGGATGTCACTTATCAGTCATCTCCTGTTAATTCCCCTTTCCAAGTTTTCTACCACCTTAACCAGGTATTGAACTCACACTATTTGGGTCCTGTCACTGGATCTAACTAATGCCTTTATTCACTGTGCCATGTGTCCTTGAGGACCCATGGCACCTGAAGAAGACCAGAGCATACAATGGCCAAAATGTTGTGATAAATATGGCAACAAAGATGAGGACAATAGTCCAAATAATGTAAATAGTGTACATAATACGTCATCTGAGACATATATACAAATAATAAAATACTGTTATTTATTCGAAGTATATTACTGATTCATTGAGCAAGTAAATAGTTCTACTGACAGCTGAAAATTCAAGAAAATAGGTTTCTCAAATCTACTAACTTTTATCGCATGTATTTATGGTGGCTTCCTTCCTAACTTTTCATTCAAAGTAGTGAGGAACATCAAAATCTTGATTATGTGATTATTTTCTTATATGTGCTTACCATCTTAGCTGTTATCCTTGTTGAAAGTCCTCACTTTACATGCTTTTTGTTATTTGGTACAGTTCTTTGTAATTTGTTAGCAAAAGTCAATGACCTTCAAAGACAGCTGATCCTCACTAAGATCTTTATTTGCTTGAATCCATTTTAATCATTGTTACAATGCTCATATTATTTTATATTTGATATGCTAAAATGTCTTTGATGAAGAGGTGCGAATTTTTGAGTTCCATTATCCATCAGGGTCAAAACTGAAAAAATGCAGATCCTGTAGTGTATATAATCTTAGCAATAATTTAAGATTCTTTTTCTTGCCATATTCAATCATGCTTTCCTCTCATCTTGTTCTTACTTTTTGTAATGTCAGCTTTGCAAAACATTTGACATAATAGAAACATTATTCCTCTTCAGATTCTAAACTTAAAGACTAAATCCAAGTTGACATATTACTCTTAGATTTTTCTTCTTGCATACTGAAAGATTCATAATATTTAAAGTGCATTTTTCTTGACATTCTTTTCTTTTTGAAAAAGATTTACCATTATAAAGGAGCATATCATATAGGATATGTTCACAAATAAGATAATCAATGATGGTGCGAAAATCACATAAAATAAAATATCTTATTAAGAATCTAACACCTAAAATCAATAGGGCATTTTTGTAACCTAGGGAAGGTTACTGAATAGAATAATCACACAATGAACGATAATAGTTAGGACAAGAACAACACATATAAGATTCGCAAGCAGTGCATAGAAGAAGTAGTCAACTGCTAGAAGTAAGTCAAATGAATTCCACAATGAATCTCCAACTGCAAACCACAGACCCACACATACAGTATTTACTACTGTATTTATGGGAATGGGGACATAAACATTATTGTCTGTAGGTACGCTACAACAGGCATATAACTCAAAGAAAAAATAATGATAAAATAAAGATGTTGACATTCCACACTACTTTAAACAAAAGTTTAGGAAGGAAACTCCTATCAGTATGGGAAAGAGCAATAGCAGAAATTGAGAAACCTATCTTCTTGAAAAATTGTTTCAAGAAAAGGATTTTATAAATTTCAACCAACAGTAGTACTAGGTGCTTGGTCAATAAATGCTGAGTGCTTCCTTATAAGGAAACCATTAATATTGCCATTACTATTACCATTACTATTACCATTACTATTACCATTACCATTACTATTACCATTACTATTACCATTACCATTACTATTACCATTACCATTACTATTACCATTACCATTACCATTACCATTACTATTACCATTACCATTACCATTACCATTACTATTACCATTACTATTACCATTACTATTACCATTACTATTACCATTACCATTACCATTACTATTACCATTACCATTACCATTACTATTACCATTACCATTACCATTACTATTACCATTACCATTACTATTACCATTACTATTACCATTACCATTACCATTACTATTACCATTACCATTACTATTACCATTACCATTACTATTACTATTACCATTACCATTACTATTACTATTACCATTACCATTACCATTACTATATATGACTGCAAATCCCAAGTTCAGTTCCATTGTTATTTGCAAACTTTTGTCCATTTCCATATATTTTACCTACAAAAAAATCTGAAAGTTATATCATAGCTATATGTGAAAACTTAAAGCCAAATTGACATCAAACAAAGAAACAGTTACTGTTAATTATGTGGTAGAAATTTTAACCATTTCCAATCCTTCAAAAAAACATTGTATAAGATTTTCTGATGAGGTAGTTGGGGTGGCCTAGCTGTAAAGGTCCAAACTGGTGCAACTAAAGAACAGAATTCAACTCAACATTTGCCATGGAAATACTTAAAGAATATTGATAGGCTTGCAGTATTACGATTGGCTTCACTGCATTCTACGATGCCGCCAAATTGATGGTGTGCCCACGGTCACTCTACATCATCGCCTGAGTCTCCGTCCTCTTCCACCTGTCCTGGTCCAGCATTGTCTCCGATGGTTCGGGCACACAGCTCGACACCCGGAGGGAGAGCTCATCCGCGATGTACTTCTCCCTCCTTCTCTTCCTGGCTGGCAAAAACGTGTTGGTGGGCAGCTGAGGATGTGGCCTGGCACAATCAAGGACGACCTAGCAGTACTGTCTGGTCCACACATAGTTGGTCTTCGACGATGGAATCGCGATTGGCTCGCCATTTCATGTGACCTGGCTCAGGTTTGGTGGGTGTGGGCAGCGATGGTCCGTGATGCTGTACTTGCTCAGGAGGAACCTGACCAGGGTTAAAACCGATACAAGAAAAGTCTGTAAGAAAGAGGTTGCACAGTGAAAAACTAATCATCACCCAGAATATGAGGTAAATTAATTAGAACTATATCAAAGCTGGAAAATGAAACCTGAGCAATTTGAGCCCAGATATGGTAGCAATACACCATTTTTGATTTAATTTGACACTTGTAAAGTAAAGCATGGCAGATGGAATCAGATACTTTCTTGAGTGATAGAATGTGCCAACCATTTTACCAGTATCTTTGGCAATAGATTGAATACAAGATTTCCATTTAAGAACTGATTCTTCTTGAACTAACTCTCCTGAGAACCATCTAAGAAATATTTAAGAACAGCATCACTGTCTGCATATATCTATTTATATATTGTCCTACTAGCCAGGTTGTTTGACTGTTATGAAAACAGTACACTGAGCAATGGGGTTATATTCAACAGTAATCAAAAGAATCTATTCAAAATGGTAATGGTAATACTAGCCATTTCCTTCCAAGGAAACATTCTGCATTTATTGACCTAACAGTTAGTGATATTCTGAGTTGAAATTCATAAAATCTTTCTATTAAAACAATTTTTAGGAAAATAGGTTACTCAAGTCTGGTAGCTGTTATATAACCTTATGATTTTCTACAGGCAAGACATATGGAAATGGACAAGAGTTTACAAATGACGATGATATGGGACTTGGGATTTGTGGCCATATATGATAATCGTAATGTTAATATTAGCAGTTTCCTTATAAAAAAGAATTCAGCATTTATTGACTAAGTAAATAGTGCTGTTGATGACTGAAATTTATAAAATCTTTTTATTAAAACAATTTTTCAGGAAAATATGTTTCTCAAATTCAGTGTTATCACTCTTTCCAGTATTAATGGGGACCTCCTTGTCGAAAGCAGTGCAAAATGTCAATATCACGTTAATGTTATTATTTTCTGTTTGAGCTACATGTACTGTGTCAGTTTTAGTTGTTGCTCTTTTCAAAAATCTTTAAGTGATGGGATTTTGGGGTTTGGGACAGTTCTTTGTGATTTTGTAGTGTCTATCCTTAACCTCCAAAGAAGTATGCTCCTCACTAAGGCCTACTAGCTTCCTTCACATGAACCCATTTTTAATCCACTAATTATTAACACACTTTCCAGTATTGGTTGTTGTTTTCTTCCTAAACTTTTATTTGAAGTAGTGTAGAATGTTAACATCTTGATCATGCCTAGATTCTAAATATGACATGTTATTTCCTAGATCTTAGTACAATCGTTGATTATTTTATTTATGAACGTATCCTATATGATATGATCTTTAATACATGATTTTTTTTCCTTCATATTTCATGTGCTATTCATTTTAGTTGTTGCCGTTGTTGAAAGTCCTCAACTGATGTCATTTCTGTCATTTGATACAGTTCTTTGCACTAGTCATACATACTTCATTTGCTTGAAGCTATTTGTAATTATTGATCCGAAAAAGCATTTGATACTTTATATATTTCTGAATGAGTTTGCAACCATTCTTGGTATACAGACAAAGTCTCGACCTGACTAGGCTAGTCATGTTTTTTTTTTCTGAACATGACTTGAGTTCTTATGTTAATGTTTTGCTTGTGTAGTAACTTGCTGTGCTGGGTATAACTACATTTTAACCTAAGCTATGTTCAATTTCCTTATTTCCTGTTGGTAAAAGCCTATGTAGGAAAATTTCACATAATTTTAAGCACAAACCTCATGGGGATGTGCACCCAGGTACTACTTCTCCCTTGGGAAGGGGCTGGGTTTATGGCCTAGCACCTGAGATGTTTCCAAAAGGATAAATGCTGAGGTGGCATGAGCAGTTTTTCCACAGGATGGCATTAAATCCACCTTAAAGTGACCTTGCGTCACATCTGGTAGTGATGTGGATGCACTGAAAAATGGCGTTATCATCTACACAGAATTTCTTATAACTGATCCATACACTGAAGTATCTGAAATTTTTATTATTTACTAATTTCACAACTTCACTGTCTTGCAATGGGTTTGTCTGTTGTTTTTTTATGTATTCTTAATCTTTTGTTGATTATTTAAAACCAAAACATATTCTGTATGGTAACAAAAAATCTTTTGTTTTTGCTTTTTTTTTTTAACGTGTGAATATTGTTTTACAATTTGGGGGAGATAACAATGATTTTTGTAGATGTAAGTTCTTCTATTTAACCCATAGTGGGAAGAAAATAGATGGATTCATATCATTCCCCAGGTTATTTGCATGTAAGTGAATGGGATAACAATATATATCAAGAACAGTTTTGTTAAGAAACGATGTATGACAAATTTGAAAAAGTTTTGTGATGTCTTTCATTTCATAAGACTTCATCAGACTGGGTTTGTTTACATTGTGACTATACATATGCATGAATGAGAGACACTAGGAATTTTAGATATAAGTAGAATTTTTTTTGCATACAATCTAGCTAATTTCATGTAGATTTCTTTTCTTTCAACCGTCTTTGTCATTAAATATCTAACATTGACAGATCTTCTGTTACCACAATGTCGGTTATTTAATAACAAAAATTATGGAAAAAATAGAAAAGGAAAAAAATCTAAATGAAATTGACTAGATTATATACCCAAAACATATATATATATATATATATATATATATATATATATATATATATATAGATATATATATATATATAAAGCAAAAATATTCTTTCTAAATTTAAAACTCCCAGCATCTTTCATCTGTGTAACTATGTAGTTACAATAATATACACAAACCCAGTCCAATGAAGTCCTAATGCATGAAATTTCAAAAATGTAAGAAAATGTAATAAAACTGATTGGAATTGAAACTTTGCTCTCTAATTTCTTATTCAGTGCTGCCATCCATTATACCAACTGCACATCTTGTCATTCAGATAAAGATTAAACCATGGAACTTTAGAAAAAGTGTATGGCCTGACCAGAAAGCTATCATTTGGTACAATATCTGGTGAAAAGAAAAACATAAATAAAACCTTTTTTTTTTGTATCTTTAAACAAGCAACTAATGAGGAAGTTGTTGCTTCCCTGTGTACATGATGCAAAGCAAATAGAATTCCTAATTTTATATACATTTTCTCTTATTTGATCAGGTCGCTAAAGTAATTATGCTTGAATGTTCTTGTTAGGATATCATGTTCTTATTATTGATTTCATTCTATCTTGGCCAGTTAATTAAAAATACCCATAATGTTCATTCAGTTGCAGATATAAACAGAAATATATAAACTCTTTTGGCACTATTTGATTTAATTATTTTTGTTATGATTAAGATTAGGGAGGAATAAGAATATTATTAGTTAATAGGAACACTAAAAATAAACATGTGTCTCTCTTCCTGTGTGAGTATATTCACATATATATACATACATACATATATATATATATATATATATATATATATATATATATATAGATCGATAAATAGATAGATAGATAGATAGATAGTTTGATAGATTATATATATATATATATATATATATATACATATACATATATATATATATATATATATATATATATATATATATATATATATATATATATATATATATATATATATATATATGTATGTATCTGTGTGTGGTAACTAAGTGGTAAAGATACTTTGGAAAACTTTTATTTTGACATGTTTTACAGATCAATCAGTGCCATGTAACATAACAAATATCTTATATATTTACCATTACATCAGAGTTTTACACAAATATAAATCGTATATATAGAGAAAGTGATAGTAGTCAAACAAAAGTAATTTGAGAGACAAAAAAGAAAGCAACAATAATAATAATGCTAATATTTATTGTATATCATTATTATTATTATTATTATTATTATTATTATTAGGTCTTTAGACCAAACAGAAACATGAGTGAAAAAAGATGTTAAAAATTGCAATTTTTGGATACACCTGTGTTCTTTCTAAACAAAAAATAAACTTCTCCCCAAAAAGTCTGACTCCATATATATATATATATATATATATATATATATTAGGTTGGTGCGAAAATGATAACGTAATAATATCGTTTTTTGACGTTAAAAATACGTCAAAAAACGACATTATTACATCATTATTTTTGCACCAATCTAATATATATATATATATATATATATATATATATATATATATATAGTATGTATGTATTTATATATGTATGATAGTATAAAGAACAAAGAAGAAATGCTTAGCAATCTAGTATATTTCACTTTTATAAAAGTGAAACATGTTAGATTGATGTACATTTTCTATTTGTTCTTGTATAAATATATATATGTATATATATATATATATATATATATATATATATATATATACATATATATATATGCATATATATATATATATATATATATATATATATATATATATGCATAGATATATATATGCATATATATATATATATAAATATATATACATATGCATATATATATATATATATATATATATATATATATATATATACACACATGTACACACACATGTACACATTCATATATATAGATATATATATATATATACATTCATATATGACGGCTGCAAAACCGTGTTTGAGCCTATCCATTTCTTGAATAACTAGTGGTTTTACGGCACTCTTAGAAACCAACATGAAAATTTCTACATCCCAGCAAACTATTTACCCATAGATGGGACCCTCACAGGGGCTACCACCGCAAGTCAGGTTGGACCTGGGAAAAGCAGCAATTAAGAGGTGGTTCCAAGTTCCTCAAAATCTCCTGATCAGAGGCTTTTCTGTTTGATGTAGTTCTTACCCATGACATTCATATATACATTTAAATATATATATATATATATATATATATATATATATATATATATATATATATATATATACAGTGGGGGGAAATAAATATTCGTACACTTGAAAAATTGTATTTTTATAAATGTAAAAGCCTTAAATAAAACAAATCTTGGCACATTTCCACTTTTTTGTATTGTGTGTGTTTTTGCTAGTATGCTTATGTATATGTGTATTCCCTCTCTATACATACATGCTGTTTTATTATAATGAATTAGTGTATACTTATATATATATATATATATATATATATATGTTGTTATACAGCATTTTCTGTTATCTGGTAATTTGATGTTGCTTTTGTGAAGGGGATTTCTGTTGTTTAGTACCTGGCTGAAACCTATATATGACTTTGTGCATTTTGTGCATTTGAGTGCATAAATCACATTTTTGGAGTTGCAGTTTAAATTTTGATTTATTATGAATGTTGTTTTGGGGTTTTCAAAAGTGTAAGAGTTTCCTGCTATAATGATATCACAAACCCCACAGGAAAATTAATTCATTTTAATATGTGGAAATATCCACTCTTTGCTTGAAGATGGTCATGAGACCCGAAACGCGTGTTGCAAAATTATGGAAAATACAGCATAATATATATTTTTAAAAAATCCACATTACAACCAAAAACGTTTGTGATTGCTCTCTTCTTTTTAAAATATACACTTTTCTCTTGTTGGAGCAACTATAACCTCTTCCCTATATATATATATATATATATATATATATATATATATATATATATATATATATATATATATATATATATGTGCAAAAGTAAGTGAACCCTTACATTTAATATTTGGTGACTGCTCAATTTTAGGTTACAATGTCAACCAGTCTTTATCATTTTTAGGAAGTTTCTCACAATAGTGAGTACCAATTTTTGACCATTCTTCTTGGCAAAACTCCTACAATTGCTTGATATTACCTGGGTTTCTTGTATGCACTGCCTTCTTTCACTTGAATCACAGATTTTCAATTAGTTTTAAATCCAGACTTGAAATTTCTTTTTACAAACCCATTAATTTTGGATTTGTTTTAATGCTTTAAATCATTGTCCTGTTGAAAGTTCCATCCCCAACCTAAATCCAACCTTTGAACTGAGGAATAAACACTTTCTTTCAAAATCACTTGGTATCTTTGTAGAATCCAGTGTGCTGTCAATGTGTACTATTTTAACTATTCCAGCTGCATCAAAGCAGTCCCAAATCATAATGCTGTCACTGCCATGTCTGAAGGTTAATATCAAATTCTTGTCTTCAAAAGCTGTATTAGGAGTGCACCATATATATGTATTTATATATACAACCTATTGTTCTTTCCAAAAGGTTCTATTTCATCTTGTGCTAGAATGTTTCTAGCTTATCTGTATAAGCTTTGGCATTGTTGAGATGAACATACTTGTGCTAGTTCATAAGCAGTGACTTCCTCTTGGCATTCTGTGATGGAGATTGGCATTGTTCAGCTATCATTGCACTGTAGATGTTTGCACACTGATTCCAACATTTACAGTGAGCATTGGAGAAACACAAATATCATAGCAGGATTTACCTGGGCTTACCAAACTAGATGTCTACTTGCTCTTGCTGTTATTTTCCGTGGATGGCCACTTCTTGATCGTGATGCCATTATACCAAAAGCCTTCCATTTTTAAATAATTTGTTGCATGGTGGAGGTGTGCTCTCCAAATTATTTTGATAGCTAGTTGTCACCTTCTCCATCATTAGAGGTTTCAATTTTTTAAACCTTCAGGAAGCTCTTTTGATCTTTGCATATTTATTTTTTTTAAATTTAGTCTCTAACTGCACACTTTTACATACACAATGAGTTATAGTTTTTAACAGCAGTTTACACAGCTTACCCCCCAAAATGAAGACGCATCATTTTGACTTTTACATGTTTTTTTTTTTTTTTTTTTTTTTTTTTAAGCTTAGTGCCCCGAGCAAGGCATGAAGCCACTAGGATGCAGGGGGGTTGCAGAAGATTTGTAGCAAGAGCAGATAGGAGTGATAGAAGAAAGGATGAAGGGAAGGGTAGTGTGTAGATCAAGGTAACTGGAGATGTCGATTGACATTACATTTGAATAGTTGGAGATTATAGCTATCAGGGAAACAGTAATTGGGAAGGGTGTTCCACAGGCGAGAGGCGCGAGGTATGAAGCTATTGGAGTAGAAGAGACGGCTACATTTTAAAGTTTCTACAGTGTAAGGGTGAGAGCGGGATGCCAGCCTCGTAAGGCGCTTGTATTCATGGAGACTGGGGACCAGGGAAAGCAGCTCATCGGAGCAATTGCCATGGAAGTACTTGTAGAAGAGACAGAGAGAGGCGATGGCACAAAAACTTATTTGCATGGGCAACAATTAAAAACAAAAATACAGAGTGTAAATGTAAGGGTTTGTTTACTTTTGCACATCTTAATTTTAAAGTTTTAATTAATATTTTTTATTCCATCTTGATAAAAATCTTTGAAGGTGGTTGTAATCCATTAAAAAAGTTTTTTTTTTTTAATGAATATATAGTTTGATTAAGATTTGTTGGATATCTGGAAAAAAGAGACAATTATTTTAAATATTATCTTAGGGATTCATTTACTTTTGCATGGCACTGTTTATATAAATGGCTTGATGACTGCATTTAGCATGAAATAAACTGATGCCTCTGGGTGTGGAGATCAATGGCTAATTTTTATATACATACACTCTATCTATGATGATGTGCACTTTAACATATAAAAATATAGCATACCTTAAAACTATATTTTATCATATACATATATATTTGATTTTGATAACCAGATGTTTCCTCTATAGCTAAATGGCATAGCCTGTCAGGCCAAATAACAGTTCTCTATAGGATACAGGTTCAATTCTTGCAGGAGGACATACATTTTCTATGATATTTCTCAAACATTCAGGCTGGTAATATTGTTTATTATAAACAGAGCATTTACTGAAATATTTATATCTATAAATATAATGTTTAAATAAATTACATTTATATATATATATATATTAGGTTGGTGCAAAAATAATGACGTAATAATGTTGTTTTTTGACGTTAAAAAATACATCAAAAAACTATTACGGCATTATTTTTGCACCAACCTAATATATATATATATATATATATATATATATATATATATATATATATATATATATATATATATGTGTGTGTGTGTGTGTGTGTGTGTGTGTGTATGAAGATATATAGTTTTAAGGTGTGCTATATTTATGGAATAAAATGCTCAATATCAGGGATAGAGTGCATGTAAATATAAAAGTTAACATTGATGTCAACACTCAGAGACAATAGCCTGTTTCATACTAGACACAATCAATGCATACATATATATATATATATATGATAATATATATATATATATATATATATATATATATATATATATATATATATGATAAAATATGTTCAATATGCAGAATAGAGCAAGTGTAAATATAAGAGTTGACACTGAGTGGTGACAGTCTGCTTCAAGCTTGAATGCAATCCTCAGGCCATGTGTATATTTGTAATATTGAACCAGATTACTATTGATAAATATGTTCTAAATTGAGAAACCTGCACAATTATAAAACATGCTATGATTTTTTGTAGTTTATTATTTACTCTGTTGACATACATTGACTTCTTTATTTTAAATATTATTTAAATGGACATTTCTTAATGGACATTTCATTGCATTTTTTATTCAGTTATTGTAATAGATTCTCTGAGATTATACATGAGCAATTACCACTGCAGATGTAATTTACTTAATTAACATACAATTATATCCTAGCAAATAATCTTCCATCTTATTGATGACAATCTCTTACCAGGTAGATCAATCTGTAGATTGATTAACAGAAGCAACATTGATTTTTATCTCACACTAAATATTCACAAGCACAATTACAAGTTTCGTAAGACATTAGGGTTTGTGGCAGTAGCACATCTACTGCAACCATAGCAAAAGTACTAAAATCTCAAGCAAGAGTGCCTGGTAGAGACTATTCCTCTCCAGGCTGTTTTTTTTTTTACTTCATCTAGCTTGGTTGCTAACCAAGACTATAGGACCTAGTCTATTCTGCAATTTACCCATGGTTGGTGGGTTTTTATGGGATTGAGTTGCTAGTACCACACCCAAATGGTTTTCATTTCAGAGTTGTTTTTCTCAAAGACTGGTTGCCAAGCAAATTTGAAGATTCTAGTCTGCCCTATTATTAAACCCATTGCTGTGGGAGGAAGAGATGGATTCATATCTTCCCCAAGTGTAATTGGGTATAAATGAATATAACAAAACCGGTATTCAGATTCACCTCTCCAATTTCTTATTCTGAGCCACTATTCATTACACCATTGAGCATCCATATATATACTTTTTTATACTATTTATACAGTTAGTGTTATGGTCCGGTTCCTTGTAGCACGTTGATAGTCCAAGGTTGAACCAATAAAGAAGAACTCGAACACAGGTATGGAATAACACAGATATATTACAAACAGGAATATATACAGAGAAGTAGAAAGTTTTAGTACGAACAATCAGGTTTAGTAGAGAGAACAATGTAGTCTCGACCAGTATCACTATTCCAATGTCTTGTAGTAATTGTCTGAACGCGACTCTGTTTCAGTCTGCCTCTGACTCGACTCTTGACTCACTCGCTCTGACTGACTGACAGACTCCCGATGGACTTCACTCCAGACTTCAGACTGAACTCCCTGCTTCCTCTTGAGGCGCAGTATTTATTATGTATGGAATAGTCCATTATGTTATTATGGGTAAGGTCCCATAACAGTTAGTTAGTTAAATGCTGTGTCTCTCCACAACTTCCTCACCATAATCACTGTGGACTCTTTCAATTAAGTACCATAAACACTTTGGTGGTCATGTTTATTTTTTATTCATGACTGACTTGGCAGAAGATTTTCCTGCAGTAGTTTGCTATTTCTTTCTGTGGTAGACTGATTGGTATCTAAGACCATAGGACCCAGTCTATCCTGCTATTCAACCCATAGCTACAAGAAGAAGAGATGGATTCATACCTTTCCCAAAAGTATTTGTGCATGAGTGAAACTTGACTGGAGTTTGTACATGGCTCTCTGATTTCCATTCTGAGCCATTATCCATTAAACCTTTATTACATATTATTTATTACATCATCCTAAATCCATTTGTAATGCTGACCTCTTCTGAATTTAGAAATGCACTTAAACCAGCATTTAAAGATATCTGGGTGGGAGAGTGGTATGACTAAGTGATCAACCTTCTTCTATATGTCTTGCCCCTTCAGGATGCGGATGACCATGACTCACCAAAACTTCCAATTATTTCTAGCTCTTAGTTTTTTTTGTTTTTTTTTACTATCCCCCTAAGTCCCTGTTCTTCCTTCCATTTCAGCAATCTAGTTGGGAAGGTTTCTTGCTGCTTCCCTCTGTCCCTCTTGCCTTCAGTATGTCCCAGGAGTGCCAACTTTTGCAAGCCCCTTTTCTTCATTATCTGTCCAAGTAATTTCAAGTCTATTTCCAATTCTAAGTATAAATGTCTCTTTTGTTCCCATTTTCTTTAAAACTTCCTCATTGTTCACATATTTCATTCCTGATATTCTCAACATCCTACTGTAGAACCACCTCTGTTGCCTCAATCTCTTCTTAATCTGTGAGGAAATTGTTCTACCATTTAATGTATTTCAACAATTTTCAAAAATTAACATATGGCTTTATGTGACACAGATATTCAAAGGCACATTGGAATAGAAAAGATGCCTTCTTAAAGCAAAACAAAATATTAAGAAACATGAAAAAGGAGAAAAGAATGCACAGCTGCTATGTAATATCAGTCCTCCTGTAAGGTAGTGAGTGCTCCTTGCAGAGGAAGAGAAGGCTTGAAGCAAAAGAGATGTAGTTCTATAGAAGCATGTTGAGAATATCATGGATGAAGCATGTGGGCAATGAGGAAGTTTTAAGGAAAATCTGAATTCGATTCAGAAAACTGAAATTTCTATGACATTATGAGGAAAGAGTCCTTGGAGGATTTAACACTCATAGGGATGTATTCAGGGAAAGAGGCATAAGAAAACAGCATATAACCTACCCAACAAGCTTGTGTAAATGCATGTTAGAACAAAGACTGGGAGGCATAGTACAGAGATAAACATTACTTAGTGATAAAAAGGGTAGAAAGTTGTGGATGGGAGTGACCACAAATATCCTGAAGGTATATCGCAATTAAAAGCAGTGGAAAGATGAGCAAATGATTATCTCCATTACAAATAGGATAGCATTATCGGATTTTTTATGATTGTTTAATTTTAAAGTTCATAAAAGGAGTTATACTATATATGTAATATAATAATAATAATAATAATAATAATAATAATAATAATAATAATAATAATAATATATATAATAATATATAATAATATAATATAATATAACAATATAATAATAATATATATAATAATATAATATAATATAATATAATAATATAATATAATAATAATATATATAATTATATAATATAATAATTATAATAAAATATGATAATAAAATATAATATAATAATATATGTAATAATATAATAATTATTATAAAATATAATAAGTTATAATAATATAATATTATATATAATAATATAATATAATAATATAATGTAATAATATATATAATAATGTAATATAATAATTATAATATAATATAATATAATATAATATATGGATATGCAGATGTAATAGTGGCTTAGAATAAGACATTCAATTTAGTGCAAATAACCTCGGAAAGATTTAAAGCCATATCTGTTCTCAGCCCATCAAAGGGTTAAAAAATATGACAAACTGGACTCTACAACACCTCTTGGCAACCAGAAGGACAAATCTGAATTCAAAAGCATTTAAGCATTAGGCATTAGAAATCATAGTAGTGATGTGTAGCATATTGAGAACTGTAGACCCATATTTCTTTATAGAATATACAGAACTTGAGTAAAGAAAGCATCAAGTAACCTACCCGAAAGGTGTGTATAAATGGTTGAAGGAGCAAATGAAAAGAGAAAGACGGGAAAGTATTACTGAGGGCAAAAGAAGATGGGAAGCTGTGGAGAGCCATGATCCTTTTAATCTTGAATTATGTCTTTGAGAGTTTAATACTCACAGGACACATGGAAGGCAAAACAGCACAGGAAAGCAGCAGTAAACCATTTGACAGATTTATGCGATTAGATGGAGGAGCAAATAAAACAAAGAAAAAGAGGGGCTATAAAGGAGTAAGTATTGTCATGAGAAGTAGGAGACGGGACGCTGTGGAGAGCCATGAACTTTTTCATCCTGAATTATGTCTTTGAGAGTTTAATATTTACAAAACACACTGAGGGCAAAAAAGCAGAGGAAAGCCACAGTAACCCAAGAGAAATTGTTGCTAAGAGCAAAAGAAGGCAGAAAGTCGTTGAGAGCCATGATCGCTTATATTCTGAAAAGAAACAGCTCATAGACAAAGAGATATGAATTGCAACTCAGACAGACATTAGTTTTGATTGCTCAAGCATATATTACTTATATACTAGTGTTTGTGAATCATAAAAATTTGTTATTTATTGATTAAATCATTTTCAGCTTCATTGATGTTTTTTCTATTTATGGTAAACAAACCAATGTCCTTGCATAATTCTCAATCAACAAAGACGATATGTTTAAATATGTTATTTCTAAGAATGTTTTTTTTCACACATAGGCAAAAAATAAAACCCTTTATGTCTTATAAATCATTCTTGAAGGCAAGTCTGATGTCTGACAGGGCCTAAAATCAGTCGAGCAGATATAATGACTAGATAACTGTATTGGTTGCCCACAATGTTTAAAATCTACTAGAGCATATCATGATCTAGAAGCCTTTTCTTTTTTACCATACTGTCTATTCCTGGACCCAATAAAATAATAGATTTTCCATAGCTTTTTTGATACTCGGTTCCCTAGATACAAAACTGCAATTTATTCACATCCCCATGTTGCTTAAAATACTACATATGGTCAGTTTTTATTATGGAGATTTATCTGTATTCCCTTGTGAAACAGAATAAAAATCATTTGTTTAAATGTTAACTTTCCAAAATATGCCAGTAGAATCTAAGTTTAAGTATATATATCAGGAAATGCACTGATATTACTCTTTTTTATACAATTATGAACCCAATTCAAGGCCCAAGAGTCACTCAGAAGATTACTAAATGAGGTCATTGTAAGGGCTTAAAAGGAGGAAGGAAGAAGTGCATATTATGGAGATATGCCGGATAGATAACAGTTGACTCTTGACTTGAAGAGGTTAAAATTGGAGTTGTTTGTTTAATGGCATATCAACTCTTTATGGGTCATTTAATACTGAAATTTAATTTTCTTGAGTAATTCCTTTTACAAAATTGTATTACTGGTATATTTTTTTTTAAAAAAATGCATTGCTGGTAATTTTTTTTTGTACAAAAATCTATTGATGGTATATTTATTACTATGAAAATGTATTGTTGGTATGTTTACTATTCATGTTTTAACTATTTTGCCGACAGCTGGGATGCTAACAAGTGCTACCAGCTCAGGTCGGGGTGAACCTGGGAACCACAGCAATTAAGAAGTGGTTCCACGGTCCTCAAAACCTCCCAATCCTTGCTTCTGGATGTAGCTTATCACAATACCCAGGGCATTAAGATTGAAGTGATCAGAGAAGTAGGGGTCTGTTCCACAAAGTAACAGTTCTGGAGACGAAGCTGTCTGATTAGAACTTCTTCCTACCCAATGAAATACAAATGAAATGAGGAGGAGAATTTGATCCTGTGCATGTGATATGGTGGGGCTCACTCTAAAGATTTTGACTGGTGGATCCAAGGCATGCAGCTCATCTGAATATTTGCCATGAAAATAGTCATCGATTAATGAGAGGTTGGCAACATTTTATTTGTAGAAAAGGGTTCACTGCATAAATGCTTTTGATTTCTGTAAAAGCTGGAAAGTGAGGATTGTTGAAATCCAGCCAAGCAATACTCCATATCTGTTCTGATCCGAGTCTTGTAAAGATATAGTATGGCAGGAAAAGACAGGTACTTCCTGGAGCATTTCAAGAAACAGACCATTTTTCCAACATCTTAAGACAGAGTTGAGTTTTAGCTCCATTTTAGTTAATTATATTTACTTATGCTCTGTAAGAGTTCTTGGATTGCAAAACAAATATTTTTCATAGATTACTTCCACAACAAAGAGAACAAATCGCAAGTTCAAACACAAATATCATGGACATTAAGAAATGTCGAAATCTCAATTTGCAAGTACTCTGTCACAAATCATAATGCACGTAACCAGTTAGAAAAATGACTCACTTCCCAATAAACATAGTAGCCAAATACACAAATGTTGTCTTTGTTCCCTGATACAAGAATACCAACTGCTTTTACAGACCAAACATTTTTTTTTTAATTCGTCAACAACTGGGAGAGGACGCACAATATTAGCATACCTAAAATACTTTTATGCTGACTTCTGCAACTGACTTGTTTCTAATTTGAATATTCCATCTTCAGCGTATCATGCAGAATATGTGCCCTTTTTTGGCAAGTGACTTTCTTTTTTACCACATTTTCTCATCATAGATTACATGTGACATGTTGTCGATTGGTTTGGTGAGGTAATTTGCAGTTTTCTTTGCTACATGCTCAAATACCCTTAGGAAAGTTATGAATTCACCTTTTTCCCCCTTTCTATAAAGCAATTAGTGAGACAGTTTATAGGTAGAAGTGTACAAATGCATGCTGGGATTTCTTCATAGCCAAAACAGGCAATACTCGGTTTCATATGACTCAGTCCCAGTTTGTCTTGTCTTGAAGTCAGAATGCTACATTTGCTTATCTGAACTTGCTCTTGTGTGTCAACCCCAGTTCTTTGTGAACTTTTTGCCATATTAATATTGCTTTGCCTTATTACTCTTAATTTGCCTTGCATACATTTCTTGCTTGCTTTATATTATTTTTTGCCCTGTTCCTTTCTTTTCTTTTTCTTCTTATTGCTTATTGCAAACTTTGTCAATTCTGTTTTGTTGACAGTTCTGTCATTTATTTTACATCTAACCATACTTCTCACTCTACAGGTAGATTTTTAATATAAAGCAGAAAGAACATAGAACTAGGGAGTGAGTTTTGGAGAAATTCTTGTAACAATAACCTTGATAGACCTACCCGACAGGCCAGCCCTCTGACGCCCATGAAATCAATTCCTTTTCATGTAATAAGTGTTTCTGTTCAGAAAGATTGATTCATATACACAGGAACTAATGCCTTCTATGTCTTAGTAGAATGTAAAATCTAATTCTTTTGTTTGACAAATTTAGTATGTAATGTTGAAGCTTGACTGACCTATTTACTTGTGAAATCAAATTACCTGTAGTAACATAAGCCATAGCATTTCCAATGCCTGTGCATTTTATATGATTGTTAGCTTCAAGATACACATGTCGCATTAAATATAACACAGAAAGTAAATAGAATATAATATCCTCAGTGAGTAACACATTGCATCATCTGTCTAACATTTTACACTGACATTGCAAGGCTTCTTCTTTTTAACTAACAGACTAATAGCCTTCTACCCCTTTTTGGCAAATTACTAGAGGTTCTATTCAATTTTGAATTGGTTAAACATCTCACAGTGTCTTCATTCAAATAAGCAATATGGATCTTGCCTTTCCAGGTCAACTGCTGTGTTAATGTTTATTGCTGAAAGAATCTATCAAGATTTAGATAAGAATTGTGAACCTCAGGTTGTTGCTTTGGATATCTTGAAGGCATTTGACAGGGTTTGGCATGAGGGCCTTCATCACAAGTTGAAAGGTTATGGTATTTTTGCATTAATTTTTTAAGTGATTCAGTCTTTCTTATCAAACTATGAGATGAATGGCCACTTTCTAAATCCTTTTGAATTAATGTATGCATCCCCTATCCTTGGAGCTACAATGTTTCTACTTTTCATCAGTGACTTACCTGATGGCATCTTGATATATATGTTTATGACACAACCATTTTTTCCTGTTTAATAGTGTTGTAACCTAGGGAAGGTTACTGAATAGAATAATTACACAAATGTTGGTAATGAATGATAATACTTAAAACACAAACAACATATAAGATTCACTAGCGGTGTGTAGAAGAAGTATTCAACTGTTAAAAGTGAGTCAAGTGAATTCCACAATGAATCTCCAACTGCAGACCAACATACAGTATTTACTACTATATTTATGTGAATGGAGACATGCTGGTTATTGTCTATAGATATGCTGCAACAAATAGTAAGTCTGAGTAGTTCAATAAGATCAAATTAGCAGCTGATCTCAAAAACTGAGAAAAAGAATGGTTTGTTAACTTTAATGCCTCCAAAACAAAACTAATCCCTATTAATTGTCTGAGAGTAGCCTTTCTGCATTTTATGGTTGGTGTTAGTCTCTGGAAGACTGACACTTTGCACCTTCTTGGGCTAATATTTTCTGCTGACATGAAGTGGAAAGTCTGTATTAATGCAATTACTAGGTCTGCTGTGAAAATAGAGGTTCACTGTGTCATGCTAAACAATTTTTCTCACCAGAATCTGTCTTATATATAAGTCTACCATTCACCCATGCTTTGAATATTACTTCCACATTTAATCTGGTCCTTATGCTATATATTTAGACTCTTGTTAAAATACAAAGAAGAATCTACAATGCTAATGGTCCTGACTTGGCATCTCGGGTTCAGTCACTTTCACACCACCTCAACATAGCTTTCTTGTGACTTTTTTTATAAATACTTTCATGGTAGCTGTTCTGATGTGTTTTTTTTTGTGGTACCTTCACTTTATGAATTTAAGGGAAGTATTAGATTGACAACAGGGTCTCAGCATTTTATAGTTGGAATGGTTAGATGTAACTGTAAGTTCTATGCTAACTTCAAAAGCACCATACCAGATATGACAGAAATATTCAATTCATGGAAGAATGGTAAACTTATAAAGTTGTAAGATTCTTGTAAAAAAAAACCTATCTAGCACAACAACTTTTTAGCAATGGACGTATTTTTAACCCAAGTAAGGTAACAAAATAGCTATGTCCCAAATGCTTACTTCTTGCTTGTGGATCTCTCTTCTGTCTTTCAAGTCAGTTTTAATATTTAAAAATTTAAATATAATATCAGTTGTTATCATCTGTCTCCCTAATTTCTTTTCTTTCATTCTTCTCTCAAAATTAATGTCTTTCTCATATTCTGTCACACCTAGTAAACTTTATAAGTTTACCATTCTTCCATGCATTGAATATTTCTGTCATATCTGGTATGGTGCTTTTGCTATATATCTAAAAAGATCCAAAGAATCTGTAATGTTATCAGTACTGACTTGATGTCTTGGATTCAGTCACTTTACTACTGCTATAACAAAACTTCCCCATGCCTTTCCATGGTAATTGTTTTGATGTGTCTTCTTTCACACCTGTCACTTCTGGAACTCTCTTCCTGCTTTTACTTTTTTTGTCAACAATGATCTTCAAAAATTAAGATGTGACATCAATTATCATCTTCTCTCCATTTGGATCCTGTTCTTTCATTTTCCTATTTCTCTCCTTCGTAATGATTTCTTAGTTTCTTTCAGTCTCAATAATCTTAATAACCTTGATAACCTTCTATCTTTCGAGCTTTGTCACCTTGCTTTAGATGAAATGAAAAAAAAAACAAAACAGACCTGACTTTCTCAAATATCACTCTCTAACAATCATTCATAATAACTTCATAAACATGAACATATATAATGAGAATATTTCCATACATACAGACACACATACTTTTTCACTCCTTTCATTCTTCTATCTAGTTTGCTAAGGCAATAAAATATGTTGCTGTTAATTGCTTGTATATTCATCCTAACATGTTTTACTTGTAGAAACTTTAATGTATCCAATAATATCAATATAATGCCAATAATATCTATATATCCAAATCATTATTACTACACTATCTCATTAAATATATAATATCTTATATAAAAGCATGATTGAATTAATCCATTCTTTCATAATTGCTTCCCAAATAAAGGCAGTAAAAGAGCCACTATATCCATTGTCAGTTTTCACAGATTGATTGATTTGTTTTGTATGGGTTTTGCAGGTTATTTAAAGCCAACAAATATTTTCAAATTGTAAGAATTTTTTTGAGATAATAATTACTAAGTAACCCGTAGTCGATGATGAGAAGTAGTTTTATGAATTTCCCAAGGGCATTTTTTGCATAAGTGAATATAATGAACCTGACTGGAAGTGGAACTCAGCTCATTTCCAATTTCAAGCCAATATCCATTATACCACCTGCACTTGTAAGATTACAGCACCTGATATTCCCAAGCAGTCACCCATCTAGGTTCTGACCAGTCTAAATGTTACTTAACTTCAGTGATCATGCAAAAACCAGTGTTTAAACCTGATATGGCTGTAAGCCATCAGCTTTTACAGGAAGAGGCCAGTGATGCTATATTTGTTCTGTATGAACTGATATTTGCTGAGAATAATGAAGGAATAAAAATTTTTTTTTTCCAAATATATTTCATTGTTATTTAACTTGACTTTTGTCAGACTAAAATGTCAGCTCAGGCAACACAGAATCAAAATGTTAATATTTTTTTGTATTCAATCAACATTTGAAAATTTATTAAAAGGTCATTGTATGTTATAAATTTTCAAAATGCAAGCAATTATTATTATTTGTACCTTTCAGTCATGTAACTCAGATTGCTTTCTTTGCCAAAGATACAGAGTTGATTTCCACAGATGATCTCATAAGATAAGGAATGCTGATTTTAAAAGCCTTCAGCTTTTCTTATTTTTTAATCATTTCACCATAAGAAAGGTGATACAGCTATTAAGATTACTGAGTGTTTAAGAACATGGGGAAAAATCATTATTAAAGATAGAGAGGAATAAAAAATATAAAAATGAATGAAACTGAAGATAACAATTAATATTGCATTTAAATTTTTGAAGATAAACGTTGACTGGCAAGCAAGAAGCTGGCAGAAATTTCAAAAAGTGGGAAGTGCAACAGAAAAAAAAAAAATTTTAAATCTGTAAAATGACCAGACCCAAACACCAATCTAATACTTTGTTCAAAATCATAAATTCTAGGTAACTAGGCTATCGTTGTTTTATTAAAGTCAATTTCTCACCATCGAGTTGAATTATTGTTTTAATGTTAATCTTGGAGGCTAAATGTTGGCTGGAGTAGAAGAAACGAACTTGCTTGTTTAGATAAATGAGCAAAGATTTATTTTTATATTAGCAGCATGGCCCTGCATTGCTCATGCTTGATTCAAAAATCGTACGACTCATACAGCAATCACTATCCTTTGCCAAGCTGATGTTGCTACATGCCTTACTTCTTGCCTATCTCATACTGCGAATTTTTTCTAAGCTCTACACTAAACATTAAATATATTATGAAAAAAGAACTAAACAAAATGAACACAAAACGATCAGCTTTAAAAAAAGGACTCGTAACTGGAAAAGCCGAATGAAAAAGAATGGTAACAACAAATACTTTTTCACACCCAGCCCAGTTCTGCGGAATCAGAATCAACATTGAGTTTAAGCAAGCGAATGAGCCTATGGAGTAAAGTGCCATGTAGATTTAAATTTTTCCCACTTGATCGATTTTTTTGCATGCTAGCATGCTAGTTAATATTTGTGTCAGTCAGCTGTTGGCTCTCATGCTGACCAACAGAATCTTCCTGCCTATTCGTGGCAGCCAGCTATAGGCTCTCACTCTGGCCAGTAGAAAATGGCTGCAATACATGAAAACTGGCGTAGAAGCATAAAAAATCGATTATTTCCACTATTGATGGGAGTTGGGAAATGCAAAGTTGATCTTGGTCTTCCTGCTAACTTGGAGAATGTGCATGTAAATTTTGGTGCAAATCCATCGAAAATTGCATCCTTGCATTCGTTACACACACACACATCCTGCCGTTTATAGATAGAGATACAGCTTATAAGAATGTCTGGTAAGTGGTATACAATAGTGAGTTGAATCTGCACTATACTGGGTGTGAAGTGAGAGCATGAAAAAGGAGTATGCTTTACCCCTGTTGACTGCTTCATAGTTATCACTTTGTGCTTGTCATGTTGATAGGGTCCATTCACTTTCTGCTTGTACTGGAGGTCGTTTACAAAGCCTAATGGTCAGACAGGCAGTCAGCTATAGGTACATGCGTGAAGTCTCTTTCCATTTTTTTGTTAGTGCGCTACTGTCAAGTTTCTTATAGTTTATATAAGGGAAATGTGCAGGCATAGTTGAAAGCATCTGTGTCAAACCAGATTCTCCTCAATAACGGCTAGCAGTCTGATATATTTGTGTTTCTTTTAAAATTCGTTTTGAGTAGAGTGCAGCATGTGTTTAACTTAGCTAAACAAAAATTGATGTATTAGAAATATATGTTTTCTAATAATAGTGCAAATTTTGCTTTGTTGTCGCTAACGATGTGTAATTGTGTTTTTCCGTTACACTAGTAAGGGATGCAATGATGGCATATATATCATCGAACAATTCTAAGAAATTGCTTATCTCTTTAATAGGATATCTGCTTTGTTGACCTCACATTCATGCATGACTACATTAATAGAAACTTCTACGTCTCATTCATTAAAAAACACCTTCCAAGCTATGAATACATTGAATGCATTGGTCTAATAGAGGAACTTTACCAATCTAAAAAATCTTACATATCTGGTGAGGGCTGTAATGCAGAAACATTTCATACCTCATCAGAAGGACAAAAAGGAGGGACTGTGAGCTTTGTTCTAATTAATCTTTTACTAGGCTATGCTCTGTGCATTTGAAAACACAAATGTGATGAGATGGGCACTGAAAATTTAAATATTCTATACAACATCCCAAATAAATCTACTAATAGAAGAAAATGATCCAGCTTTCTCTCCAAATGCTAATGATAGCGGGGACTATGTTGATGACATATTGGCAATAATAATGATCTTGAACAAAAAATCAAGCTCCTCTACCAAATATCAGAAGAAGAAGAAATAAGACATAAAATAAACTTTTCCCAAACAGAACCTACGATCTGGAACTGGAATTAATGCAGTGATGACATGAACTTTGTATCCATCATAAAAATTCAGGATGTGGAATTAGAAAATAAGAAACACTTCAGTTACATAGGTGTATGGATCAAATTTAGAATAAGAGAAAAGAAAATTTGAGCATAGAATAGGCTGTACCAGAGGTATTATAGTTTTACCCAACACTGTAAATTACTACAAAAATTGCTACATTAGCCTGAAACTCAAGTCATGTTCTTAAATAGCCTTGTCATATCAAAACTTTCATACAGATGTCATGCATGGCACCAAACCCATTAAGAAATATCTAAATTGTATGCAACAACTTTCTAAAATCACTATTTTAAACGGCTTTGAGGGAGTAAATTCAGAGATTCTTGGAAAGACCTTTCTTCTTTGAACCTCATGAACTGGTGCTACAGAATCACAAAGAACTGTATCAAGTAACATCACTTGAGGTCTATCAACAGCAACAACAACTAAAATGAATAGCACATTTAACTTGAAGAGAAAATAATGATATAATCAAGATGTTGACATTCCATACTACTTCCAATAAATAGTTAGAAAGGAAATCCCTATAAATACTGGAAAGTGTGATAACATCTACTGGACTTGAGAAACCTATTTTCCTGGAAAATTGTTTCAAAAGAAAGACTTTATAAATTGAAAGCAGTACTGGATGCTCAGTAAAAATCATATGAAATTTTTCCTTGTAAGGAAACAGATAATATTACTCTTAGGGATGAAAGAGAGGCTCACAAGCAAGAAGAAACAGCACAGAATGTATCATTACATCTAACCATTTCAACTATAAAATGATGAGACCTTGCTGCCAATCTATCAGAACATCAGAACAATTACCATGAAAATATTTATAGAAAATGCATAGTGAAGCTATGTTACAATGGTGGAAAAGTGACTGAAGCCAAGATGCTAGATCAAGATTGATACAATTGGAGATTTTCCTAAAACACATCTCAGAAGCACCAGACCAAATGTGGCAGCAATATTCAATGCATGGACAAATGGCCGACTGGAAAAAACTATCTAGCACGACACAATGAACCAACTTTTCTAGCAGCAGACTTAGCCATTGATTAAAATATAATCTTTCCATTTTATGTCTGGAGGGCACAATAGCTGAGACATTGTTATGGCAACAACAAATATGAGGGCAATTGTCCACATGTAAATAACGATAACTCCTCATCCAAGTAATTCAGACAGAAATCAAAATTTCATTTATTTAATTATTTGTAATATTTTTCAATCAAAGATTTAACATTGAATTCAACCTTAGAAGTTTAGATTGTGTTTATTCCGTAATAATGAATGTACTATGTAATTAAAAGAGTTTTGATATCCTCTGTACAGGAGGAAATAAAAGAGATTGCTCTGATCTTTAGAACTGAAAGTGGTAAATAATCCAGATACCATTTAGGGAGTTGTATACAGGGGCTCTGGATAGCAGTATTACCTTTGATGTCTGACATTCTGTAACTTTGGATGGACAGGCATCACTGGTCTTCAACCATCTCCTAAATCTCTCACATGATGGCTGCAAGTTGTCATGGTAAACAGTTTCAACTGGCAAACTAAGCTCACATGAGAGGATGGTGTCATTACGGCAAAACTGGGCAAAGGACCTTCTTAACACAGTTCACTGGCCAGGGTGGAAACGTTCCTCAGATAAAATATAATGGCCACATGTTCGTAACCAAGGTGAGCCACCTAGTTGGTGGAATATTGGCTATAGTCTAAACTGGAGTGGAATGGGCTCTGCCAGGTTTAAACATCCAAGACACGTCACGTAAGCACAACAAAAAAACATTCTTGGAGACCCAGGCTATGGAACACAACTGTGAAAGATAGAGGAGAATTGTGAACAGCTCAACACATTGGTGCACCAATGGGTTATGGGTAAAAGAAGAAGAAGATACAGGGGAAACTTTTAGAAACTTTGTTTATTACTGAAGGTAGTGAATGAAAGTGAAAAGAAATGACAAATTAATTGAAAAAAGATGCAAATTACAAATTGGAGCTACCAAAATCAAACAAGTACAAAACTTTAAATATCTGGGAAATTTTTGAACAGAGTGGGGAAAGTGTGACACTGAAATCTGAAGGCATACTGTGATAGCGATAGATGCCTTCCAAAAGCTAAGTAAATAAATAATGATAGCAAACCACCTGCTTACAAATAGAAAATGAGTTCAGTAAATATAGAAAAATAGAAATGGCTCTGTGACAAGGATGTGGCTCTGACCAGATTTATTCAACCTATACACAGTGATGCGATTCTGAGAGAATTAGAAGTCCTACAAGGATTTGTTATTGGTGGCCACATAAGATATGCAGCTGGCACAGTGTTGATAGCAGATATAGAAATGAAACTAGAAAAACCTCTACAGAAGGTCATGAAGGAATATGAAAAGGAATAAATGAACTTAAATTGATAGAAAACATAGTACATGGTTGTTAGGAAAAGGAGCAGCTCCACATGCAAATTACAAATTTGTGATGCCAAAAGTACAATAATTTAAATATCTGGGAAGTATTTTAACAGAGGTCGGAAAGTGTGACACTGAAATTTGAAGACACATTGGAATAATGAAAGATTCCTTCTAAAACATTATCAACGTATTAAGAAATAATAATATTTCATCAAAAACAAAGAAAAGATTACTGAACTGTTACGTAATATCAGTTCTCCTAGATGACAGTGTATGCTGAACAATCTCCTCATAGATGAAGAAGAGACTTTAAGTAAAAGAAATATAGTTCTACTGAAGGGTGCTGAGAATACCATGGACCAAACATATGAAGTTTTAGAGAAAATGGAAACAGAAAGGGGCACTTATACTTAACACTAGAAAGAGAGAATTGGTATTTTAGGGAAAATAACGAGGAAAGAGGGCATGGAAAATTTGATACACATAGTAGAGAATGAAGGCAAGTAAGATAGGGGAAAACAATACATGACCCACCAAAGCAAGGTTTTGTAAATGAATTGTTGAACAAGGTTTAGGAGAGATAAGAAAAAGACAAAATTTATTAAGCACTATAAAGGGTATGGAAATAGTAGAGAGCTGTGATCATAAAAGTTCTGAAGGGACATGTCACAAAGAAGAAGAAGAAGAAGAAGAAGAAGAAGAAGAAGAAGGAGAAGAAGTAATTTTAAATCTTAAAAAATCTTAAATAAGCTCTAGACTGTGTCATGGTCGATCATGACTCTCCACAATTTCCTATCAATTTTAGCTCTTTGTAAGCATTACCATTTTGCTATCCCTCACAATTTCTGTCATTCATTAACACAAGCTTACTAGATAGGTTACTTGCTCCTTTCCTCTGTCCTTCTTGACTTCAACATGTACTGTCGGTATTAAATACTCCAAGCTCCTTTTCATTAATATGTGTTCTAGAAATTAACTATCTCTTTCTGACTAAGTGTAAGCATCTTTTTCTTTCATTTTTTTCTCACATGTTCCATTTATGATATCCTTTGCATTCCTCTGTAGAACCGTTTTTCAATTGCCTTCAGTCTCTTCTTCTTGAAGGAAGATTGTCCAGTGATCACTGCCATAGAGAAGGAATGATAACATAGCACTTCAGAACTCTTTGTTTCTAATGAAATGTTCCCATTTGTTTAGCTTTTGGAATTTATCTTTCATTATTTCAATGACCCTTTGAAATTCAATATTGTATTTTCCATCCTATATTAAAACACTTCCTAGATATTTAAATATTTGTACGTGGTTGATTTTAGTATGTCCAATTCATAGATTGCTCTTGCTGGCAACCATACTCTTAGGTTCATGTAGCCAACTCAAATTTATTACCACTGACAATGTTTCTTCTTTAAATCTAACTTCTATTTATTTACCATCCCAGGATTTGATACTATGCATTTATTTTCAGATAGAAGTCTGTTTATACAACAAGAATCAAAGGCAACATCAAAAATGTATTGTACAATTATTGCCTTTAGATGGCTGGCTAAAAGGCATTGCTGAGTCAAATTAGTTATTTTCATGTTTGATAAATCTGGCTTAAAAATAAAAAAAAAATATTTACCTTTCTTTTTTTTTATTAATGATTTATTCTTTAAAGTTTTTGTTGCAATATTTCTATTTTTAGTAAAAAAAATTCTTGAGGAAACAAAAGACATAATAACTTGACAAATAAATGCCAATAAAATTGATCACTCTTAATAAATAGTGTTAAAATGTACGAAACAACACTAATCTCTTTCACATTTATAGGTTACAAAGGTTAAGTGATTTAAGATGTAATCCTGGAATAAATAAAGCAAGATTTCACATTGGCTATTGTCTGAAGTAATTTGTTTTATCTATAAAAATACAGTGAAGTTACTGCCAGTTTGTCTGCTATAGACTCAGAAACAACGAGATGGATTTCAACCAAACTTTGCATGCAGATAGTCTATGACTTAGTGAATGTTAAAGGTTATGTGAAGTTGACATAGGTCAATCCTGAACATCATAAAGGGCTAAAAATCAGGTCAAAGGAAAAGGAAGTTGGATATTTATTCCTACATAAAAAAATATAAAGACAAGGAAGGTAAATCAACATCTGATAGTAAATTAATGTGTAGTTACTTTCCTTGGTCATTTCAATAATCTATACAAATAAAATGAAGTGTCCATTTGTTTCCCTGCTTTAGTAGTTCCTGATGCAATGCCAACATTGAAATAATACTAAAAGTCATGAAAGTACTTCTAAGCATTACAAGGAGAAGGAAATTTAACACAAATTCCATGCTTGATAGCTGTTGACGTATTCATTCTGATAGAAAGAGAAAAAGATGAGGGATAGAAATTAGATTTGCATATTTCAAAATGTTTGGATCATATGATACACAAGCTTTCTTGATTTCAAAATATCTGACCATCTCCTGTAATATGTTTTTTTTTCACTTGACCCAACGTAAAATCAAGTGCTCGGTTCTCAAAAAGCAAGGGAAAATGAACACCCAGTTGGCATGATTGTTTCAGTACACTAATTGTTTGACTGACCAATTTGGTATATTATATACTTTAGATGTTCTACAACTATATAATTCTGTCATGTAATTAATTCATGTGACCAACTTATACGCTTTGCCTTCAGTTGAGCACATGTACTGTGGAATATGTAAAAATATCTTATTGCAGTTAAAATGACCCATATATTTTGAAAAGAAAAAAGTTTTTGCATTTACACAAATCTGAAAAAACTGCACATATATCTATAGTAAAAAATCAGCCAGTTTAATTTAGAAGAAAGTGCTTCAATGGTAGATCCATTTTAGGTAGCTGCAGATATTATTGAAGAAATTTACACTCTTTTACTTTCAGTACTATAGTATGCCATTTGTTGTTATAAAAAAAAAACATTAAAAAAACTTTGAAACAAAATTTACAGACGTTTTATTATAGATTTAGATAAAAATAACTACAATAAGTGATTATTGTAGTTATTTTTGGATTGTAATTGGATTGACATTTAATAGCCTTATTTTAAATATTTTCACAATAACAATGGCCAAGTTATATTTCACTGCTATTAGATCTCTTTTTGATTCACTCTGCATGTTGGCTGCATCTGAAAGCCAAGAAGGCGGAATGCAAAATAAAAAGTTGTTTTCTGCACATGGGTTCTGAGCATCACGCCCAGTCCATGAAATAAATCCTTACAATGAAAGTAATACAATGGACAATCACAAATGTTCTCACTGGAGAAGGAGATGATCCTGGGGACTATCAGATCTGCTTAAAAGCAACAAACACAGTTACAGGCTGAACGGCCAACTACCGACATGCATGAACGCTGTCACCAGGGCAGCTTCTCTCAACACAACAATTACCTATACCAGGCTTCACTAATCTCACCTGAGTCTTCACCATGAAATCTAACAGAGACTAGCTTCAATACCACCAGGCCCCTGAAGCCAATTACAGTGATTTATAACATCTTGATATCATCACGATACAACACCAGGCTCCCCTCATTACAACCAAACAGAGACATTCCAATGATCAGCCTTAACCATCAACTACAGGCCTACTCTCACAGTCACCACTGGGACCCCATTTCATTGACACAAGTGACTCGAATCTAACTGCAACACTGTTTTGTTGAAACCATATTTGACACAAATCCAAATGAAACATTTCACTGTAGTCTGATTGATCAACACACCAACCAACCTTACCAGGGACTTTGGTTTCATCATCTCAGCATCGCATGATTGTTAACCCAACAACACAATCACAGATGATCGATCAACACATCTGTCAAAATCAACCAATAGCTAAATCTACTCCAGAACTATTCTGTAACCTCAGTCAAACCAACCCAAGAAATCAGTAAATTTCCAGCATTATTTACACCATCACTACTTGCTTTCCTGATAAACACCAATTGAGAATCACATACTAACGATTTTTGTCAGTTTTCTAACAGCTGTAAATATATATGATGTATATTAAGTAAATACATGCAGTTTGAAAACTTAATTCTTTTTATCACTTTCCTCTTGCAACCAAATACTCATTATAACAATCATGATCAAGGGGGTTACAAATTTGTGGTACTGTATAGAAAAATGAAAAGAAACCATAGGGAGTAAGTGTAAAGTGAAAAACAACGAAAAGGACAAATAATCACATTGACATTCTAGATATATACACATACGCACACAGACAGGCACATGGATGCACGTGCACTAATGCATGCACACATACACTATGATGAACAAAAAGAATATCAACCTTGTACCAATGAAAAGTGCATATATAAAAGAAGAAAAAGTCAATTGATGATATCACCTGACGAGTGAATGGAGTGATTCCTGTATGGTCAGTCTAAGTTGGGATGCTCAAGTAACATCAATCACCTCAATGACAAACATTTTACTGGTATTAATTATATATATATATATATATATATATATATATATATATATATATATATATATATATATATATATATATATATGTTTGATGAGTTGCCTCGATATGAGTTTGTGACCCTGGGTTTCTTGCTTTTGTGATCATCAAACAAACATTTGCTGGATGATTGCTAAAGCATGAAACCCAAGGTCAAAAAATATCCATGCAACTTATTATGTTAGCTCTATCACTGATATTGAGCACTTTCCACTAAGTACCGTGCATATAAAATTAAACACATATATATATATATATATATGAAGAAATATAGTTTTAAGATGTGCTATATTTATGGGTAAAATGCTCAATATCAGAGATGGAGCAGATGTAAATATAAATAAAAAAGTGAACATTGAAGTCAACACTCAAAGGCAATAGGCTGTTTCATGCTGGACACAATCGTCAGGTCGCCTGGCGATTGCATCTAGCATGAAACATTTACATAATATATATATATATATATATATATATATATATATATAGATTTACATAATATATATATGTATATATATATATATATATATATATATATATATATATATATATATATATATATATATATAAATATTATATAAAAGTGAACATTGAAGTCAACACTCAGAGGCAACAGGCTGTCTCATGCTAGATGCAATCGTCAGGCCACCTGATATATATATATATATATATATATATATATATATATATATATATATATATATATATATATATAAATATGAATATAAAAGTGAACATTGAAGTCAACACTCAGCGGCGACAGGCTATTTCATGCGGGACACAATCAGGACACAAAATGTTCACTTTTATATATATATATGTCTTATTACTTAACAATTCAATCCAGTGTGTTTAATGTCTGTGGTCTGCTGAGCAACAGGTAGAATGTTAACCTAGAAAAATGGTCATGTATAAGTCAGAATCAAAGTGAAATAATTTGCAAAAATTTGCATTTTACCATTATTATTGTTATTTATATGAGCATAATTTGCCGTAGTAAATTATTAGAGTTCTTTAATCACTTGAAATGATGGCTAAAATTACAAAAGAATGAAGATTGTGAAAATGTTTGCAGGGGCTTACAGGAAGTGAAAGAGAATGATAAGATTTTCGTGAGGAGAATATACATATTGAACATATTAAGTCATTTTCTCTGTATAGGTCAATAATTTCATTTTAATTCTATATAATGTAAAGTTGTTTGTGACAATGGATTCAAAACAATGCCTAAATTGCTTTAGTTTTATACTTACTGTTCTCATTATTATTATAAAAAAGACCTATTTTTCACCCGAACAAGGGGAGAGTACCACTAGAATGCAGGCAGTTACAGGGAGTGCAAGAAAATGTCAAGACTTTAGTGAGAAGTGAGGAGAAAGGTCAATAAAGAACCAGTATTTAAGAAGATAGAAGATGTTGATTAATGCTGTATTTAATTTTTTGTAGATTGTAGGAAGCAGAGAAGCAAGAAATGAAAAGAAAGTTCCACAGGTGAGAAGTATGAGAAAAGCAACTATTGGAATAGAACTGACAGTTGCATCTATCTAGTTCAACATTAAAACTGTGAGACCTAGTTGCCAATGTAGAAGCACACTTAAATTCAGGCAAAAGAGACACAATGCAGGAATATTTATCTGAATATTTGTGATGATAATATTTGCAGAAAAGTTTGGTAAGAAAGTGACTGAAGCCAAAATACCAGGGCAGGTTTCCAAAGTACCACACTAACTGGTTTTCTTTTGATGTAAATTTATATATTAAAAATTCAATAATCTTTTATTACTTTTTAAAAATAAACGTTGTATATAACAATGAATTTAATACAACAACAGTGAAATTAAACCAATGACTGTAAATTGCTTTTAAGTCTTTCAGCCATTTATGTAATGACTTCAGCCAGTTATTACCAGAAAAAAATCTTAGTTTCAAAAGGATGGTTTTCAAAAGTAGCTTTCTCTCAATTAATTCAATGATAAAAAGGCAATCAATTTCATATTAATTTTTTTTTATAATGTGAAATTACTTATAACAATGAATTGATAACAATGGTAAAAATTATTTCAGTTTTTAAAATCCTTTTTTCGTAAATATTCTCATCAGATGAAGATTTTCCTAAGGATGCCATGCATGATTTTAAACTTGTTCAGAAATATCTGAACTGTCTCCTGTATACAACTGTGCTTCCTTGGATTAACGACTGAAAATAGCTTTGAGCAAGTGAAGCATGTAGATCTTATGAAGGACCACCTGTCTTTTAAACTTGTTCTCTGGTGCCACAGAATTGCAAACAAAGAACTATACTGCATAACAGAAACCATGTTACTTGAAGAATTTCAGCAGTACAAATGACTAAAATGGATATCACTCATGTGACTCAAAGATGTGTAACTCAAAGAGAAAATAATGACAAAATTATGATGTTGACATTCCACACTAATACAAACAAAAAGTTAGGAAGGAAGGCTCCATCAAGACTAAAAACCTGATAACAGTTGCTGTATTTGAAAAACTATTTTACGGTAAAAATTGTTTTAATAATAAAATTTTATAAGGACTGGGTGTTTAGTCAGTGACTGCTGAATGTTTAAGGAAATGGCTAATACTACCATTGTCATAAAAATTGTAGCAGCTGTTCCAATGTGTTCCTATAAGCAACATTGTGTATAGAAGAATCTATAGTGAAAAGACAATCTATACAGCCATCTTATATATGTTTTTGTATGTTTGTGCATTATTTACTAATCATACCTTTTCATTGGATATAATTATTGGTCTTGTGTCACATGTTGTCTCTGGATTCAAGTGATCTATTGGTAATCCCTCAGTAAGGATCCCAATACTGCATCACAGACTGAATCAACAACAGACCATTTTTTTCAGGTTTCTTTTTTTACCCCTTTATTGAGAGAAGGAACTTGTGGTAAGTGTTGTTTTTGTTGAAAGTGAGGAGGAGGAGATGGATGTCAACAGGTCAACCTATCATCTTCACAGGGTGGCTTGTCTTTTTCTGCTGAAAACACAGCCCACTCAGGAATCTGAAAGAGGAAAACCTCTTCACTTCTCTGTTTGTTACAACTATTTTTACATGTTTTCCAATCATATATTAGAAATTAGACAAATCAATCCATCACTGTCGGGAATTTTACAATAATGTTCACTAATTTCTGTTTGAATTTCTGGGATCTGGAGTTATCATTATTTACACTATTTATATTCAGAATGTTTTCCCTCTGACCTTCATCGGGTGTTGAATCTACACCTGATGAAGGATGAAAGGAACAAACTGAAATGTTCTGATAACAACAACAAAGATAAGGACAATAGTCCTTATATAAATAGTTTAAGTAATAATGTTCACCCCGTGCAAGACCCAAGAATGAAGGTAGAATATTACAAAGTAAGAGACACAGTTTACAGAGATATGTGGGAAGATAACAGTTAATCCTAGTCTCAAACAGATTAAGATTGTAGTGACTGGGGAAGCACCTTCTTGGGAGTTGGTTCTACTAAACGGCAGTTCATGGAAAGAAGATGCTAGAGTGGAATTTACATCTCACTAATTGAATACAAAGAGAATGAAGGTAGTTTCCTAAAATATGCATATCATGGTGGGTCTTATCCATAAAATTTAGAAATAGTGAAACTAAGAAAAATACTTTGATCACTTTCCATAGAAATAGCAATAGAGTAGCAAGAGGCTTGCAATGTTGTTCCTATTAGAAAGGGGTTGTAGGTAGAAAATAATTAATCCCACACAAGGATGCGGAGATGCTTTTAAACTACCCACACCTATGTGGTTTAACTCCTCCACCATTACTATCAATGCCACTCAATTCGAGTTGTCAAATTACTAATCAATTGGTAGGGTTTGCCATTTTTGTCTAGTCTATGAAGTTTTCCACCTCCCTGGATGTGCATTGGAATAGACAATCTTTAAAAATTTAAATGCCGTATCAATCACCATCTTCTCTTTTCTTGAATTCCATTCCTTTCCTCTATCCTCCCTATTCTCAGTCTTCTCTTTCCCTTTTACTCCCTGTAACCCCCTTCATAATAGTGACAGTCCTGCCTTGCTCGGGGTGAAATGATTAAATAAAATAAAAAAATAGTTAAAGGTGCTTTCCAGATGCTAAACAAAGTACTAAGAAACAGGTAAATTTCATTAGAAACAAAGAAAAAAGTGGTTAACTTCCATATACTATCAATGTGGTAGTATATGCTAATGTCCACACAGATGAGGAGGAAAGTTAAGGCAACAGAGATATACAGGGAGAGAGAAAGTGATGGTATGGAGACAAAAAATGGATAGGAATCCGTGGATGACTGCCCCATTCCTGAAGGGATTAGGCAGGTAAAAAAAGAAGAATTAATCATCTCAAAAGTTTTAACACAAATTAGCAGATTAGTCTTACAAAACATTGTTTGTATTTCTAGTCCTTAGTGAGCGATGTCAGATAAATGTAAGCTAAGTTTAGGCAATATATTTTACTTATATAAATACCAACAATCATTCTATTTTACCAATGATATATATTTTAATTATATATATATATATATATATATATATATATATATATATATATATACATATATACATACATATATATATATATGTGTATGTGTGTATGTGTGTGTGTATTCATGTGCACATGTCCAAGTAAGAATATGGCATCCCAAACTGACAGAAATGAAATTAAAAGGAAACATTTTTTCTCAAATAAAAAGCTTTGTCTTTGACACAGACAAACTTTTTTTTCTTTTTGACTTAAGAAAATGCTCCAAAAAAATAGTATTTGATCTCTGGCTGAAGTGAATTCTTTCAATATTCTTTTGGTATTATTTTATTCATTCTTTTTGTCGATCCTTGTTTTCTTCATGGAAATAATTTTGTTGAAAGAAAATGTCAACAATACATAGATAAAAAATCTTTGCAATATGGAAGAATCAAAACTGATAGAAAAAATCTTTACTTGTACACTTAATGCTTTCTATAATTTTTTTTGCAAGGTTCTTCTGAATTGTATAAACTTAAAAAAAAACTTAAAAATAGGCTTTTATTTAGTATAAAAATTTCCAACACAACAGTTCTATGTCATATTGGAATTTTTTATACTAAATAAAAGCCTATTTTTCATGCATAAAGGAGAAAGGTAAGCATTTAAAAGATACAGCAGGTAAAACCATCACAATCTTTCTCTCCAAATTAGTCCAAGATGTACAGATCTATAGAATATATAGCAGCAAAGGTTACTTATCATAAGTAATGAAGATCATATTGTAATTCCACAAGCATAATTTCTGTAACAATCTCAAGAAAAAAAATTATCAATATTATTTTTGTTGTTTTTTACCTCTGAAATTTTGTTCATTGTCCTACTATATTTATCTATCCATCTAGGTATTAATGGGGATATAAACCAAATAACTAGATATTAGCAACCATATATATGTGCATTAGCATGCATACAGAGGTAAGCAAATAAATATTTACTCAATTTAGTATAAGGTGTAAACAAAACAGTTGCTCAATGTGGTTAAACAGACCTAAGTATATATTAATAAATATACATATACCTATGTTTGAAGTGCAACTTAGTTTTGTTGTTCTATCAACACATCAGGCAGGAATTATTACTTATGATTTTAAAAAAATAATGAGTCTCATGGGATGAACACTAAATTCAGTGTAAATTTAGTGCTCCTCCCATGAGAGCCAGTACTTTTTTTTAAAAAAATCATAAGTAACAAATCATGCCTGATGAGTCAAAGTCCTGATGTAAACCCAATTGAAAATTTGTGATTCAAGTGATAGAAGGCAGTACATGCATGAAACATAGATAATATTGAGCAATTATGTAAGTTTTACCAAGAAGAATGGACAAAAATCTGCAGTCACTACTGCCAGAAACGTCTTAAAAATTATAGAGAAAGACTAGTTGACATGTAACCTCAAAAGGAGCAATCACCAAATATTAAATGTAATGGTTCACTTTGCATATCTTAATTTTTAATTAATATTTTTATTCCAGCTTGGTAAAAATCTTTGAGAGTCATTGTAATTCATTTAAGAAAAGTTTTTTTTAATGAATACATAGAAATTTCAAGTTAAAAACTCATAAGTAACAAATCATGCCTGATGAGTAAATGTCCTGATCAAAATCCTAAACCCAATTGAAAATCAATGATTCAAGTGAAAGAATGCAGTACATGCAAAAATCCCAGGTAATATAAAGCAATTGTGGGAGTTTTGCCAAGAAGAGTGGTCAAAATCTGCAGTCACTTTTGCCAGAAACTTCTTAAAAATGACAGAAAAAGACTGGTTGACATTGTCACCTCGAAAGGAGCAATCCCCAAATATTAAATGTAAGGGTTCACTTTGCACATCTTAATTTTTAATTAATATTTTTATTCCAACTTGATAAAATTTTGCAAGTGGTTGTAATTGATTTAATAAAGAATATGAATATATAGTTTAATTAAGATTTGTTGATCATCTGGAAAAAAGAGACAATTTTTTAGAATATTATCTTAGGAGTTCACTTACTTTTGCACAGCACAGTATGATAAAAATATTTCAATAATTTTTTTACAGTAATTAAAATTAATTTATATCCTAAATGACACAAGACAGGAAATCTTTACTTCAATTAAATGTCAGGAATTACATAATTGATTATATGATTATGGTCTAAAGTAAAAAATACCAGAATTTCTTTCTTCTTTTTTCTCCATATCTCATTCTTTGATCAAGTTTTAACAAAAGTGAAACGTGTTAGAATGATAAATGTTTCCTATTTGTTCATTATCTTATCATCGTTCTGTCAGATTCTGATCCATATTTGATCTATATTTAATCCCAACTCATTATATTGTATGGAAACATTGATGTTTGAGTTTGTCTTCAGCTTTCTACCAATTAATTTTATCACCCTGTAAAATGAAAGTTTCTGTCTGGTCTTTCTATGAGTGTTTCTTCTTCTGTGTGCTGTGTTACTTTAGGATGGAAGTGATCATGGCATTCCACAATTTTCTGTCATTTCTCGCTTTTAATAAATCTTATCTTTTTCTTAACTCTCCTAAACCTTCTTCCACCTTCCATTTACTCAAACTCACAAAGATTACGCATTATTTTTTTTTTATCTCTCTTGCCTTCAATCAGTGCTGTGAGTATAAGATTTTCCAATCCCTCTTTCCTCAGTATATGTCTATATTTCTGAGATTAGGTATTATGTACACTGTTTACATTATTTGGACTATTCTCCTCATCGTTGTTGCCATATTTATCACAACATTTCATCTTTTGCACTCTTCGTCTTTTTTCAAGTGAAATAAAGGGTTCAGTTTGACATTCCAATCATCTGAAGAAGTCTGGAGCATACAACGACTGAAAAGTTGTGATAAATATGGCAATAAAGATGCGGACAATAGTCTGAATAATGTAAATAGTGCCCTCTTTCCTCATTATGTGCTATAAATGTTCGACTTTCTCTTCCTACGGTTAAGTACAGGTTTCCTTTTGGTTTCCATTTTCTCTAAAACTTTGTCATTGCTCACATGTTTGCTTCATTTTATCTTCAGCATCCTACTGTATAACAACATTTCTGTTGCTTTAAATATCTTTCTTAATCTGGGATGAGATTGTCTAGCATTCAATGTCATATAGGAAGATTGTTATTACATAACAATTTGGTACTCTTTTCTTTGTTTCTAATGAACATTTTTTGTTTCTTAATACTCTGCTTAGCTTTTGAAATGCATCCTTTGGCTAATCCCAATGCACGTTTGGACTTCAATGTCACATTTTCTGTCCTCTGTTAAAGCACTTCCTAGATGTTTAATTTTGCTATCTCCAATTTTTAATTTGCTTTTGCTTTCTTCAGTGACACTAGTTTTTCCCACTTTAAAGCATTCTGCCTACTCATAAATCTTTCATTGATGTATGGTGTTTCAAAAACATATAGCTGGTAATATTTTTTCAAAAATGTAAAGTTTACTAAAGTAATTTTCAAAAACGTTTTGGCAGCAATTTTTTTTTTTTTCTTCAAAAATTTATTTCTGGTAATAATTTTTTACATAGTATTTCTGGTATTAAAACTTATTTTTACACTTTTATAATTCTTTTTACCTCAGTTTTGGGGTTAATTATTTGCCCATAGCTGGAACCCTAACAGGTGCTAACACACCCCGGGTCTGGGTGGACCTGGAAAAACCAGCAATTAAGAGGAGGTTCCATGCTCCACAAAGCCTCCTGATCAGAGGCCTTGCTGTTGGATGTAGTTTATCATCATACCCACGGCACGGTTGCAGTACTGGAGAAAACTACCTCTGGTCTATGTTCAGTTATGAGTTTAGTCTATGTTTAATTTCCTTAACTCCTATAATAAATTGGTTTTATCTGATTCCTTCACCAAAAGGTATTTGATGTCTTTATTATTTATTAAGTTCACATTCTAAATTTCTAATTTGTATCAACAATCATTGGTAAACATGGATAAATGCACCTGCAATAAGATGTAATGTCAAAAAAAAAAGTTTTTTTTTAATTACTTTAACTCTTTGGCAAATGTTTTAGTAAGCAATGATTAAAATTGAAATAAAACCTAATCGCATGATGAAAGGGAATTTATACCTTTTCTTTGTCCCTGAGAATTAACAACAAAAATAATAAACGGTATTTATTCGTTAGATTTTTTTATCTACACTGTTTATTTATTACATTATTTATTGGAATTGTTGGCAAAATATCAGCTAATTGCCAATTGATTCAAACTTTATAAAATGGTAAATAAAAATGATTTCCTTATACAGCCTGTCGGAAGTTACTATACAAATCAAATAAACCTCAATAACCACAAAAATTCTGGATCAATATTTGTCAAATTTAAACTCCACCCTTTGTAAAATATTTAGCTAAATTTCCTGCCATTTTTAATGGTTAGTTTTTGAGATATTTTGAATTTACAAAATTGGACTGACTGAAATTAGTAAGCAGATTAAAGTACTATTAGCTTTAGACATCTGAAATCTAATAAAAATTATTTTTTCATGTTGAAACATAGGTAAAGGGAAGGATCTAAAAACTGCTGAAAAACAGAAAATAAATAATTTATTGCATGAGGGAATGTCCACATTTGGAGATATCAAAGGATCTTTGCAGAGATCATTGAACAATAAAGAAGGCTATTAAAAATGACAGTTACTGAAAAGTTGAGGCAAAGCCTTTAAGAACTTGCTTCTTTGAAATGAACATAAACTAAAGTGAGTTATAGCAAAGCAATTACTTTTGACCTGCATTCAGATCTCTGAAAAAGCAGGAATTGAGGGAGTCAAGAACAACAAAATGTGTAGAATACTTTGTGAATTGGGATCTGTAAAAAAATTTCCTCTCACTAAAGCAAATAGTTTAAACTTTAAAGTATCAAAATTGGGCCAAAGAATACAGGAAAATTGATTTTTCTAAAGTAATTTTCATGGACAAATCTTCAGTGACATATTATAGACCTGATGGATGGGTCAAAGGATAGATTTTATTCAATTCAGATGTGCCTGTGTCTAAAAGAAGGGAACAAGGAGGTGGTAGTGTTATGATATGGCCTGGAATTTTTGACAAAACAATTATTATACCATTCAAGGTTGAGAAAGAAGTTAAACTGAACAATGCTATTGCCATTTTGTGAAGAAGATTTTCTTTGCATGATACAAATCCCAGCATTGTAGTTTCAAAGTGAAGTGTGTATTTATGCATGACAATGCTCATTCTCATGTATTTAAACTTACCAGTGAATTATTTGAACATAAAAGATTAACAGGAGAGAAGATAATGGAATGGCCACTATCAAGTCCTGATCTGAATCCAATCAAAAATCTATGGTCAGTTATAGTGATGAAATTATATGAAGGTGGCAAACAATATAACAGCAAAGCTGACCAATGGGAAGCAATTAAAACTACCAGGTTGGTAACTAAACCTGCTGAAGTAAAAAATGGCTAATAGATTACTGACTGTTATTGTGAAGAAGTGTCACTAAAGTGTAAAGGATTTAAAGACTTATCATATGTGATTGTCATTTATACTTTTATTGATCAATTTATGATGATTTTATTACCTTTTCTTGAAGTAAAATTTGATTATTTGGTTTTGCCCCACAACCTCAGACAGCAGTTTTTAGAATACTTGAAATAACTTCAATGACTCCAATAAAACATATTGATACTACCTAAAATTTTAACTCAGGCTTTTTTTTGACATCTAAATTGATTGTTTAAAATTTGACAATTTTTTTTAAAACCAAATTTGAATTATTGAAGTTTATATGATTTGCTTAATAACTTCAGACAGGGTGCAGTTGGTTTAGATATTTTAATAATTTAGTAATTGTTTTTAAATTTATGAATAAAAAATTGTTTTCACAAATATTTCTTTGGTATATGGTAAATATTTCACTGCATTACTTCTAATTGTATTAGATTTTAGAATGTAAATATAAAATTAATCTTATAAATAAACAATCTAATAAAAAATCGTCTTTAATATTTTTGTTGTCAATTCTTAAGGACAAAAATTGTATAAATTCACTTTCATCATATGTTTAGGCTTCATTACAATTATAATCATTACTTTTTAAAACAATAAATATTGCCAAAGAGTGAAGGTAGTTAAAAAAAACGGTGTCATGGGAAAAATTATCCTTTTGACACTATGTCATTGTCGTCATGTAAGTCCATGATTGTCACAGTCTCTTACCTTTATTATTGGCACATATTTGGCCTTGTGCCAAACATGTGCCAAACATGTGCCAATTACGATAAATATGAAATTAATCTCCTGCAGTTAAAATATAGAAAAAGAAGAATTTGTCACAATTTTTAAAACTGTACTGGATATTCTTCAAACAGATTACTTTTTAACAATAATATAAAGAGCAATATCTGAATAAAGAGAATCCAATTGCTTTTTTTTTTTATTACAAAATTACTTTCAGTTCAAAAGCCCAAAGAATGCTTTGCATGAATAGGAAAAAACTACCTGCAGAGGCAATGTACCTGAACAACATGATGAACAGGGAATGTAGTTGTCAAATCATTGCAGGTTTTCATATCCGACTGAGCCAAGGACAGTAGAGTTGCTTACTCTTCTGAGGAAACAAAACCACTGCATGAAATGTTGAAGAGAAATTTAAGTTCCACATTGAAAAGTAGAGCATTATCCCCTGGAGTTACAAAGAAATATGATAGAGAGACAGAAATGTTTGCATCACGATGTGCACCCCTCACTGTGCTTTTGGCAATATCAGGGAATATCTGAAAGAACATCTTATTCACCAGATGTAAGGGCATGACATTACCTGCCAGTCTTTTCTTTTATCAGGTATTGAAAATCTCACACTTTTTCCAAAGCCAAGTTGGAGAAAGTCTCTAAAACTGGATTTTATTTTGAAGGAAGGCATGAAACAGCATTGGATTTGCATCTTAGTCTATTGGTCCCATGAATCAATGAGAGAAAGAGAAACACATAGAAGTTGTTAACAGGTATTTAATATAAATATCAGGGTTTTACCACTGTTATGGTATGTTGCATTTATTTTACTGGGACTTCTGTCTCAAATGAAAATGTATACTATGTTCTTCTACTTTTCAGGTGACAATTATGGAGATTTTTAATGCTCATCCTCTCAGGAATTGAATTCTTCATTCTTTCTTAACAAAAACAAAATGAATAAATAAAATAATGAGACAATGTTTTTCTTTGTTTTTGAATTGTTTTTTCTTCTCCATGTTTCAGAGCAGTATTGCGCCTAACCTTTTGGCTTGACTTTGAGAAGAATGTATTGAAGTGGAAAAACATTTTGTTAGATCTAATATTTGAGATCTAAGACATTTGATTCATGGTGAATTTTGTAATGGGTTTTTAAATGTTACATTTTCTTTTAATCATTTCACCCCAATAAAGCCACTAAGATGCCAGGGATTACTGAGTGTCATAGAATATGAGAAAAATAAAATATCTTTAAAAAGAGAGAACAACAAAGGAATGGCGATAGATGATTAATAATGGATTGCAATTGAATTTACGAATATTAAAATTGGCTGGAAAGCAAGAAACAAGAAGAGAGTTCCACAAATGAGAAGTGTAAAAGAAGAAACACTTACCATAGAACTTAGAGTTGCACCTTAGCTATTTCAACTGTAAAATGATGAAGCCTTCCTGCAAATCAAGTAGTATGCTTAAATTTATAAAGTCTATGTACTAAAGAGGAAGCCACATGAGAACATTTTATAAGATCTAATATTTGAGATCTAAAAAATTTGGTTCAAGGTGAATTGTGTAACATTTATAAATATTACATTTTTTTCAAATGATTTCACTCCAATAAAGTCATCGATTCTGAATGCAGTTTTTGGACTATTTATAGTGTTATTGGTTAACTAGTTTTATTTATTAGTGATTATTCATTTGGATCCAAAATTATTTCCACTAGTAGCCCCTAGTATAATTTGAAACAACTGTTACTGCCTACCTAAATAACCGTTAGAATAATATAATAGACTACTCAAAATTAAGTGACAGAACTTTTACTTATATTAAATATATATGTTTAGTGACAAATTATATATATATTTAGTGACAAAACTTTTACTTATATATATATATATATATATATATATATATATGTGTGTGTGTGTGTGTGTGTGTGTTGAGTATTGAAACCATTAACATTTTCTTTCTACAAAATGAGTGCCAAATGACTCACAAGATTATACATTAACTATACATTTAAAGAAAATAAGGAAGAGATTATCCCATATTAATTTCCTTTACCTATTTGTTTAATTCCTAACCCCCAAAAACTTAATATTTTGCCATTTTCGGTTTAGCCTATTTTTTTTTCCCGTTTCTCATGAGCATATTGTGTTTGTGAAAAAAAGAAAATTGAAAAATCTGTGTAAATTAAGATTTAAAAAAAAAGCAAATTAAATGGATTCAAATTGCAGTAAACACATTATTAGAACATGTTCTGTTAAGTAATCAGTTTCAGACAAAATAAAAAGCATATTTTTAATGAACATTATTAATTAGAGACAATATTCTCACTGAGTGGATATCAACTTTAAATAAAATTTAATTAACTTATAATCTACAGAGAAAGATAAAAATTTACACATCATTGAAAACATATAAAATTATTAATCTGTAACAATTCAACATTTAAGTGTTTATAGAAATTTTATACTATTCAAGTCACACACTTACTTAATATTTTTCTGCCAAATATTCATGCTCATGTTGTATTTACTATGATGTCTACATGCAAAGTATAGATAAAAAACAATGTATCAAGTAAGTGGTTAGTCCAAACAGACTGCATGATAATATGAGTAGCATCTGGATGTGGCAATCTGAGTTGAAGACATTAAAAATCTTCCAGTGTCTAGTTTATTTTCTGTTGTAAAAAAATATTTTGTAAAAAAAAAAAATGAACATAAAAAAAAGTAAACAATTTATGCAAAACGCCTCGATAATTTTTAGAATATAAAATTTATGGATTTACGCCTTTTTTTACTTTCTTCTCTTCCTTCTTGTTTTCTTTACGAAGCCAAACTTTCACGAGCATTTGTTATATACACTTAAATACAAAGGCCCTTGGGAAATATATGAATCCCTCTCTTCCCTTCAGTTATGGTTTTAGTATTTGGTCGTGCTTTGGGAATAATAATTATTTCCAAAAAATTGTTAATACAATATTCACTATCAAAAAATTAGAATTATTGTTACAATCCAAGATATGTTTCAGTATAAAGGGTTGATAAAACATAAAAAACACAACGGGTTGATATACTGTAAAAAAAAAACTTTAAAACAATTTCACCCCCTTAAACTTCTACAAGTATATATATAAGACAATCAGAATAATACTAACCCTTCTTTTTCTCTCTCCATCACAGCCAACATAAATATTTTCGAAATTCAGGATGTACCGAGTTTGCTGATCACCAAATTATTCCAATAATCATAAATGTGATCAAGTGACTGCAACATAATCTTCAGTTCTTCCAAGTGCTGAATAATTGCATCCAAGTTTTACGTCTAATTTTGGAGGTGCAACTTTACTCATTGATACCAAACCCTGATAATACCAAATCTGTAGCCACCGTTAGCCTGTCCTTTAATTAAGGCTTGCTAATGAATGTATTCAAATGTAATTTATCTTTCCTTCTAAATGACACAGCCTATTACTTTCTCATTAGCAACCTTATCTGAATCTTCATTATACAAGCCCGCATTCGCATGCTTAAGGGTAAGAGCTAATCCATCCCTTACCTGTTGGATTAATCTACTGAGGCATTCGTTGAAGGTAATCATATAATTTGGCAATTACTTATCATCGTAGTCTCTGCTGTTAAATGTCATTGATATTCAAGATGCCAGTCTAGACATTTGCTGTCATCCATTACTAATTTGTGATCTTGATTTGGGGAAAAGGAACAAAACCTTATAAAAGGGGTCATTTTGGTAGTAAATAAGAAAAACTAAAAGCTGTTATTTTAATAAAGCTTTCATCAACCATACAATCTGAGTTTTATTTTTCTTTTGCATACTGATAAAATAATTTGCTACTGTAAAGATTAAAATACATCAGTCAGTGAAAAGCTTCTTTTAAGGAACTTTTTTTTGCTTTTGAAAGGCATAAATATAACAAGAGTAATGGATAGTGACTTGGAGTGAGGAATCAGAGAGCCAAGTTCAAATTCCACTTGAATCCATTACATTTACTAATACTCTTGGGAAAGGTATGAATCCTCTTCTTTTCCCACCAGCTTTGGGAAAATAGCAAGACAGACCAGGTTCTATAGCCTTAAATGGCAGCTGATCTATTGTAGAAAGAAATAGCAACCTACTGCAGGAAAATCTGTCTTGTCAGTCATGTATTGAAAGATAAATGATCAGCTAAGTGTGTATCATGCATGGCATATAACTGACTCAAATATGACAAACATTCACAGGAGGGAGATTAGTGAATGTTTATAAAAAGGCTGCACAGTAAGGAAGTGAAGCAGTAGAGTTAGTGGCAATCTTAAAGAGAAACAAGAAACTGACTTTAATGACAGGATTTTCAATGGCAGGCAGGCTGCTTTTGTGAATGAGGGTCAGAATAAACAGGATGCTTTCATTTCAATTTTCAGAAAAGTAATTGTTGCAACTTCAGGTGGGCCATGGAAGTACCTGCATTTCCATTTGAAAATTTTTGGCTATTCAAATGTTTGCATATAGTGAAGTCCCAAAAGACAGCAACTACACTCTACTCCTTCATGAAAGTGCAGTGGGTTGTTGTTGCCAGAGAGCCTTTGAGCTGCACACACACAATTAGCATTGAAAGAGTCAGTCAAAAGACTGGTTCTTCAAAGATGATAAGGTGAAAGTGCTCAAAGAACGTGGATAGACATACCTTCAATTAAAATTGGAATTAAGAAAGGGGAAATGTTGAAGAATACATGTGGAATCTTGTAACACTTTTATGTTCCTTTTGGCATTCACTAAGAACATTACTTTTTGACTGACCCTAGTACAACATTGTTTATATCTATAAATATCTATAAACACTCTATCTCTGATAGGGAGCTTATAGATATTGACACTAATCTGATCCCCAATAAATATAAAAAATTTGAAACATATATATATATATATATATATATATATATGAGTGCATGGCAGAGTGGTTAGAACATTTGCTTTCTGACCATGAGACCTGGGTTTGAATCTCACCATGGTCGATTTGTCAGTAAGGAGACTTCCTGATGTTATTGGTCTGGAGGAGGGACAATCCCAGCGTGTGGCACCTTTCGAATGTGCCTGAAAACTATACCACGGGTTGACTCAAGCTTTGTAAGTGAAGTTGGTTAGACCAAACACTTGGGGGCTGTTGATAGCTGTGCTAGCATGAAGTCACAAGTCATCATGACTGAGTGTTTGAGTGTGCTGATGTTGTTCAGACTGTTGATCATTCTAGATAACATGTTCTCTCTTAGAAACTGTAACTAAGGTCTGCTCAGCATAGTTCCAATATAAACCACAGGTTGCATCTGTGGGTGTTGAGCAAACACAAATGTGCTTGAGCAAGAGTTTGCAATAGGGATTAGCTAACCACCCTAATAGATGGTATCCTCAAATACGAGTGGCCAGATATTCTTATATATATATATATATATATATATATATTAGGTTGGTGCAAAAATAATGTCGTTTTTTAACGATTTTTTTGATTATCGTTCACCCATTTATCCAAATTTTTTGACTTCCCTATTTGCTTTAAATGGCGAACGACTGTTGAGTGGTCGACCCTAAGTTCAACAGCAACTTCTCGTGTAGTTTTGCCGCTTCAATTAAGGCTTTCAAATGTTCGTTATCAACCACAGTCGGCCGGCCGCGACTGTCTTCATCTTCGAGGCTCTCATCACCATTGCAAAATTTCTTGAACCACCATTGTACCACACGTTCGTTAGTGGTTCCTGGGCCAAACGCATCATGGATATCACGAGCTGTCTCGGCAGCTTTTCAGCCTAGTTTGAACTGGAACAAGAAAATCGTGCAGATTTGAATATTGTCCATGCTGTCGAAAAGCCTGCAAAAAAATGAATGAAGAGATTGAGAACGGTAAGGATTCGATAGAGCGAAAAACGCGCTTCAAAATGATATATAACATGGCTATATATATCAATGAATTAATTGAGAAATCATATATAAAAGTAACATGTGAGAAAACGACATTATTTTTGCACCAACCTAATATATATATATATATATATATATATATTATTAGAAGTGCTAATACAGCCATTTTCCTCTCCTACATGGAGTGTGTAGTGTGACTTACCAGTGTCGTCCATTGTTCCTACTTTATATCCTGTAGAGCCGGATTGAAACCAATGTCCTTAGGCCCTGTAGGGAAATTGTCATTTAATTGATAGCTCTTTTCTTAGGATGCGGCATGTTCCTAATAGGGTGATCTTCTGGGCAACTTGTATGTTGATGTTACTTGGGATACTGTTAGTAAAATTGCCCATTCCGTTTCTCATGAGGCCCAGAGCTCTGATTACTATTGGTACAGTCTCAGCCTTCATTCTCCACATCCTGTTAATCTCAATCTCCAGGTCCCTGTATTTGGAGAATTTCTAAGATAATTTTCAGATGGTACTGTTATGTCAATAAGCATACACTTCCTGAATTTCTTGTCTTTTATGATAATACCAGGTCTGTTGGTTTTTATTTCCCTCTCAGTTTAAAATAGCATGTCTCAGAGGATAGTTACATTGTCATTTTGGGTAACTGTGTCTGGTTGGTGGTCATACCATCTCTCAGTGGTTTCGATTTTTTGCTTTTTGCATATCTTCCAGTGCACATATATTGCTACCTTGTTATGCCTGTGGGTATATTCGTTTTTTGTTACTTCTAGACATCCTGAGATAATATGGCCGACAGCTTCATCATATTTTCTGCAGATCCTGAATTTAAGGTTAGTTCCAATCTTTATTATTATTATTATTATTATTATTATTATTATAAGATGAAAGTAAAAGAAGACAATTTACAAATGTTGCAGACTTGAGGCTTGTGTGTTGATCAAGAAATTTTGAACAAGCTTTTATTTAATCCACTGAGGTAGATGATTTTCATTCTATGGTCTATGTTTAGGGATACCTTGTACTCTTTTCTGTTTTTAGTACTGCTCAGTTATTGTTAGTCCTGGTTCCACTGCGTTTGGGTTTGTGTAATCCAGTCCAAGATTGAACTCACAATTTCCATGCCTTCTAATTCATGACCTAACACATTATTATCAAGTGAAAACTACCAATAAAAAAGTTTCACATAGAGTAAGTAAAGGTTTGAGAAAATGTGGTTTAATCTACTGAATTATTGTTAGTCCTGTTTTCACGGTGGTTTTGTTTGTGCTACCTGGCCCAGGGATTAAATACATACTTATTATGCTACTAAATAAAAACTAAACTAAAAACTAATGCATTACTCTGAAAACTAACTAAAAAGAAAAATTATCTGAAAATAAGCACTACCACATTTTTTTTTGCTTATATAAAAAATTAACATTTTAATAAAAAAAAAAATCAAAATATGTCTCCCCAGTCAATTTTAGAATCAAGCAATCTCATTTTAAAGATGAATGTTATGTTTGCATGTAAGGACATTATTAAAATAATGGAGATCAGAACTCTTTGCAATATGAAAAATAAATAAATTTATTTCTGCTTCTCATTCCAATATTGAGATTCTTTGTTTTTCCTTGTCCTTAAATATGGAAATATTCTTCATCTATGTCCCTTCAAAATGTGGGCTATTATAGCTCTCCACAACTTCCTATTGCTTGTAGCTCTAAGCCATAACTTTTGTTTTGGAAACCCTCTGAGTCCCTGTTCGGTCATCCATTTTCTCAAATGCATTAGGTAGGTTACTCAATGTTTTCTTCTTCCTTATTTTTGCCTTAACTATGTCCTGTGGATGTCACATTCTCCATGCCTCCTTTCCACATTATGTGTTCCATTAATTTCGACTGAATCTTTCTGATTCTAAGTACAAGTGTCCATTTTTCTTTTCCATTGCTCCCATGTTCCACCCATGTTATTTTTCATTTGTAAAATCACATCTCTGTTGTGCTAGGTCTTGTCTTTATCTGTAATGAAATTGTTGAGCACTCACTGCTATATAGAAGGACCTATATTACATAATTGTTCACCAGTTTTTCTGTTCTAATGAAATTTATCTGTCACTCAATAATTTGTTTATCTTTAGGATGTCATCTTTTGCTATTCCAATAGAATTTTCAATTTCTCTGTCCCATTTTCTGTTATTTTTATTATATCACTTTCCAGAGAGTTAAATCCCTGTATTTGCTTGATTTTGACATCCCCAGTTTGTAGCTCCCATCATTGGCTGTCCATCTTGTTAACAACCATATATAATAGCTTAAGAATAATGTTGAAATGTTTCACTGTGTAATTCCTGAATGATTACAAATAAATACATTAGAATGTCTTTTGATTTGGTTACATTTGGTTTGTTTTACAGAATATCAACCTGAATAGATTATTTAATGCTGACAAAATTTTTATTGCTGGTAAAATTTTTTTTCAAAAAATGTATAGCTGGTAATATCTTTTTTTCAAAAATATATTGCTGAAAATAATGTATTTCTGGTAATAATTTTATACAAAAAATTATTTCTGATATTTAAACATATTTTTACACTTTTATAGTGTTTCGACCCCAGTATAGGAGTTAACTATTTACCTATAGCTGGGACCCTAACAGGTGGACCTGTGAATACTAGCAATTAAGAGGTGGTTCCATGCTACTCAAAATCTCCTGATCAGAGGCCTTGCTGTTGGATGTAGTTTATGGTCTTACCCAGGACATGGATGTAGTTTATCATCATACCCAGGACAGATTTTCTTTTGAATAATTGTTATCATTATTAGAACAATCCACTGAGACAAGTTGATAGATCAGTATTATGTATATAAAAAAAATGATAGATCATTAAACATAACAACAACTGTAAGGAAATGTATTAAAATGTCTTAAAATAGTCTCATCGAGACTTTCATGGGGATACCATGTATCACGCCAAACTTGTTCAGAAATATCTAAACAGCCAGCTGTATGTAAGCACTTTTTCATATCAATAAAAAAGAAAGAAAAAGAATGGATGACAGATGAAAATCTCAACATGATGAAAAAGAGACAAAAAACATGGCCAAAGTATGGAAAAGAATATAGGACTCTGCATAGAGAAATTAGGAACAAATGCAGGCAGGCTAAAGAGGTATGACTCAACAAAAAATGTGCAGAAATTGAAAGAATGAATATCAGAGATAAAGCAGATATACATAAGACAAAGAACTAACAGGACAAAAGATTTGCTCATCAGCAAGATGCATAAAATCCAAAGATGGGTTACTGATATTAAAGAAAGAAGAAATACTTCAGCGATGGAATGATTATATCAGAAAACACTTCCACGGTGAAAGAGAGCAACTAACAATACACAGAAATAACAAAGGCCCAAAAATATTAAAATCTGAAGCAGAATCAGCAGTGGCCATTGTGAATCAAAGCAAAACAGTAAGGCCAGATGAAATCATAATAAGAGAGATGCTAGCAGCATTAGATGATTTCAGCATTGACAACATTATAAACTTGATAAAGGAAATATACAACAGTGGTGAGATACCGGATGACCTAAGTAGATCCATTTCCATAGGACTGCCTATGGAAATAGCACCACAAATAAATGTGAACTTCATCAGACAATCAGCCATGGGTATCCACTAAAAATAAGGTTTAAAGTGATAAAAGTCTGTCAGATTAATAAATAGAAAATCCAGTACTTCTTTAGAAATGGTTTTGAGATAATGATATATATTTTTTATATATCAAGAACAGTATTGTGGAAATTGTATTGTGACGTCGTCCCCTGGTCGCAGCGCCAACCGTGTCGTTCTATCCCAGTCTACCACGGCACCAACTGTGACGTCCTACTTTGATTCCCAGTCTGCCTACCCACGTTGTGAATTGATCTAGGCAGAGGAAATCAATCAGTCATCGGGGCCGTACGGCAAACCGAGTCCAACGAGGGTGATACCACAAAAATACGCATAAAAGGCAATAAAATGAAAACTCAAAAGTTCAAAGTATCAAAGAAAAAGGTAACAAACTTTATGTCTAGTTGTTCGTTACATAGGACTGCATCTATCTCCCGACCCGTTCTATGGATTGTGACACGTCGTTTTCCGCTAGGCAAGTTTTAACACTTCAAGTTGTCTGCTCTCAAAGAAATTGGTGTTTCGGTGGGTCTTTGGACGAAAGTCAAAAGAAAAACTTATTTCGGTGATCTGGATCTAAGTCGCTCTTCAAAATAATTGTTCTTGGTTTGAAGATATGGGTCCGGAATGTGTGCGTGAATCCTGGTCAGCTATCTGCGAGGCTTGCCTCAACCAGAGACTGACTCTGGGAACTGCTGGGTCTCGACTCATTTCTGCTCGTTGTGGCTTCGTTAGTATGGGCGGCGACCAAAACCGGGGTGAGTTTGTCGGCGCCGGGGGGTTCCTCGATAATTCTAAATACATATCCACCTCTCTGGTTGGGAATTTCCACCTTTTTCCATTTTTGGGAACCTTTCCTCACTCCCACCTTCTCATCATACTTCAGAGGGGCGTGAACTGCCCTCCCCACATCTTCGTGGCAACCTCTCTTACTCATCCTCCAGATGGGCGGCAACAGCCTCCCTCGTGCATCACGTGATCACCACTCGACCAATGATGTCTTAGTCGGGCGTGGACGAATCTGCGGCTTTGTTTCAGGAAGAAAAAAAAATATCTTGCTTAAAAAAAAAAAAAATTATCTCTTTTCTTTCCCTTTTCTTCCCCTTAATGGTTTATCATTTCTCCAGCCGCGAACGGGACAATATGACAATGGCGGTCATAACTCTTGTTCTACACGTGGTTTACGTCAGGTATTTTATCGCTAATTATCAGAATGTGTGGTCTTCTTGACACGGTCTCAAAAAAAAAACATCTCCAAAGTTCCAGTCAGTCTGTCACCTCGAAGAAAGAAAGAAAACACATTCATTTTCCCTCGGCACAAATTCCTGATAACAAAATTTTTATTATCGCAGGCCAAGAATGTTCCGTCGGACGTTCGTGGGTGGTTTTTAATTTTTCATATCTGTCCAAGTCTTTTTAGTTGCCTGTTTTTCGTCACTTAACGAAATAACATTTTCATTTGAATTTTTTTTCTTTGGCCAGCCAGTCTGTAGTTGATAATAAGATGTCTTCCCGTACCAATAGTTTCTTTTCATATCCTTAGATAACACAGCCGATGCCAAAACATATCTGATTCTTTACTTCTTTCCCTTTCTTTTTACTCAGAATTTCCCTGTCATTGTAATGACACTCTTTCGCCATTTGTTACTTATCAAAATATCCTTTTATCTATTGTCTCTTAGCTGTGTGTGTGTTCTTGCTTATCACTCACGATTCGGTTCTTAGCCTCTCCTTTTCTTCTTTGCTTTCTTTTCCCTTTCTGCCTCGTTAAATGGTGCCACAATATGACAAACTGCAAAAGTTTACTTGTGATGCATTTCATCCTTCAGGACTTCATCAGACTAAATTTGTTATGTTGGTAGGACTATACATGATCAGCAACGCTCTGCAAAGTCCCAAAGGACGAAACATGTCATAAGTAAACTTTTTCCACTTTGTCATACAATTTTCCAAATGGCTTTGAGCAAATGAAACCTATAAATCTTAGTGAGGAATATCCTTCCTTTTTCAAAGCTTGTGGTACGGCACTACTAAACCACAAAGAAGGAACTGTACCAAATAACAGAAATCACATCTCTTGAGGGCTTTCAACAGTTAAAATGGACATCATATGTACCTCAAAGAGAAAATAATGGCATAATTCCATACTACTTTGAAAGGAAGGTGAGGAAGGAAGATCCCCATCAGTACTGGAAAGAGTAATAACAGTTATTGGACTTGAGAAACTTTTTTTCTGAAAGATTGTTTTAATAGAAGGCTTTTATACATTGCAACCTTATGTAGCTTTGGCTGCTCATTTAATGAAGGCCTAACATTTACTTATAAGGAAACAGCTAATATTGCCTTTATTCAGATGCTCCACTTAGAAAGGCTGATAGATCAGCATAATTTATTTAAAGAAATGAATAAATGAATTTATTTGTGAAAAGTAATTAAGAAAACATCCTCAAATGAACACTATGATGTTTTTTGCTTATATATAATTTCGACAGAAGCAAATTTATTAAAAAATGTCAAAATATTTCTGCTCAGTCAATTTTAGAATCAAGCAATCTCATTTTAAAGATGAATGTTGTGTTTGCATGTAAGAAAATTATTTAATAAAATGACGATCTGAGATTGACTGAGAATTCTTTGCAATCTGAAAAAGCAAATTTATTTCTACTTCTCATTCAGCTGTGTGCATTCTTTGTTTTTGCTTGTCCTTAAATATGGGAATAGATTTTCAATTAATTTTTTCTTGGAGACATTTCTTTCTGCCTAAGAGATGACTCACTCATGGTGACAGCAACATTATCTGCACTCCATCATTTGCAAAAAGCCCAGAGTCACCTGATCTCAAGATATGGTTAAGTAACTGTACCCAAGGGAGGACAGACAACCATCTTTCCATGTTCCTTAGGGGCAAATCAGCCATGTTAACAACCTAACAGCCATTTCTTTCACATACAGCTGTTTATTAATCAACAGTTTCACAAAGAGCAAGTAAAGGTTTGAGAAAATGGGGTTTGAAGCTGTCTCATATTTCTTCTTTAGCACATCTCTCAGAGTAGAATGTTGCATATGAAAAAGGATTTTTCTTTTGGGACTTGCATTCTTATAAATTTGATAGCATTTGAGGTAAGTGGATGATTTCAAGAACAAGACAAATATAATATTTTTTCTCAATATTAGTTTCATATATGTCATAAATTAGGATTGTAATATTAAAATGTCTTGATTGAATTCTTACAAGCAAAGATTTGAAAATTCCTTCTTTTAAGTTAAAGATCTATTATGAAAAGACATCCCCTCTGGAATTTTCTGAATTGAATATGCAGTAATATTGTAAATAGATATATACACGGTGCGATGGATAAATTGTCATCTAAATTACTCCAAAATGAAAATAACACTGGCATCTCATTTTAAGAGATATATTTACCAGAATTACACAAACATGTCTTGAAATACTAAAGAGAAAATTTATTTAATAAAATCGCTATTGACTTCAACCACAGCTTCCAGATAACTTCAGAATCTCTTGCAACTCTTCTGGATTTAAGTTAGTGAATGCTACCATAATCCTTGCTTTCAGTTCATCTTTAGTGTTACAAGGAATTTTGTTGGTCTATTGCTCAACTTCAGCCTATGCATAATAATCAAAGAGGTTGTAGTCTAGGGAGTTAGGTGACCAGAACTAAGGGGTGATGTGATTGTAGAAATTGTCTGAAAGTGATAACTGGGTTCTTCTTGTGTTGCATGGTGCAGAGTCCTGTTGGCAGAGATAGGGACTTCTAGCAGCTACTGTTTTAACCCAGCACAGCACTATCTACTCAAGACGCTTGATGAAGGCCTTTATGTTGAGTATGAGGCTCTCACCAACAAATTTGTGAGTTCTTTTCTTATCAGAAAAAAAAGAGTGAGTTTTTTGAGCTTCCATACTATCGTAATCACCATTAGACTCATCCAACACTTTCTGAATCCTCTGAACTGTTCCCAGATTGACACCGAAACACACTGAAATGTTCCTATTGGAGCTTCTGTCGCAAATGCCAAGCAGTACTGCATGCCATTTCCAAATTCTGATTTCTGAACTGTGTCTATTTCTCATAGATTGTGCTCAGCTGACCCTATTGAGAGGACACATTTTCTATGAAATTTCTTGGACATTCATGCCAGTAAATTTTGTTAATACTGTTTATTATGAACAGACAATTTACTTAAATATTTGTATCTATAAAAAGAACGTATAAACAGAAAATATAGTAAAATAATTGTCAGACTTAGTCCATTTCATAATACATTGAATTATATAATTTTATGTATTATTTACGAGTATAAATAGCTGGCATTTTTATATTATTTTAATAATATGAATCTCTCTCTTTCTATCTCTCTTTTTTTCTGTACACACACACACACACATATATATATGTATTAGTCTAAAGATAGGGTTGGGGTGGGAAACTCGTAGTTATAATGTAATATTTTTCTTATGTCCATACATACAGACTAGATCTGTAAATGCTCTATCTCTGATGATGCTGAGCACTTTTCTCATGGTAAATCTAGAAAACTGTAATAAATATATATATATGTGTATGTGTGTGTGTGTGTTTATATATATATATATATATATATATATATATATATATATATTCTTATTTCTCTTTGAAATGTTAATAATTTATCTCAGAAATCCTAACAATGAATCTTTGCCTTGCACATGTTCAAGGGATAGTTTATATTTTTTGCATACATACATGACATATATATCTATTAGGTTGGTGCAAAAATAATGATGTAATAATGTCGTTTTTTGACGTAACGTCAAAAAACGACATTATTACATCATTATTTTTGCACCAACCTAATAGATATATATCTATATCTATCTATCTATCTATCTATCTATCTATCTATATATATATATATATATATATCTATATCTATATATATATATATATATATATATATATATATATATATATATATACATACATACATATGCACACACACATATATATATATATATATATATACACACACAGAGAGATAACTCTACTTTCATCTTGTTGACTGCACAAAATTAATCACTTCTGACCCTGCAAATGACACCTTTTTTATGGAATATCTCCAGGACTACTTTTGAGTGTTGAAAATAAAAAATAAAAAAATGGAAATATATTATGACTGATTCAGAAAGCATTTTTCTTTTCCATAATGATTTTCTTTTTCATGACAGAATTCTAGAAACAGTGTGATGTACAATCATCTTCCGGTGTTATATCTATTATTTTAACCTAGACAAGGGATTGAACTGGGTTGGCTTTATTTAATTACAACTGGCTGAGGAATGTCTCTTTGCAACTGGGAAACACTCAGTCAAGTGTTTTATTGTAATTTCCTGCTGGTCCCAAGGCAACTTCTCCAGATTGTAGTTCATCTGGGCTTTACCCAGTTTTCCTCTTTTGTCTCAGCTCCAAAAGAGGTGAATATGGCACCTGAAGAGGCAGAAGATGCTTTCGACAGGGAAAAAAAACACAACAATTATAAAGAGAGAAAAAAAACACGCAATATTAATCTGTCTTTATAATGATTCATATTCAACGTCTGAAATATTGATTCATTTTTGCAGGTTCTAACAAAATGCATGTTTTTTTTTAGATTTACCTTTGATTTTCTTTCATGATTAGAAGAAAGCAAAGCTTTCAGGTGTAAAGATTACTCAAGAAAAAACATTATGCCATATTAGAGAGCATTTAATGTATTTCTTCTTGATTTATGTACATGTTTCAATTCAATTTTTTGGGGGAACATGGTTCTTTGCAACTTCCTATCTTTTACTGCTTCAACTAATTTTTTATTCTTCATCATTCCATCTTAGTCTCTCTTCTGCCATCCATTTACACAAATTTGTTCTGTGTGTTACACACCATACCTCTATGCTTGTTTTGCTTCCAAAATATCCTCCGTGTGTTAGATTCTCCTGGCACTCTTTCTTCATACATCCTGGGTATGATGATAAACTACATCTGGCAGCAAGGCCTCTGATCAGATTGTTTTGAGGAGCATGGAACCACTTCTTAATTGCTTTTGTTCCCCAATCCACCCTGACCCAGGGTGTTAGCACATGTTAGAGTCCAAGCTATAGGCATATAGTTAACCCCCAACCTGGGATCAAAACACTATGAAATGGTAAGAATAGGTTTTTATACTAAAAATACCAGCAATACATTTTTAAATAGAAAAATTATTACCAGCAATAGATTTAAAAAAAAAAAATTATTAAATAACCTATTGAGGTATTGATATGCCATAAAACAAACAAATCAGTCTCTCTCCTCATTATATGTCCTATAAATTTCAGCTATTTATTTTTGATTGTAAATATCAGTTTCCTTGTTGTTCCATATTCCTTAAGACTTCTCTAATGCTCATATATTCTATCCATGGTATTCTTAGTATAGTTAATCACATCTCTGCTACTTCAAGTCTCGTCTTCATGAGTGAGGAGAGTGTCCAGTTCTCACTGCCAGAGATTAGATATTACATAGTTCAGCTCACTTTTATCTATTTCCACTGAAATTTTCCTATTTGCCCATACTTTGCTTAGTTTCTAGAGGTTTTATTTATCTATTCCTTCAGATTTTGGTGCCACATTTTCCAGCAGTTATTACACTATCCAGATGGTTGAATTTCATGTTTTAGCTTCATTTTGAGGTCCCCAATATATATCTTAGATTGTCTCTTTTGCTGAGAAAAATCGCATTATGTCTTCTTAAAGTAAATAGTCCCTTCTTCTTCCTTTCCATTACTAACTTATCTAACAGTTCATTTAAGTTTCCTTCTGAGTTTGCCAGCAACACAGTATCATCCACATATGTTGTAAAGATTATGTCTTCCAATAATAATCCTGATTCTCTTTGGGTTTTATCACTGCATAGGTTAAGTTGATCCAATGAAGAAATGCATCATTAGCTTACTTTGCTTTCTATTTTGTAAATTCAATGAAATTCTTCTTCATCCTTATGCAGGCTGTTTGTCCCTAGTAGAGGTTGGGGATTACTCTAATCTCTAATATAATTACTATATGACTCAAGTGGTATCAGCTGACTGGAGGTAATTTCTTAGAGATGTTGTCCTTTTCAGTTTGTCAAAACTATCAGACTTACTATTAAGACAGTAAATAGTTGTCATCTACATTAAATTTGAGGCACCAAAGAAGAAGAAAACTCAACAGAACAATTACCATGAAAATATTTGTAGAAAAGACATACAGGATGTAACTAGTGACTGAAACTGAGATGTCATTTCAGGACTGATAACAATGCAGATTCATCTTTCGATTTTATCAAGAATCTTTAAATATATATCAGAAGCACTAGACCAAGATTCATTGCTGTATTTTTGTAGTATTTAGCTGTTGTCATCTATTTCATTAATTACAGCAAAAGCACTGACATTAAAAGAACATTTATAGTAAAAAAGACAGGTAACAGAAAATGTATATTGTAAATTGGCAATACCAAAATAAAAACAGTTAAACTGGTTTATTTGCCCTCTCTTTTGTCAAAGCAAAAACTGAGGACAAAATAAATGTGCAACACAGACTAAAAAAATGTAAACCCCAGACAAATGTTATATACAAACAGAAAATATAACATTAAAGGCCTTTAAGCTCACCAAATACTTCTTCTGTTTACAAAGAGATGGTTGGTAGGACTTAATGTATATTGATTCAAAAAAATCAGGTGATAATCAGTATTAGCCTTACTGAGAACATGTCCAGGCTACCTGAATGAGCACATTGTTGGTTTTTAATCAAATGTTCTGCTGTTTATTTATACTTATTTATTATTTTGTTAATTTTAACAGTCAAATCCCAGATAGTCTAACTTTCTTTTTTTATCTTTGATGAACTTTTATTTTAATGAACTATGAATGTTTTTCAGGTTTTAATGAAGAATGAGGCAAGTATACTGATGATAAAAGGTAGGGAGATGTAATGATGACGTGCATTCATTGTTGGTGTAGGAATGAACTTAAACAAAAAAATCAACGTCTTTTATCAAGCATTGTAAGAAATAGAACTGAAGATAAGACTTTCCAAACAGAAACTAAACTAGAATTGGGATCGAAATAGTGATCATACATACCCTGAATACAAGAGCTACGCCACTGGAATATATTATACAAATTAAGATTATGGAATTAAAAAAGACTAAACACTTCAAATATCTCAGCGTATGGATCAGTTATAACACATTTAGGATAGGAAATAACAAAACTGAAAAGAGGATTGGTTGCATGAAGGGTGGAACATCATAAGATGCTACAAACCTAGACATTAACCTGAGAACTTGAGCCATGTTCTTAAATAACCTTGTCAGAGCTAGACTCTCATTTTGATAACATGTATACTGCCAAACTTGTTCAAAAATATCCAAACTGTCATCTATATACAACAGTTTTCTCTAATCGTTGATAAAAAATGATTTCAAACAAATGTGCCCTCTCGGTCTAAAAGAAAACAATTACTCATCAGACCCTATAAAATAGCACTACAAAATCATAAAAACCTTAATAAAAAATGAAAATAGCATCCAGCAGAAGCAACAATGTACAAATGTACAAATTAATGATATAGCCAAGCTGTTAACTTTCCAGATGACCAAAAACGAAAGGTTTGGTAGGAAACTTCCATCAATACTAGAAACAGCTAGTGAACATGAGAAAGCTATTTTTGTGAAAAACTGTTTTAAGAAAAAAGATTCTATAAATTTCAACAAAAATTAACACTGTTTTATTGATGAAAGAAATGTTTCCTGTATGTAAACAGCTAATTTCATCATTATCATTACTCTCACTTTGACTGAGATGTCACCTCCTGTCACTTCTTTTTGGCTGAATACTAAGGTATACAAATGGTTAACAGCTGCACATATGTCAGGGCTCAATTTTAATTGTAAAGTTGAAGTCATCATGAGGGAGTCACTCAATTGTGGAAGACAGGTGTTACTGTTCATTTACGAAAAAAAAAGATTTTTTAAATTATTGATTGGATACAAACAAATTCCCAAGAAATAAGTGCTTTTTCATCCATACTGAAAAAAGTTCATCATAACCTTTCCACTTATATATTTTCATAAAAGCATGCACACACACACATATCTGTGTGTGTGTATATATATATGTGTGTGTGTGCACGTGTATATATATATATATATATATATATATATATATATATATATATATATATGTATGTAAATGTTAGTTTCTGAACTCTTCATTTGGTTTTCAGATTTTGCACTGATGTTTTTTTTCTTTACATATATTTATCATTAATTTTATTTTGACTGCTTTCTTTATCATTTTTGTTCTTACTTTGGATTTCAAGACTTTTTAGGCAAAAAAATGAATTAAATAAAAAAATGAGAGAAGCTTTACAAAAGATTAATGAAAAAATATGTATAAAGTTTTTGGAATTCAACATTTTTCCTAGCATATCCCCCTAAAAAAAACAAGCATGATTTTGTTAAAAATATGCTTCTGAAAAACTGTACACACACACAAACACACACACACACACACATATATATATATATATATATATATATATATATATATATATATATATATATATATATATATATATTACTTTTTATAACAAAGTATCAAAGACATGAACTCTACAGTAACACAGAGCAACATATACAATATAAAAATCATGAACATTACTTAATTCTTACCGATCCTACTATTGGCGGTTCCATATGCAGGTGAAATTTGTGGTAGCATCACAGTCTTCAGGTTCCTGAATATTGTGCTGCTGCCTCAAACTTTCATGTACATCTGAAAGTGTAAATAGCAGCATCAGTAAAAATTAAGTAAAATATATCTTTATATATTATATATGAGAGTAAATCAGAAAATAAAGGCAATTTTAAAATTACACTGTAAAACATGGGAAGCATTCCATTGTTCTGTCGAGTGACAGTGTGCAACAAGCTTAGACATATGGATACTTCACTAAGTGATAGAATAATCAAGAAACAATGCACCATAGTTGGGATAGGGAGTAAAAACTAAATAAATACATCACTGTATTTTGGCAGCAATATGATGAATGCACCATGAATCAACAAAACGTTTATGAATTGGTAGGAAACTTTAAAGCAGCAATAACGAATGTAAAAGACAACAAACAATCTGATTGCTCATCAATATCGTGCATGGATGAACAAATCGAAAAGGTGAATGCCTTGATCAGGGAAGATGACGAATCATGTTAACAGAAGTGGTGACAATTGTCGGCATTAGTTATGGATTACCCCTTGGGGTACCATAACGTTTTTGGGTGTTTTGGTTGCCCAAACAAATAAGTGGTGCAGGCATGACTTCATAATTAATGCAAAAACTTCTTTTTGGAAAAGATGCAGAATCTCATTGTACAATAACATTCAGTGATGAAACACCTGAAATATTAGAAGAACCAATAAAAATGCTACATGACATTTTTGATGTGCCAGCACAACAAAAAGTCATGGAACCAACAAGGACAAGTTCAAGAAAAGGAACATGTACTGAAGAACTGGGAGTGGATCCAAGACAGAAATGCTACAAAGTCAAATATGTTGGCAAACTCTCCAGAAAGGTTGGGGAGATACTAATAGCAAAAAAAAAATTAAATTTCTTATAAAAGTATTAATCTCAAAAGGGGCATGTTGTGGACAGTACACCTCTGGTGACTTCATGAACTAGTCCATTACTATGAAAAGCTCTAGGTCAGAGATAAAACTGGTAGCTGTTTGGAGTCAGGCAGTTTGCTGCCATGCTCGCAATTGACTTGTCGATCTCTCTGCCTGAAGGCAGAGAGGAACCCAGACAAGGCTATGCCTATAGTCAGAGTTTTGTCTTGGGAGGTCAACAAATCTGACCTCATGTATGTGGGATCAATAGGGAATTTTTGCCTGAGCCTATGGGCTTGGAATCGTCTTATGCAAAAACTGGCCTTGTGCCACATCCTGCCTTGTGGGGAGGTTTGTTAATACCTACCAATTTGGAGTCACAGCATTTTTCAGCTTGTCTTGCAACTGAGAAGACCTCTGTCCTCAGGCAGAAGTTGACTCAGTCAAGTCTCTGTATATGGATGTAGACTCAGCTGAGAAAAATAGACAAGAATTGTACCGGATCATACAAATGCAGGGTTTAGATAAATTTTGACCAATAGCCTGAGTAGAAACATTTTGCATTCTACCAAATAAATCTTGACTTTATGTTTCATATCAATGGGAGGACTGGTTAAATACCTAGCTTTTTCAAGTCAGGCAATGTGCTGTCGCGCTTGTCTATGACAAAACCTCTGTCTTCAGTCAGTCAGGGCTCTGTCTACAGATCCCATGAATGCAACAGATGGGTAAATTTTGACCAATGGCCTGAGTAGGCACACTTATGTTCCCCACAGAAATCTTGACATTGTGTCATGTGTCATCTCAGTTGGGGTCTGGATAAATACCCAGCCGGCTGGAGTCAGTCTTCAGACTAACTATACAGATGTCATGGCAAGTAGCCAAAGCAATGCATATAGAGAATCCTTATATGAAGTATATTCATTAAAATAAAAGTGTGTTATAACAAAAGCCATAGAATAGTGGCATTATAATAGGTTCAAACAATTTTTATTGTTTTGCTTATTGTTAAGAATTTGAAGATAGTCTAATGATTTCTGAGCAGTTTTAGCTTTCATAAGCCTATATCAAAAGTTTTTTTCTATGTGTCTATACATGTACTGATTGGGTTGTATCTGTAGGTATGTATTGTATTAGGTTGGTGCAAAAATAATTTCGTTTTCTCACATAGTAACATATGTTAGAAAACGAAATTATTTTTGCACCAACCTAATATTTCTTTTGTGTTTTTTTTAATATGGCTAAAAAAAATGGGCCCTCAGAAACTGATGTGTGAAAATATTGTACTTGAAAAATCCTGCATTAAACCAACTGACATGTTAAGACGTGACATTACTATATATTATATATACATATAGTTGCATGTATAATATATATATATATTAGGTTGGTGCAAAAATAATGTCGTTTTCTCACATATGTTACTATGTGAGAAAACGACATTATTTTTGCACCAACCTAATATATATATATATATATATATATATATATATATATATATATATACACACACACAAACACACACACATACAGAAATCAGTTCCTTTTATGCAAATTTTGAGTTCAAGTATTGAAATTGGATTTTTAAATCTATCATATCATATTACAGACGACAATGATATTGATATTAAAACATGATCTGAATGAGAAATGAGTTTGTGAAAGAAAAAAAAGGATGGAATAGACAAAAGAAAAAAAATATACATTTTATATAGTTCAGATCAATAAAGGATATATATATTTTATAAGTTTAGATTAATTTCTGAAACTTTTAAAATATTTCTTTCTTTCCAGCTAATACTATCGAAATGGTATCACTTTCATTTCTGCTTATATTGGTGCAAAAAATCGTTTTTTTATTTTTTTTATTAATCTGATAAATTATGGATAGTACATTATTCAATCACAGATCATTTTCTAAGGTGAAATAAATTATCAAGGTAAGGAAAAACTATCTACCTTGTTATTTATTAGTTTCTTATTTCCTATCACTGAAAGATACAATAGCCAATCATTATTAATCGCCTTTTTTAATCCTTTTAATTTTAGTTGCTCTTCATTGCAAGCTTTCAAACACTCAGTCTTCAACTGTTAATAAACAGATGATTGATTGATTTGTTTTTATGGTCTATCAACCCTTTGTGTGTTATTTAAAGCTTTCGGATTTAAGAATAGTTATTTTATCATTTTACAAATGTTTATTGCATTAACAATTTAAAAAAAAATAACAATGCAGGTTCTATTTAACCCATAGCTGGTGGGATGAGATGGATTCATTTCCCAAAGGTATTTGCATGTTAGTGAATGTTATGAACATGACTGCAATTTCAACTTGGCTTTCTGATTTCTCATTCTGAGTCGCTACTCATTACACTAGCTGTACATCTCTTAATAAACAGATTATGGATTGGATAAAAAGATGGTAAGTGAGTTCAAACTTCATTGAGAGATATTCTATTTTTCTGCTTCCTTTCTTATTCCTTGGTGTACACTGCTTGCAGATCGGCCATGTTTACATTATAACAGCAGCAAGAAAACTGGCATGATCAAGCTCAAACTTTGATCATGTGACCACAATAGTACTAACTATAAGAACACATGATCAGAAGGCAATGTAACAAACCTAAAGATATGTTATGTCAAATGTGCATATAATTTCAGACTTACCCTTGTGTGTGTGTGTATATACATATATATATATATATATATATATATATATATATTAGGTTGGTGCAAAAATGATGTCGTTTTCTCACATATGTTACTATGTGAGAAAACGACATTGTTTTTGCACCAACCTAATACATACATATATATATATATATATATATATATATATATATATATATATATATATATATATAAGCCTATATTGGCCTACTGCTGTTGGTACCAAAGAGATGTTATGACAGTTACATCTATGTTGCTAGCCAAGTAATGCAGTCATCACTTAAAGTCATCTTTGTCCTTTCTCAATGTTAATTGTAGTTTCAGTAAATCTTAGATTTGAACTACAATTGTAAGTGTATATTCTGTGATGTGTGTGAACCTACTTGAGTTTAAGGTATGTTTTTACACTGTTTCAATTGGATTGTGAATTATTTTGAGAAGATTGTTCCTCTTGTACAAGTTAAGACATTTCCACAACCCAAAATAGCAGAAAAGGCATTCAAATGCTTGATAGCTGATGCATACTATTGATGAAACAATACACATATACACAGACATGATAAATAAAAAATTATCCACACTTTCACTGTAACATATCTTTAGGTTTGTCACACTGCTTTCTGCTCATGCATGCTTATAGTTGATACTATTTTGACCACGTGACTGAAGTTTGAGCTTGATTGCACCAGTTTTCTTGCTGCTGTTACAGTGTAAACATGGCCACTCCACTAGCAGTGTGCACCAAGGAGGGACAAAGAGCAGAAAACAATGGAAATAATATAAAAACTATAAGCACACATGTGCATTATTGATGATCAGAAAAAAGAAAATTCTTAGAAAAATTATATAGAAAACTTAACCTCAGTATCTTGTCAATTGTATTTAATGAAACTTGTATATATATATATATATATATATATATATATATATATATATATATATATATATGTGTGTGTGATTAACTTTAATTTTTTGTGAGTCTGTTACCACATGACTCTTTAAGGATGTTACCTTGTTTTTAGCTACTGCTGGTTCATGCAAGGTAACATGGTAATTATTAGCTCTTACTGTCATGTCTTGAAATTCTAGCCCCCTTAACACCCTATGTGTCCATTTCCTTTGAAATATTGTAACTGTTGTCATCATTTTTATGTATTTCTTTGAAATGTATTTTGTTTATTTATGTCTTTTCCATTATATTTTCACTGTGTCTTTTCTAAATAAAAGGTTAGCATCAATAGGAAATGTAAACCTTATTTCTTGAAACGAGCATATAGTTATTAGCTTTAGTTATTTGAGGAAAAGAATCATAGCTCATTATCTATTTAATGATTGAATTATTTAAAGAAAGAATAAAAGGATTCCTTATTTATGTTATTTATAGTCAGACTAATATCTCCATCTTTGTTTTTGCTATTTTTCAATCATCATATTTCAAAATGAACCCTTTATTAAATCTATGGGGTTAGGTTCTTCTTGTTCAGCTGTCTATGTCTGGGGAAATTTTGCCCTGTTTTTCTGTTTTAGAACTGATTGTCCCATTTCCACTGTGTACAAGTTTGTGTAACTCAGTCCAAGGTTGAACTCACAATTACCGTGCCCTCTAATTTATGTACTATCAATAAACACATTCCCAAAGAGCAAGTAAAGGTTGGTGAAAATGGGTTTTGAAGCTGTCTCATATTTCTTTTTAGGTGAGAGTGCCACTAGAGGAGGAGTTATGAAGGTAAGAGAAAAGATAAGAGAAAAGACTGGGCATAGGGAGTATTGAGGAAAGGCAAAAAAAAGAAGAATGGGGATCAAGACGTCAGAAGATGATGTTACATTTAAATTTTTGAAAATTATATTTATCGGGAGAGCAAATAAGAGGAAGGGAGTTCCACTGTTGGGAAGTGCATGAGAAGAAGCTGTTGGAGTAGAAGAAGCACCTTCATTTAACTGTTTCAACAGTAAAAGGGTAGGACTTAGATGCCAACCTAGTAGCACACAAATTCATACAGTCGGGGCACCAGTGAAAATAGCTCGTCAGGGCAGATTCCATAAAAATATTTATAGAAAAGAGAGAGGGAAGCCACATTGCACTAGAGTTGAAATGCCTGGTCAGGACTGATCACATTACATATCCGTCTCTGGATTTTGTCGAGAACATCAAGATGAACCGCAGGGGAACCAGACTATATACAGCAACATTATTTAATGCAAGGACGAATGATAGATTTGTAGATGTGAAGAATGGACTCAGATGAGAAAAACCTTCCTGCATGACACTACAATTCTTGCTACTCTTGTTTTCACTGTGTTTTCCCTACTTGACCAAGGGATAAAACTCATTGTTAGTATGCCACTAAATAAAAACTGAACAGTTACTATGCAACTAAATTCACAAAGCAACACTTTACTCTGAGAGAACTAATTTCATGATGCAAAAGGGGCATAACACGGCCATTATATCAAAGAAAAGAAGTATCCTAATCGCCCATTCTAACTAATTAAGACCCAGAATTGAAGAGAAGACATCATGATGGAAGAAAATCTTGACAGGGAAGAAATGCTGAGTCCTTCACATCAGAATAATGCAATAGATGACAAGCCTATGGATGATAGTTGGAGTGACTCAGACATGGAAGAAGATGAAATGAGTCTGAGGTCTCCATAAAAAAAACAGGACAGAAATCTCAAGTGGGAGAGGAGGAACGATATTGTAAATGTTCGAGAACAATGAAATGGATCAAACTAAATGGATTAAACCAAAGGGATTAAACCACTTCGTTTCAGTTTGGTGTAGTGGTTTGGCAAATAGGATTGTATCTATTTGCATATGATAGTAGAAGAGATTTAAAGTTTAAAGTAAAGTAAGAGGCAAGCAAGAAGTTGACTACTGATCTTGTGCCATAGAACAACACAATACAACACTAAATTAAAAAAATTATCTTCAAATGAACACTATCATTATCTTTTTTTTAGTTATACAAAAAATAATCAACATTTTAATAAAAAAAAAAAAAAGCAAGTCAAAATACTTCAGCTCAGTTAATTCCTGAATCAAGCAATCTCATTTTAAAGATGAATGTTGTGTTTGCATGTCAGGAAATTATTTTAAAAAAAAGAAAATCAGATTTCTTTGCAATCTGAAAAATGAATAATTTTCCCTCTGCTTCTCATTCCACTATGTGGATTCTTTATTTTTGCTTAACCTAGAATTATGGGAATAGATTTTAAATTTATTTTTTTGGAGGTGTTTCCTTTTGTCTAAGAGTGTCAGCAAAATTATCTCACTTGTTCTCACACTAAAACTTTAATGCATATATAAGAAACAAACTGGCATTGGAAGTTGTTTGAATTCAGTGAGAATTAATCTCACTGCAGTCAGAATGGTCAAATAAACAGGCACATTAATTTTTAACCTATGCCAAGTGCCTAATTATTTACTAAACAAAGCTAGGATTATGAAACAATTTCCAGATCAAACTCACTACTCAGTAATAATGATTAATGATACCAGCTTGTTAACCATTACCATACAACAAGGTATAGGATATAAATCCTATATTTTACAACCATCAGAAATGTCAGCAAGAAAGATTTAGAATGTACACAATCTGAAATGGTTTGGTGATATCCTTGACACTACTAGGACAGTTTTGTGGTAAACCAAATCACCTACAGCCAGCCACATCATTCGTACAAAACTTTAAAGAACAACAGAGTGATCTGGTTTTCACACCCACTAGACATGAAAAAAAGACATTAACACACTAAAAGAGCTTCATAACTGTGAATACGTTTTCTTGTGAAATGATGCAGTGAAAATGCTTTTTGTCCTATTTACTCAGGACCTTTTCAAGTAGTTGACAGGAAACCCAAGTATTTTACAAGATACAGTCTCCATAGACAGACTAAAACTGGTGTACTTGAATTTACTTACAAAGAATAGTATAATGGAATATTTTACACCCTCACTGAATAACAAATTGTGCGGACTATTTCCTTCAACAGCAAACACATCTGCAAGCATCACTACAAATTGAGTAGATAAATACATTAGCCTAATCACTTTGAAACATGTTAGATATTGAAAAATATTCTTAATATTTATGAATCTGGCCTGTGGAGATTATAGGATATAAAATCCTATATTTTACAACCAACAGGTGAAACAAAATTAAGTATGAAATGCCCACACATAAATAGGATAAAAAATAATTAAAAAAAACTTTTGTACAAATCAGTAAAAAATATGATGCAAAATTAAATAAGTCGTTTCTGGAATTTGATTGCACAGTACAGTCATGTGCTATGCTTCCAACTACATCTGTATGTTTGAACTCCACACGAACTTATCATTGGGTGCTATCATGCATAAACCAAAAAGCTTTCGTTTGGAGCTGATCATGTGATCAGGATAACTATATATATCTCGGTTTCGGGGGCAATAAAAACACACACACCAAAAACCCAGTCAGCAGCTGGGCAGGGATCACCTGTCAATGACAGGTGGTTGGGTCTGTAAACACTCAATCAGAATTCTATTGTTACCATGACAATACCTCAGTCAGCGATGATTACATGCCATTCAAAGAAATATTCACACAACTCAAAGAAATATTCATAGCCATGGTAAAAAGTAAGTCTGATCATCTATCTGCATGTCCATTTCCTTTTGAAACCTCTATAATCTGATTTCATGTATTGGCACTCACACACACATTTCTACTAATGTGCTTCACTCCCATCATACAAACTTTCAGTCAGCAGCCATGCATACACGCCATTAAAATTTGCTTCAGACACATATAAACAAATATTAATGTGTACATAAATATATGATTATTTCACTCTGGTTTTTCCTTTTTAAGAATGGAAAAAATAATTTCTTTGTGTTATGTTGTATTTGTGGGCATGACACTCAGATTTTAATTTTTCACTTTTAATCTGGGTTGACTGACCCTACAAACGAGTGATGAACTGACATGAGATGAACTTATAATTTTATGATTCAAAATTTTTCTCGTCAAAAATTTGAACACATTCAACATTATGGATCAAAAATAGTGAATTTTATATAGTGTTTATCGAGACTTAACATGAGCAAAACAAATTCACAGACAAAAAGAAAGAGAATGATGTCAAAATCTGCAAAAAAATTTCTCAACCTTTAATAGTCAGTTTGTCTTAGTTTAATTTGTAATGTATATAAAAGTAGGTAGGAAAAAGCAAATGTTGATAAGATAGTAAGAGTCGCAAAGCACTGTTCAGGGCCCCCAATCAGGTTTGAGAGCTTCAGGGGTACTATGCAGTGGCCATGACAAAGAATATTAGACAAATTTTCCTTTTGAAATACATTTAATGTTTTTGTGGAATCATAATAAATCAATTCTTGATGGACATTTGGTTAATCTCTATTAGAACCTAAACAAACAGGAAATATCTGTTATCCCTTTCAATGAGCTCCTGATAGCAAATAATTTGTTTAATGTCAGGTGGAAACTCCTAAAGAAACTAGTTAAAACTATGTGCTCTGTTCTGAGTAGTTTTGACTTTCATGAGTCAAGGAAAGAAGGTAGAAAGTCGAGAAATATTTAGCATTACAAGAAATTTAGTCAGTCAGGTTATTTTATATTAAAATTCTTAATGTCCAAATTCCAAACAATAATAAAATATAAATAAAAAATAAAAATAAAGTAAAATAAAAAGTAAATAAATCATTTATATTTACAAACACATGTAGATGAATTCAAAAGTGTCAAAATGGAGTAAAAATAGTCTTTAGTTAAATTCTTTCAGTCGATGGTACACAGAAAATCTGTAGTTTAGAAAAGACTCTTGAATAGTAGATCCACAGAAAAAAAACTGCATTTGAGAAAAAACTTTTACTGTCAGTGAAGATTCACTGACCATCTTGGTTGTTATTGTTGTTGGAGATGATTCTTTTGAAGTTGCCAACATATGCTTCTTTTAGTGGGGAGAAAGTAACATTTCTCTTTGGCTTGGAGACAGCTGCATCTCTGCTCTTTGAAAGTCAAAATCTATAAGTTTCCCAAAAATAGACTTGAGAAAAATAAGGTTTAGTTTTTGTTGTATTATCAAGGTGAATGGTTCACAGAGAAGAATGAGTGCTTAAATTCAGTACCAACTTGTATGTATCTGTTGGTGCCAACAGATACATACAAGAAACACAGAACAATAAGTTTCAAAACAATTAGCAAGACAACTTACAAGGAATAGAAGAGGGTCAAATGCTGTATAGCCAAACGAAGTAAAATCAGTCTGACTATCAATCAGCTTAGTATCAACTTATTGATCAACAGTTGAAGTCCTTAATTGTAGACTATTTAAGGCTATGAGCAGGCCATCTGGTAGCATGCTGAAGAGGTGCTAGCTGTTCTACAACAGTTTTTTAATATTCTAAACAACAGACACTTTGATTTAAATGGTGTATGTTGTATGTGGTATCTTTTTAGCATGTTTCTAATATTGTCTTGTGTTGGCTAGAAAATAAAGTTTGGGCATGCTTTAGTATTGTGTGTATGTGAGTCCCACCATGCCACTTACATCGTAGCAAACCATTAACATTCCCTCCAAATTCCATGAGGTGAGAAGTAAGTTCCAAATGAACAGCTTCTTCCTGTGAACCACTGCTCTCTGAAACAGACTTCCAAGATAATGTTTTCCTGATCACTACAATCTTAACCTATTCCCTAATCCATATAAACTACACCTTAACATAAGCCCTCTACCTCAAGTGGTGAACCTAAATGTAAAAAACAAAAAAAAAAACATTTTAAACTTATTGATCACTGTTTTTAAAGCATTTTTATTAATAGTAAGTAAAAAATATCGTGGACATCTTTAACTTGAAGACTTATACTCTCTATATGAATAATAAAAAAATAAAAACTATATTCAAAATAAAACTCTTCCATTAAAGCCTTTTGCTGAAATTTTGAGCAGCATTATAATTTTAACTTTTTTGTACTTGAGAAAGTGAGAAAGCGATTGATATGAATAAGACATAATCATCTGAAACATTATGTCATTCTTAACCAATGATGATTATATCCTTGGCCAGTTTTACTTCTCTTATTTATCTGCAAAGGAAAAGTTAGACAATAGACTTTCATTATAAAGATAGGCTGCCTTCTGTTGCATGATGGGAAACATTTTTATCGTCTGTTTTATGCCTATATTTTTCATATCCACAAAAGATTAATGAAGTGAATGAAATAAAAAAATGATGAAGAATATAGACACACACACACACACACATATTAGTGTCTTTTTTCATCATAAAAGTAAATCAACTGCATCATAAATTTATATGCCGTCTTTGAAAGAGTTGCTTGCGGGACGAAGAGTTGAGTTTTCTCCAGTCGTGTTTTTTATTTTTATTCTTTCAAAATAAACATGATTAATCATCCATGAATACAGTTTAGGCAACCATGGAATTATCACTGGGCTGTGAACAGGCCTTTTTGGTCATATATAACCCAATATTAGTTCTCTATCTGTAAAATGCTTACAATGATATATTGTAAGCACTATCATTGAAAAATGTACAAAATTCTGATGCTCTCTAATATGTCTTAATTCATCTCTTTTGGCTCGGTTAAGAGAATTTTGAATTGATAAAAACAAAACAAGAAAGAGAATGAGTTTCTTTTTCTTTTCATTTCTTTGTTATTTTTTCCATGAATAAATACAGCTTTATTCCTTTAAATATATGAATATAAAACACTACTATCTCTAATTGCCAGTACCAAATTTTATGAACAGCTCATAACTTCCCCTTGGCTGAACAAATCCTATAGATTTTGTTTCTGAAGAGTTTTTTTTTTTTTTACTGTTCTTTTTTATATGAATTTTTCTCAGTGACATGCTCGATGGATGAAAACTGATTTTTCACTTAGATATGTATTAAAATAATTGATATATTTTAAAATGCCATATCCCTTCAGAAATTAGTCAATAAATGGCTCTCTACAGCTTTCTTCTCTTTAATATCCATAAATTGTCTTACATCTTGGGAAAGGTAATGTATAGTGGTTTATCATTGCTTTCTTCATGGTTCTGAAATTGGACTCTTTCTTCTCTTAGACTGGCTGCCACCTACTATTTCCAACCCTATTTAGCTTTAAACTGTTTTCTTCTTCTTCTTCTTCTTCCTCCTCCTCCTCCTCCTCCTTTTTGTTATTCCTTCTTCTACACCTTCTTCTTCTTTGTCTTCTTCTTCTTCTTCTTCTTCTTCTTCTTCTTCTTCTTATTATTATTATTATTATTATTATTATTATTATTATTTATTTATTTATTTACAGTAAGGTTTACCCTGAAGGGGCCACTCCAGGTAGAAGGTTATGTTAAGGGGTAGTTTATATGGATAGGAGGGGAAGATAATAGTTAACTTGAACAGGTTAAGATTATAGTGATTGGGGAAACATCCACTTGGGAGTCTGTTCCACAGAACAGTGGTTCACAGAAAGAAGCTGTCTAAGTGGAACTTAAATGCTGATAGAAGAAAATGTGGGTGGTTTGCTACAATATAAGTTGCATTGTGGGAACCACATACTCACCATATTAAAACACGTCCAAACTTTGTGGATGGTTTGTTACCATGGAATTTCATTTATTACTATTATTATTATTATTCACTTGTGTTTTTACATTTTCAATATTTCCATTAATATTTAGCATTAAATTGCATTCTATTTAAATATTTTCTTTTTCTTCATCATCATCTTCTTCTTCTTCTTCTTATTATTATTATTACTATTATTGTTGTTATTATTATTATTTTAGTTTGTTTCATTTTTTACAGTAAGGTTTACCCTGAACAAGGGTGGGGAAAAATTAGAAACAGAAACATTGATAATGTGCTGAAAGAGAAAAGAGTAATCAGGAGAACAGTAGATAATGATTGACATTGCATTTAAAATTTTGCAGATTACAGTTGGCTGGAAAGCATGGAGTTCATCTAGCTAGCTCAACTGTAAATTGATGAGATCTCAATTACCATGAAAGTATTTATAAAAAAAAAAGGCACAGAAAGGCAACCTTATGGCACTGAGTAACTGAAGCTGATCTTCCAGATCAAGACCAATAATACTGCTGATTCTACTTTGGATCTTATCAAGGAGCATAAGGTAAATAGCAGGGGCACCAGACTATATATGGCAGCAAGATTCTATGCATAGGCAAATGTTAGACTGATAGATATATAAGATAGATTCCAGAGAGAAAAAATGTCTCACATGACACAGTGAAATGTTCATAGATAACTTTTCCAATGAAGTTTAGAAAGTTCTTTTACATAAGTCAGTTTTGAAACAAAATTAAATCAAGTGAAAGTAACCAACTTTTCAACCATTTACGATGAAAAACTACATTCACGTCACACAAACACCTTTAAAGAGAAAAGCTTTGCTGCAAAAATGTAAATAAATTCAGTTATGTGCCATTCATGATACATGCTTAGGTGACATGTATCTTTCGATACATAACTGACGAGGCAAATTTTTTACCACAGTAGGTTGCCATTTCTTTCTGCTGTAGATCAGTTGCCATTCAAGGCTATAGAACCTAGTCTGTCTTGGTATTTACCCATAGCTGGGTGGAGAAGATGAGGATTCATACCTTTCCCAAGAGAATTAGCATGTAAGTGAATGTAATAGATTTGACTAGAATTCGAACTCAGCTTTCCGTTTCCTCAGACCAACCTTCTATCCATTACTCCACTGTGCCTCGTAAATAAATTACAGTATTAAAATTTGCCAAAATTATTAAAGGTTTATTTACTATATTATTGGGAGCATGTCTAAGTGGTTAGCACCTTCTAATTTTGAGACTGTTATGGTAATTTAACCACACATGCATGGACTCTCCCAGCTATAAATAGGAGCAGGTACTGCCTTTTGGAAAGGGAGGTTTCCAGCAGTCAGCTCTGACAGTCGGACCGAACATTCTCATTTGTATATGTTTGTATTACTATTTCTGCTAATATATTTGTTTAACTCAATTCCTCTCTTGTATCTTTATTTTTGGCCCTAAGAAGGCCGCAACAGAGACTCAGGTTTGAATTTCAAGATAGTCTGTTTGGGATTGAAACATACCAAAGTTGAGCCAAACTTTTTGAGTGAAATTAGGTATCTGGAACTGAACTATCCAGAAACTGGTGTTGGTTGTCCTAGCATGCTCACAATTCATTAGTATCAAGGGTTTGAGTGCACTGATCTTGTTCTACCCTTTGATCAGACATTATTTTTTTCTTTCTCCCAGGAACTGTAACTAAGGTCCACTCAGTATAGTCATATTATAAACCACAAATTGGCTCTGTGAGTTTTGAAGAAATCCAAATGTGTCTGAACAGGAGTCTGCAACAGGAACAATATAACAACTCTAGCATACTCATGTGCAAGTGCTCAGCCATATTATCAATTAATTACATTAAATGTGACTATGAATAATTACTATAGTAATGGAGAGATTTCACAGGTTCTTATAGGAAACATTCAACGTTCACTAAAGAAAAAATATTCTTAAAGTTGGTTGAAATTTATAAAATATTTCTCTTAGTACAGTTTTCCAGAAAAAAGCAGGTTCTCAACTCCACTGTTACTGCTCTTTCTTAGTACTGATGGAAGTTTCCTTCCTAACCTTTTGTTTAATGTATTGTGGTAGATCAATATCTTGTTCATATTATTTTCCCTTCTAGTGACATGTGTTATCCATTTCAGTTGTTACCACTGTTGTAAGTCGTCAAAGAATGTTATCTGGTAAATATTTGTTTAGTAAATATTTTTTATCCATTTTAGTTGTTACTACTGTTGTAAATCATCAAGGAATGTTATCTGGTAAATATTTGTTTAGTAAATATTTTTTATTTTGTAGTTCAAATCTATAAGATCCTATAAAGGATCCAGAGTATTCATTCACTTAAAACCATTTTTAGTCATTGATTGATGAAAATGGTTGGATGCAGCTGATGGATTAGACATTTTGGATTGAGTTGGATGTCATGTCTCTCATGTGGATGTCATGCATGACATCCACATGAGAGTCTAGATCAGATGTGGCTATTTCAGAACATGTCTCAAGATTACAAAATGTTTGTCATCTCATGGTGTTAGACAAACGGTCCGTAATACAACTTATCCTTATTTCTTTAACTTCTATACTAAATTTGTTATAACTGATATTTGATTGTTTGATTGGTTGATTTATATTTAGCAGCATATCAACATCTATGGGTTATTTAAATATTTTGAACACAATTTATGGTTTCAACTTAATATTAGGTTAGTGCAAAAATAATGACATAATAATGTCGTTTTTTGACTTTAAAAAATACGTCAAAAAACAACATTATTACGTCATTATTTTTGCACCAACCTAATATATGCTGTAATTAGGTATTGTTGGTAATTTTGCTATAAATAGGTAGTGTTGGTAATTTTTTATATAAAAGTATATTTTTATATTTTCATAATGTTTTGTTTTTGTTTAGGGGTTCACTATTTGCCCATAGTTGGGACCCTAACAGGTTCTACCACTCTGGATCAGGGTGGACCCGAGAACAACATCAATTAAGAGATAGTTCCATACTCCTCAAAACCTCCAATCTCTTAGCCAGAGGTCTTTCTGCCAAATATAGTTTATCATCATACTTGGGGCTAATATTTATTTAATTGGGACTATATATAATCATTATATTGTGATTATGCCTAATTACTAAGGCTGATATAAATACAATAAAAACATAGTATTGATAAAGCATTTGGTGGCCAAGAAAAGAACATATGAGTGAGAAGCTAACATTGAAGCCCTTGTGATTAGATTCTGAAGCTGTACGTGACAACCTTTTTCAATTTCCAACTTTTACCAAGAGAATAATATTGTTTGCTTAACTATAATGTCAAAGAGGAAGACATTAAAAAATAAAGCTGAAGAAACGTTCATAGCTGACTTTTCCAATGAAGTTTAGAAAGTTCTTTTGCATAAGTTAGTTTTGAAACCAAATTAAATCAAGTGAAAGTAAAACTAGTACAAAAATAACTGCTCTCAGTAAATAGATCCATTTAAAAAAGACATTGTCAATTTGTTGAAGATTTTATATCTCAACAAATGATTGCTACAGTTTGATACGAAACATGTTAATATTTATAAAATCATTCAAGATGTAAAAAATAAATTGAAAATCTGAAAACTTTTTACTAAATATGTCTGACTGATATCTTATTACTAGTTATTAGTATCATATAAGTTCAAATTTTATTGACAGGTTCCAAAAGTATGCATGGAAAATTCTCCAGAAGTTATTTTTTACACGCATGAAGGATTTATCAACTGATAAGGTTCAATTTTATAAAATTCAGATCATATTTTTAAAACTATGATTTTAAATTGGTTAATATCATCTTTTTAATTTTGCCCAAAAGGAAATTGTGAATACACTTGGTTATCATTATTGGGTTTTATTGAAAATCTTTTATACAAAATTTCTTCTTATTTGTTGGTCACCAATTTTTATTATAATCTAGAAAAAGAAGAGGTTTTAAATGTTCTATTTAAAAAAGAATTTTGAAATAAAATATCTTTATGTTCATTTTTAGAATAGATTTAAAAAAAAAATTTATATTTAATTAATATATAAAATTATATATTAATATAAAATTTAATATAAAATTTAAAAAAGATTTTTGAAATAAAATATTTTTAGCTTTACTTTTAGAATACATTTTTAAAAAACCTTTTTATATTTAATTGATAATTAGAAAGACATATGAAATCTAAAAAAGACTTTTGAAATAAAATATTTTTATCTTCATTTTAGAATACATTTTTAAAAAAACTTTATATTTAATTGATAAGAAAGACTTATTGTATGAAATTTTGTTTTTAAAGATATAATTTTTTAATCGTATAAATTAAAAAAAATTCTTTTAGAATAACATCAGTAACTAAAAAGACATTTTTGTTTTATTTAATATTTTAAGTGGATATAATTTTAGTAGCTTCTTTGGTGAGGCACAATGTTTATACTAAATAAATGCTGTATCCATTATAGATGTAAGCAAATTTGCTTTTCAGATTCATTTTCCTTTTATCTATGAATTGCCATGGCTTTTTGGTAAAGATAGTGGGGGAGTTACTAGCTGCATTCTGTAACATTTTAGTTCAGTGAAGTCTAGCAAGTTTAGAATAACAATGTTTTACTTTTGATCTACTGTCAATATGGACTCTAGAAAATGGCTAATTTTATCTAAAAACCTACTTTTATTCTGAAAGGAATCAAAAAAGACACCTCAGATTCTCTGAAGGTATGACTTGTGATTTTAACATTTAACATTTTTTTAAAGGCTAACATCGGCATTTAATTGGATATGTTATTTGGGGCATCAAAAAACCTTCACCAGAAAAATGGACAAAAAATGACTTGTAAAGAAAGAATGAAACAAGAATTCTGAAAATAATAGGATCATTTTTTTTATTAGCTTTACATGTTTTTTTTATAAGAAAATAAACAGAATTGCAAATAGTAAAACTTAAGACAATAGAAAACGTACAAATAATTTTTTTATGCTACGTTTTCTTTAGTTAAATAATCATTAATGAGGAATTATTATATAAACCATTCCATACAAATATGTTAGGCTGTTTGGAAAGCAGTTGCACAGGGTGTTTCAAAAGTCACATTACCATTGATAACATTGTAAATTTGATATTCATTTACCAAATGGAATCATGTTTCTGTATATGACAATATATTATTAAGAAATTTTATTGGTTGAATTATGGAAGATGATGTCATGAAAATTTTCACAAGTCTATGTTTTCTGCCAAATGCCGTATGACTTTTGGAACACCCTGTATTTTACTAGAAAGCATATAAGAAGACATGAGCAAGTAAATGTATACATGGGAGGATAGACAACCATCTTTCCATGTTTGTTAATGATAAGGGGCAAGTCAGTCATGCTAACAACCTAACAGCTATTTCTTTCACATATATTAGAGAATGTTTTGTTTTGTTTTTTAATCATATCACCCCAAGCAAGGTAGGAATGCCACTAGTATGCAGGAGATTAAGGGAGTGAAAGTGAATGAAAAGACTGAATATAGGAAGAATCAAGGAAAAGAGAAAAGATTAATGGGATTAAAGAAGACAGAATATGTTGATTGACATTTCATTTAAATTTTTGAAGATCCTTATCCGAAAACATATAAACAGGAGGGAGTTCCACAGGTGGGATGTGCAAGAAAAGAAACTTTTGAAGTAGAAATGCCATTTGCATTTAGCTATTTAAAAAAAGAAACGGATGGGATCTATCTAATAGCACACTTAATTTCATATAGTTGGGGTACCAGGAAAAAAAAGCTCATAAAAGTAGTTGCCATGAAAGTATTTGTTGATAAAACAGAAGGAAGTGTTATAAAATAAATTAAGACATATCTCGGCTGATGTACAGGTAAATATTCAAGAGCGAGAGCCGGATGTGAACGGGACAAAGCCCCGTCACAAAATGATCATTATCTTTGTTTACAAATGTTCCCGACACACGAGTTCCGGTTGAAAAATAAAATAATATTTAAAGTGTTCTATTTTTCATCCAATAAAAATGCTTCCCTCCTAATTATACTTGCTTCGTTTTTCGAGCCTGTTAAGCCATAAAAAAAATGCTATAAAAGGGGTCACATGGAAGTTCAACAGGCAGTCAACAGGTGACTACGGAAGAGAACTGTTCCCGGTCAGGCCGAGCGGACAGCAGCTGTCAGCAGGGGAGCATCAACCACCGTCAACATGTGTGAACTACTATGAGAGATCGACCTAGATCCGAAGCCAGCTTATGAACTTTACCACAAGGTAGCTGTCCCAAACCCTCACATTCCTGTTGAAATAAACCACGTAAATCTATTTCTGCTGTTGTCGTATTTCTTTCTTGCAACCATACGCTTCTCTATAACAGAAGCCATGCCACATCAGAGAGAAAGTGACTGAAGTCAGGATGCCAGGTCAGGATTGATTACATTGCAGATGCTTCCTTGGATTTTTTCAAGAAAATTGAGATGAATAGCAGGAACATCAGATATGGCAGAAGTTTTTAATGCATGGGTGAATGTTGTTCAGAATATAATTATATTTTATAAACATAAGTTAAATTAAATATTATTTATCAAGAATGTAATCATCTACATTTTTAACAACTGAAGCCAAACAGGAAGGCCAATATTTGATCTATGTTTAAAGAAATCTGGATATTACCCGCCAAAATATTTCAAAGACTGTTTTCAGCTTCTTTGATTCTGAATGTTTGGCCATTATGAAATTTTCTAGTCATCAAGACAAATGAAAATCTGTAGGTGATAAATTTGGTGAATATGTCGGCTGTAAAAAAAAACCCAGCCCAACAATCATTATTTTTCTGTTTTCTGGGGCGTGCTCTTGTATTGTCATGCTGGAGAATAACTCCTTTTATATCTGACGATATTTCTGTTGCAACTATTTACAATATTTACATTTTATTATCATATTAGGTTGGTGCAAAAATAATGTCGTTTTCTCACATAATAACATATGTGAGAAAACGACATTATTTTGGAATGGTACGGGTGTTCTGATTCAGGTGATGGAATGGTACAGGTGTGCTGATTCAGGTGATGGAATGGTACAGGTGTTCTGATTCAGGTGATGGAATGGTACAGGTGTGCTGATTCAGGTGATGGAATGGTACAGGTGGACTGATTCAGGTGATGGAATGGTACGGGTGTTCTGATTCAGGTGATGGAAAGGTACGGGTGTGCTGATTCAGGTGATGGAATGGTACGGGTGTGCTGATTCAGGTGATGGAATGGTACAGGTGTGCTGATTCAGGTGATGGAATGGTACAGGTGTTCTGATTCAGGTGATGGAATGGTACGGGTGTGCTGATTCAGGTGATGGAATGGTACAGGTGTTCTGATTCAGGTGATGGAATGGTACGGGTATGCTGATTCAGGTGATGGAATGGTACAGGTGTGCTGATTCAGGTGATGGAATGGTATGGGTGTGCTGATTCAGGTGATGGAATGGTATGGGTTTGCTGATTCAGGTGATGGAATGGTACGGGTGTCTTGACTTAAACAGTGGAACTATATATTCTCTAACTTAAATGGTGAAATTTTTCTTCAGTGTCCTTTGTTTCTTTATCTGAGAACTCCAGATGGTATCATATCCATGCTAGGTCTTCTGCAGAGGTTATTGCCAAACATGTGCACTGATTAGTTGAAGTCATAAAATTATTTAAAATATTTAAATTTTGGTAATAAATAACCCCGAGAGGTTGATATGCCACTAAGAAAAAATGACCTGCCAACATGAACGAAATTTCCTCATGACATTAATCCATATAATATTCTACAATTTCTTACAGAAATCAAACTGTATTCCAAAATATAACTTCAACAAAACCACAAACCTATTTACCCTTAAAGTATAAAATTATATACAAATACACAAATTATCTGTAGTTGAAGGCATGAAATAGCATTCAAAATATTTAGATATTGGCATTAAATAACATATAGACATTGATATACTGCTAAACAAAATCAACCAACAAACAATACCTATTTATAGTAAAATTACCAGCAATATGTTGTTAAACAAAAAAGTTTCCTACTATTTAGACTCAGTTCTGCCTTGTTTGGCTGACTTATCTTACCTATTACAAAACACAGATTGTGTGTGTGTGTGTGTGTGTCTGTACGTTTATATATTGGATTGGATTTCCTACATTTTTCAACCGATTTCAACAAAACTTCACAGGACTACATAAAATTACCTTGCGGTAGTTCTAACAGCACCAAAAATTGGAAAAGCACAATTGTTTTTGCATGAAATCAATTTGAAAACACGATTAAGAGGCATCACTGTTACAAGAATGAAAAGGGGACAACTCATTTCCAGTTATACTTATTATAAAACCCAGGTTGTTTGTTTGTTTGTGTGTGTGTGTGTGTGTGTGTGTGTATTCGTTTATATATGGAATAGAATTTCCTACATTTTTCAACTGATTTCAACAAAACTTCACTTTTTTTTGGCAGGTAGTGTTTCTTATTGTCTTGCATACTTTTTTCTTTATTTTTACATTCAGAATGCTTTAAAAATTCCATTTACAAGACAACTGTTTATAATAAAATTCTATTCAATCGGTAGACTCATAATGATTGAAAACAATGTTTTTGTTTGAGTTTGGGTTTGACCAATTCGTAAAAAAAAGAAAAAAAAGAAAATAAAAAAAATAAGACATGTGTGTCCATCAATCTTAAACAATAATCTTTGTCAATTTTACTTTTCAGTCTTTATGTTGGTCAATACTTGATCTATCTCTTACTATTACATCCCCGGGCAACGCCGGGCTCTATTGCTAGTAATTCATAGAATTGGAATATGTAATTATTTTCTGGATAGGAAGCTCATTTTCCTCTCATTTTAAAGCTTGTTCTGATTTCTTGTTCTGCAATCAATGAAATGTACACTGGAACTTGTACATGGTTATTAAAATTATATAACAATCATAAAAAAATGTATACACAGATTCACCAATATTTTTCCTGGATTCAGTCACTACTAATACTAGAACAGCTTTTAGTGAATAGAATCTACTTTACCATTTCAATACAGCTTTACTCTACACACAATACAGTAAAATTTAGTTCACTAGTCTATGGATATGACCCTAAACTATATCTGCCATCAAGGCCTCTGATCAGGTGATAAGAGGTTTTAAGGAGCATGGAATTACTTCTTAATTACTGTTATTCCTAGGTCCACTCTAACCCAGGGTGGTAACACCTGTTAGGGTCCCAGCTATAGGAAAACAGAACATTTTTATAGTAAAATGACTAACAATACATTTTATAACAGAATTGCTAGCAGTACATTTTTTCTGTGGTTGAAGGTATGCAAATACATTCAAAATATTTACATTTCAGCATTAAACAACCCATAGAGGTTGATACGCTGCCAAAAAAAATCAACCAACCAACATGAAAGAACTTTTTCATGACATTAATCCATATAATATCTGACAATTTCTTAAAGAAATCAAATAGTATTCCAAAATATTAGGTTGGTGCAAAAATAATGACGTAATAATGTCGTTTTTTGACGTATTTTTTAAACGACATTATTACGTCATTATTTTTGCACCAACCTAATATGTCAAAACTAAAACATAAGACATATATCATCGTCTCTAGTAATTATATCTAAGCAAACATGTATAGGTACAAAAGCTGACTATCATCTACCATGTATTCTAGTGTGAAAGCAGAATTCATATTTTTATTACTTTAAAGCTCCCAAGAAAATTTAATTTCAGCATTGAATGACCCATAAACAAACAAAACAAACAAACTTAGTTAATGAGTGAAGACAAATACATCTGTTCTTGTTTCAAAGAAAACACATTTATCTACGTATCTACAGAACATGAGTGCAAAAATAGTTTGTTCAGGCAGTAAGACAGATACAGATTCTTGAGTTTTAAAACTAACATCAATGCTTTATGAGTGCCATGGTTCAAGTATTAGAGCAGGGTGTTTGTCCTGACTCCGGTAATGGAATGGTATGTGTGTCTTGACTTAAATAGTGGAACTATATATTTCCTAACTGCAAGTAGTAGAATTTTCTTGAGTGTCTTTTCTTTCTTTATCTGAAGCTTCTAGATTGTATTCATTTCTATGCTCGGTCTACTGCAGAGAGCCTAGTATGTGCTCTGATTTACGTGAGGGAATGGTATTAGTGTACTGATTCAAGTGGTAGAACTATATATTTTGTCGCTGAATTTAGTGAAATTTTCCTTGTGTGTCCTTTTTTTCTTTATCCGAAGTTTCCAGATGGTATTCATATCTTTGCTAGGTCTACTGCAGAGGTTATTGCCTAGCATGTGTGCTGATTTAGGTGTCAGAATGGTATGGCTATTCTGACTTAGGTGGTCAGAATAGCCGTATCATTCTGACACCTAAACCAGTAATACAGAAAGCTGGAGAAAAACAACAATAACAAATTGTAATGTGAGCTCAGGTAAAAAATGATAATTGACATATTAGGTTTATAAGTTCCAATAATAATATGCCTGTCCGAACTTAAGTGATGAAAAGTTTTCTTTAGTCTTCTTTCTTTCTTTATTTGAGATTTCCAGATGGTTTTCATATCTATGCTAGGTCTACTGAGGAAGTTATTGCTTAGCATGTGCACTGAATTAGGTGATGGAATGGTATGGTTGTCCTGATTCAAGTGGTGGAACTATGAATTTCCTAAATAAAGTTCATAGAATTTTTGTTGCATGTTCTTTCTTTATTAGAGACTTCCATATAATATTCATATTTATGTCTAGCATGTGCACTGAGTCTTTCAGTTGTCTTATCCTCCTGTTTTTTTTATTTTTATTATCTTGACATCATTTCACAAAGGCTGTTGAAAATGCTTTTCTTCCACATATGATCAGTAATGCATGATTTTATTGTTTCTCCTCATATTTTTTAATGTTCCTCCATGCTTACTTTTGGGAAGCAGCAAGTCTCTCTTTTATATTCCTTGTTACAGCTACATGGAATGGAATGCACAAAGTTCTTAGGAATGTTTGGGTCTTAGTTTAAGAGATAAAATTCTTCCTTGTTTGTTTTTATCGTACTATATTGCTTGCTTACATCTAGTAGTAGTAGTAGTAGTAGTAGTCGATATATTAGTCTTAAAGTGGCTAAATATTTTAGATGAAGCAAAAATGACAGTTTATTTCAGACATCAATGGAATCCAGAAAAATATACTTGCTTTTGAAAACAAAATTTCATGGCAGGTATGACTGCCTATGGGAGATTAACTCTGCACAGATTTCCAAAGTAAGACAGAAAAACATCTACCTTTGCAGAGTTGAATAAAAATTGATTGAAAATACATTCCGGCCAGAAAGCACTTAGATGCAATGAATGTAAAACAAAAGATTGTAGCCAAAACATGTGACCCATTATCATTTACCAGAGACTTACGAGCAGAAACGACTCCAAGGTTAGAGAGGAAACACGAAAAGAATGGCTATATTTAGATTAATATATGCACTCTGATCTTATGTCCAAAGTATGCTGACCAAATCCTGGTATGGCTTTTAGCTAAATGGATGATGTTCGAGTTTTATTCAGCAGGTTCCTTAACATCTGGGGGTTGAGGTTAACTGGAAGTAGTTTTTGTTTTTCTTTTGCTCCATATAATGTCTAACCTAAATATTTTTGGGGGAGGTGCATAAAAGAAACAATTTAAGCACTAGGATTGTAATAATGACTGGAAGAGTCTCTGAAGATGTCTTTAGTTTTTAGAAGAAACTTTAATATATGAAATCTTCATTGTGGGCTAAAATATGTCAGCAGTTGCTTGGCGCCATTGTTCAGAGGATCCATTCTTTAGCCCATGTCAGTTGAACTCCATTAAAAAAAACTTTTACCCTTTTTTTTGAGTTAATTGATATCATTTTGTTTTTATGAAATAAAAGCTAAAGAGCTGTGAAGGGTTGCTTTTTAATAAGCTTTTTGTTTTGCTCATCATCTAAAGGCTGAAGGCCCACTAGCATATTTTTGCTCTTCCAGATAAAGATTTTTACTCTGTAACCAGTAAACAACTTACAAAGAGTAATTTTAGCTATGACACTATCTCCATAAATAACACATATCTTCTTATTTTCAATTTTAACATAAAAATATTTAAAATTTATATGCCATACACATTTTTAAAAATTATGTTCACCCTGTACAAAGGCCAAAGAGCTCCTTGAGGTAGAGGATTACAGTGTAAGAAGCACAGATTATGGGTTATATGTGGGGAACATAATGGTTTTTTTCTAGACTTGAACAGATTAAGATTGTAGTGATTGGGAAGCATCTTTTTGTGCATTTTTTTCTGTAAAGCAGCAGTTCAAGCTTCTTCAGGGGAGCTTACATATCACCGGTGCAATACAAAGTGAATAAGGGTCATTTGATACAATGTTCATGGCATATCTGGTCTTAGCCCTGAGGGTTAGAACTGGTGAAACTAAAGAATGAATACTTTCCATGGAAATACCCAGAGAGCAGTAGCATTTCAATTCAGTTATCATCTACAACCACATGCCTGCTGGCATATTCTCAAAATTTCTACTTCTGAAATTAATAAACAACTTACAAAGAGTAATTTTAGTTATGGCACCATCTCCATAAATGGCACATATCTTTTTGCTGTTTGTACAGCACTTTTTTTTCTTTTCAGAAATAAATAAGCACCAAATAACAGAGATGCATTTCATTTTCACTTTTAACATACAAAAAAATATTTAAAAATTTACAGTCCAGGGTGATAGCAAATTTCTGGATCCATGGATGGAAAAACATATTTTTAATAATTTTATTGAACACTATTAAGGAATAACATTTTCAACATGGTTTCCACCATTAGGGATGAAAGTTTGATACACTTTGTGAAATGCAAAGAAACCCAATGAAGTAACTCTGCATTTCTGTTAATTTGAGCATGTTCATTCTTGATGCATTCATTCCTTATTTTTATTGTGTACACCTTCTCCTTCTTTATTTTTATTGAAAAAGAAATCAAGGAGACTAATATCTGGTGAGTGAGAAGTCCATTTGACATAGTCACATATATCAATCTGATTAGGCATAATGAGCAGAGGTTCCATCCTGTTGGAACCAGTCAGGGAGGGTCTTTATCTAAGCTCACAATTTGGGGTATTAACTGATCCTTCAGCATGGCCATGCATATCTCACCAGTTATGTTATCATCAAAGAAAACTATTACAACACATGTACTTTCCACAATCCACACCACACCCATATATCCAAACTTTATAGTCACCATGTATATTTTGTGAAACAAATTTGAAGGCAAAATTCCACCAACTGAAAATTACTATGAACTTTTGTTCCAATCCAATATTTATTTCACTATATTTTATTTTTTTCTAATTTATTCCAAATTTCATCCTTTTGAATGAACACGCCATGTCAAAGAGTTTTACTTAATCTTTTTAAAGCCTATGTTTTACAGATACTTGAATAATGAATCAGAATTGAAAAAACAAAGACAGGGCCCAAGCTTGAGTGGTATTGAGACTGTTCAATGATTTCCTGTCAACAGTCACTGATTAATGATGGCTGCCATGGAAGTTTGTAAAAGAAATATGGGACTAGATTCAAGGAGACAATATGGAAAGTCAACAATCCTAAACAATCCCTGCCATCCCACATCAATGTTGCATTTGTCATAGCAATCATCATATCTGACTTCACTCCCCTGACATTTTTCAAGTCATATGTTATTGGCAGACAATTCTTAGTTTTAATCAATACAAATTACTTAATTCTGTTTTACTTTTTTGTCATTAATAACACTTCTCTACATTTTTCTTTTAACATGGAAATACTTCTTTATATTTTCAGTTTATATCAACATTTGTGGTTTAATTTAGAGAAAAAAAATACTTTCTTTTTGCTTTTTTCTCTGTTTTCTCAGATTAAACCTGCTCTGACTTAAGTGAAAGAGAAATCAGATTTCTTTTGTGAACAGTCTCCTACAGTCTCCTACAATTCATTGGTCCTCTTTCTATTTCTGTTTGCAAGACATTGGTAATCTTTCTATTTTTGGTTGCAAGATATTGGTAATTTTTCTATTTCTGGTTGAAAGAGGTCAACAATCTTTCTATTTCTGATATCAAGACATTAGTAAACATTCTATTTCTGATTACAAACCATTGATAATCTTCATGTTTGTGGCTCTGTCACATTGGTAATCCTTTTGTTTCTGGTTACAAGCCATTAGTAATCTTTTTGTTTGTAAGACATTATTACATTTTTTTTATTTCTGATTTCTAGACATTGATAATCTATTGATTTCTGGTTACAATAGAACACTAATCTTTCACTTTATGCTTGAAAGATATTCATAAATTTTCTTTTTCTATCCATACATTTCTGCAATTGGTTACCAGCGATATATGTTATGGTTAAAAGAATTTACTAAGAAGTTTCTCCTCTTTCTGTTTTTTTTACCTGAGTTTCTATAATTTAACTCACAGTTTATATATTGGATCCTCTTTAGCATTTTAAAGAATTATTTGTGGAATTTATATGACAGAACATTATTTTAAAGGCAAGTGCCTTAATTAAATATTTATTTTTTGATTTTGTTACTATAACACATGTAAGCCCAAGGTTCACAGTTAATTTGAAAATATGTAGAGACTTCAGTTTTTTTTAATTGGTATTATGCAAGACAGTAAAGCCACTAAGACACAAGGGGGTTACAGGGTGTGGAAGGATTAGAAACAGAAACATTAATAATGAGTTGGAAGAGAAAAGAATAATCAGAACAGTAGATAGCGATTGACATTGCATTTAAATTGTTGCAGATTAAAGTTGGCTGGAAAACATGAAGCTGGAAGGGAGTTCCACAAGTGAGAAGTGCAATAAAAGAAACTGTTAGCATAGAATTTACTGTTACATCTCAGCCAGCTCAACTGTTAATTGATGAGATCTTGAAACAAGTCTAGTACAGTGCTTAAATTCAAAGTGTAGGCACCATAGTGAAATGCTTTTCCAAACAATTACCATGAAAGTATTTATAAAAAAGGCAGAAAGAAGCAACTTTATAACAGTAGGAAAGTGACTGAAACAAGTCACCAGATCAGGACCAATAATATTGCTTATTCTTTGGATTTTATCAAGGAGCTCAAGGTAAATAGCAGGGGTTCCAGATAATATGTGGCAGCAATACTCTAAGCAAGGATGAATGGTAGACTTATAGATATATAAAATATATTCTGAAGAGAAAAATTGTCTTGCATAACACAGTGAAGCAACTTTTTTAGCAGCTTACCTAGCAATGGCTTCAATATAGTCCTTCCACTTCATGTCAACTGAGAACATTATCCAAAGAAGGTACAAACAGTCACTTTCCTGGTGGTTAATCTCTGGAGGCTGATATAAGATTGATTTAAAAGTTTATGACACCAGAAAAAAATATTCATTTTCACTGAATTAATTAGTTAAATGTAAGTTAAATTGGATTCCTCTGCCAAAAAGTTTTTGTTACACTCAAAACATCAGTAATTTAAAAAAAATTATTTTGTGTTAGTTCTTGTAATTGGTTGTCAGTGGTATCGATTTCAGTTAAGAGAAATTTATTAAGGCTGCTTCCTCTGTTTCTGCATTGCTCATATTGCTATGAATTAGTATATTTTAACCAATAGTTTATATAGTGATTCCTCTTTAACATTTCTAAAGAATTCTTGGTGGAGTTTATACAACAATATTTTCTAATATCAACATTTTCATTATGTCTGTTTTTTTCTTCACATTATATAATATCCATGGTGTTTCTGTTATTTGACACAGTTCTTTATTTGTGATTTCATATAGCCAGTGCCCAATATTTAAAGAAGTGTGGTCATCTCCAAGGCCCAGAAGCTTCACTTGTACATAACCTTTTTTAATCATTCATCTGAGAAAGCATTTGTGTATAGCTGACAGTTGGAATAATTCTGAATAGGTTTAATACCATGCATGGCATCCACATAGAAGTCTTGATCTGATGAGGCTATTTAAGAACATGACTCAAGTTTTTAGATTAATGTTTTAGTTTTGTGGCAATTGGTAGTGTTGGGTGAAACTACTTCTTGCAATTTCATTTTTCTCCCATATTAAATTTGTTATAACTGATCCATACAACAAAGTATTTGAAATGCTTGGTATTTACTAATTCCACATGATGGATTTTTATGATGGCTTAAGTGTAGATGTCATCATTGCTTTCATTTCAATAGAATTTAATGGTAGATTCTCTTATTTTAGACACATATATTTTGTACATTTTGTTACTATGTAAGATGTTAGCCAAAAAGTTTGTAGAATTTCAGATATTAATAAATTTCTTCATCTCTTATATTACCAAGTGTTTTCAGTTCTGGGCGTGATGATAAACTACATCTGGCAGCAAGGTCTCTGATCTAGAGATTGGAGGTTTTGAGAAGCATGGAAACATCTCTTAATTGCTGTTGTTTCAAGGTCTACCCTGACCCAAGGTGGTAGCACCTGTTATAGTCCAAGCTCTGGGCAAATAGGGACCCACCAAAAATAAAACACTATGAATGTATAAAAATATATTTTTATAGTAAAAATACCAGCAATATATTTTAGCAAAATAGTTAAAAGCAAAATGGCCAACAATATATTCTACATCTGGTTGAAGGCATACAACTGTATTCTAAATATTTAGATTTCAGCATTAAATAACTCATAGAGGTTGATATGCTGCTAAACAAAATCAACCAACCAAATGTTTCCCATGTCTCATTGGATATTTCACTCAGATCTCAAAATTATTCTACCAGTTGGAGAAAAATGTCTTAATTTGTTTTTATTGATGAAGTCATTTTTCTTGATAAAATTTCCAAACTTTTTATAGCAGTTTCTAAATGTTGATTCGCTGAGGCTTCTATAGAGAAAATCAGATCATGCTAAAGTTTGTTTAATAGAATAAACAGCAATAAGTTGGAATTATTAAGATTTCAATATTAAGGTTACAATATCTACAACATCCACAAAATTTACCAATATTCCAGCCTTCATTTATTAATGTTTTGGGCGACATATTAGTTATTTGAAATATTATCTTTTTTACATTGTATTTATTAATTCCGCAAAATTCATCTGAATAATTTTTCATATTAAAGAGTTATCTTTCATTTTATCATTTAATAGCAACCACTCTAATGTAAAGGATTTATATAAACTGAAATGACACAGTTTTTCAGTGAATAAAGTGAAATAAAGTATTATTTTCTTCTTTTCTTCTCATTTTTTCTTTCCATTTCTTTTATAATTGAGAGAGTATATAAAATATAAACTTTATGATAATGATAGTGTATTACAATATACTGCTCTTTATGATAATAATATGTTTTGTGACACTTTACTTCAAACTGAGTATCACCTGTTTTCTATATCCTATATATTTCATCATGCAGATAGAGACAGGTAAAAAGAAAATGGCCACTTGTTTCAATTGGGTAGTTCAGGATTGCCAAATAAGTTTCATGGAACCAATTTTCAGAGGATGTGAGCATTCGATAAAAAATGAACTTCTTATTCTATGTCCCATATCACTTCAAGACATGGGAGATCATGGCTCTCTACAATATCCTATGCTTTGTAGATCTTAATGAAGTTTTTCTTCTTGCTATCTCTTCTGTTCTGTTATGTGCTACTTTCCTTCAATCTGTCTTGTGAGTATCAAAATTTCTAATCCTAATTTCCTAATTATATACCTCAGAAATTTAAGCTGCGTCTTTCTAGTTCTATGTATAAGAGTCTTTTTTGTTTCCCTTTTCTCTAAAACTTCATTGCTCACATGTTCAGTTCATGGCATTCTCAGCATCTTTCTGTAGAACCACATTTCTATTTCGTCAAGTCTTTTCTTCATTTATAAAGAGAATGTCCAGCATTCACTTCCATATAGGTGGACTGATATTACGTAACAGTTCAATACTTCTTTCTTTGTTTATTTTTCTGTTTCTTAATACTTTGCTTAGCTTTTGGAAGGTACCTTTCACTTTCCCAATGCGACTTTGGATTTTCATGTTGCATTTTCCATCTTCTGTCACAACATTTTCCAGATATTTAAATTTTCATACTTACTTGATTTTGGGATCTTCAATTTGTAATTTACATGCTGGGTTGTTTCACTCATAGCAAATTAACATAACTTGAGGTGCTACAATAAACTTGACATCATTGGAGGTACTACTGAGACATCTACATTGTATGAAATAGTACTGAAAAATCAACGTCATATGAAGTGTTACTAAAAATCAATATTATTTGAGGTGCTACTAAAAGATTTATATATGAAGTGCTACTGTAAATATACATCATATGATTGATTCTTTGATTCGTTTTTATGGTTTACCAACCTTTCCAGGTTATTTATAAATTTCTTTTTTTTTTGAGATAATAATGAGTTAGTGATACAAGTCTTACTAACTGATCCATTAAGAGGTGCAATCACACCTTTTCCAAGAGTATTTTCACATAAACAAATATAACCAGCTCTCTGATTAACAATTCTGAGCTATTATCCATTACACAACTATGCATCCATGCTTATAGCACCTGGTATTCCCCAGAGGTTACCCATCTAGGTATTGACCAGGGTCAATGTTGCTTAACTTCAGTATTCATACAGGAATTGGGGTTTCAACATGGTGTAACCATAAGTCTGAAATCATATGAAGTTCTGGGTAAAAATTGATATTGCTCGAGGTGTTGTTAAAAACTTTATATCATATGAGGTGTTTCTAAAAATAGACATTGGATGATACTACTAAAAGTAGACATTCTACTAAAAACATACATCAAAAGACATACTACTAAACATACATATATGGTGTTACTAAAAATTGTTGACATAGAATTTGCCACTAAAGGCCCAACATTATTAGTGGGGCAACTGAAACCTCTATATCACAGGAAGTACTACTGCAAATCTGCAACTAGTGAGGTGCTACTTAAAACTATATAATTTTACTAACGCTGTACTGCTAAAAATTTACATCATTTTAGGTACTGCTAAAAAAAAAAGTGTACATTATATGAGGTGCTACTAAAAAAATTCAGGAATGTAATATGCAAAACACTTTGTACCTCCAAAGAAAATATTGATGGAAAATGGTTCTTTATCTCTTGGTTGAGGGATTTCAACTGATATATGAAATGCCCAATAGGACAAAAGAAATCCTAAGTAACTTGCGAGATCAACTGATTGAGGTTCTTCATTTCTTAGTTGAGTGACTTTAATTTGTGAAATGCCCAATAGGACAATAGAAATCCCAAATAATTAGGGAGGTCAAATGCTTGAGCAATCTGTTCAAATTGTCTGGAGTTGGTTTGGTTTGGTTTATTTTGCTTTATGACATATCAACCTCAATGTGTTATTAAATGTCAGCAAGATTTTTAGCATAGTTTCATATGAATAGAATATGTATTCTTTGTAAGAAATCAATTTGTAGAGGTTTCATTGATGTATTTTTTGTAAAGAGGGTTTTTGTTGAGAGTCAAATATATTGCCAGTAATATTTTTTTCAAAAAATATATATTGCTGGTAATAATTTTTTTCCAAAATGTATTGATGGTATTTTTAGTATAAAAACTTATTTTTTACAGTTTCATAGTGTTTTGACCTCAGTTTGGTTTTTGACTATTTAGCCATAGCCGAGACCCTAACAAGTGTTACCACCCCAGGTCAGGGTGAACCAGGGAACAACAGTAAATAAGAGGTGGTTCCATGCTCCTCAAAACCTCCTGATCGTCATACCCTATTATTATAATTCTGCTTGTGCCACCATTAGATGGTTGGTTGATTTTGTTTAGCAGCATATCAAAACCTCTATGGGTTATTTAATGCTAAAATCTAAAGATTTTGAACAAAGAGCTATGGCTTCAACTACATATATTTAGAATACAGTTGTCTGCTTTCAACTACAGAAAAATGTATTGTTGATCATTTGAACTGGGAGCAACAGCAATTAAGAGTTTTTTCCATGCTCCTTAAAACCTCCAATCTCCTGATCAGACGCCATGTAGTTTGTCATCATACTGAGGACTTTAGTTGGTAAGTTAGCATGTGTGTTATGTCCTGCCATTACCTGAAATAAACAATGGATCATTCTGTTTTGATTGCAAAGAAAGATCGAAGAAAATGATATATCAGAAACAATGTTTGGTCTTAGTAAGAAAACAAAAGCATACATAATAATATAAAAGAAAGATAGAAAGAAAGAAAATATAGAAATATATTGTCTATCCTGGGTATGACGATAAACTGCATCCAGCAGCAAGGGTGATTTTGAGGAGCATGGAACCACCTTATAATTGATGTTTTTTTTTTATGTCCAGCCTAATCTATGGTGGTAGTACCTGTTAGGGTCCCAGCTATTTGCAAACAGCGAAACCCCCACAAACTGGTGTCAAAACACTATGAAAGTATAGATGTACCTTTTTATAGTGAAGAAGAATATTACCAGTAATAGGTTTCTGTAAATGTTGTAACCTAGAGAAGGTTACTAAATAGAATAACCTTCTGAAGGTTGGTAATGAACGATAATACTTAGGACAAGAACAATACATATAAGACTTGTCAGCAGCACATAGAAGAAGTAGTTCACTGGTAGAAGTGAATCAAGTGAATTCCACAATGAATCTCCAACTGTAGGATATCTACCAAACTGCCCAGGTGGTCAGATGGGGCACAAGGCTTAATTTAATGTGGGGTATTTTGAGCCCGTAGGCTTGGCCAAAAATTCCTCGTAGACCCCATATAAGCTGTTTCCTGAGATGAGACTCTGTTCTTTGACATAGCCTCATCTGGGGATCCTCTCTGCCCAGAGGCAGTGAGTTTGATCAGCACAGCTGGAGACAAATCTCCATTTGCAGACGATCATACATTATTTACTACTGTATTTATGTGAATCAGGACCAATAAAATTGCTGATTCTTCTTTGGATTTTATTAAGGAACTCAAGGTAAATACCAGAGGCAGTGAATCATATGTGGCAGCAAATATTCTAAGAAAGGATGAATGATAGACTGATAGATATCTAAGATAGACTCTGGAAAGAATAATTTTCTCACATGGCACAGTGAACCAACTTTCTTAGCAGCTGACATTGCAATGAATTAGTAGAATTACCAATAATACATTTTATAGTGCAATGACCCACAATATATTTTATCTGTTGGTGAAGACATAAAATTTGTTCAAAATATTCAGGTTTCAGATTTAACCCACAGAGGTGATGATAACCACAAAAAAATCAACCGACTATTCAATCATTAAATTGACAATTATGTTTCATCAGAAAATTAGAACAGGGAATCCATTAAAATTTCAGGGTTACTGCTCAGTTTCTATTTAATATTACAGTGTTATGATGTTCTTCCCTCAGGCGCCATATCACTTAGGCTGTCATGACTCTCCTCTAAGCAATATGGGTCCCTTTGCTATCCCTCCTAGTCCACGTTCTTTGATTCATTTACACAAACACATTAGGTGGGCTCCTCACTGATTCTCTATATTCCTCAAAAAGTCCTGTAAGTCATACATTTTTCAAACTTCATTATATGTACCAGCATTTTCAGTTGTCTGATTTTAAGCACAAGTCTCTTTTTTCTCAATTTTCTGTAAAACTTCATTGTTAATCAAATGCTTCATTGATGGTATTCTCAACATCTTTCTGTAGAACCAAATCTCTGTTGCTTAGTCTGCTCTTAATATATAAAGAAATTGCCCAGTATTCACTATGTTGTGGAGTAGCTGAACATCCCCACAAGATGTACTAGTCTAAGACTATTTAAACAGAACTCTCTCTCTTACTGCGGGAGAGGATTTAATGAGTAACTGTTTATTACATTAGTCTGTGTTCTCAACCATGTACCATATAATAATCTACTTCTTATTCTTTATATATGTGTCAACATTTCCTATTTACAACACAATGGACTACTATATAGAAGGAGAGATATTACATAGCTGTTCAGCACTTTTTCTTTGTTTTTAATTAAATTTTACTGTTTTTTAATACTTTAAGGTAATTAAAGGATCTGATAGTCTATAACAAACATTAATAGACCAGATACCTTATGCTTATAAAATCTGAGAGATAATTTTAGCCATTTAAAAAGAAAAGCTGAGTCTGAAAAAATATGACAGTTTAAGAAACTCATACTCAACCAGTTCAAAGAACAGTAAGGATTTATCCATAAGATACAAATGCAAATGAAAATAAATAACAAGGAAGAATGTTTAAGGAAAATAAAGCAAGAAAGTGAGAGAGGGAGTGAGAAGACAGTGAAAAAGAGAGAGAGAGGAGAGAAAGAGAGAGAGGAGAGAAAGAGAGAGAGAGGAGAGAAAGAGAGAGAGCAATAAACAATCCAAGAAACAATTCTTCAATTTTTTAGGACTATGTCCCTATTCATTTCTTAGAATAAAGAAAGAATGAAAGAGAAAAGAAAAAATTCACCCAATAAAATCCAGAATAAATTCAAAGTAAAATGTAAGTGAATGCTTAAGGGGATCGAAGCCTTAATTGTTCATTTTCCACTTTACTATTTTCGGTATTTTTAAATGTTAATTATGATCAATTTAACTCATCATGTTTACCTTTCTCTTATTCACTTTATTTCTTTCATTGCTTGTAAAATTCCCATGTGTAAAGCTTGAGTAATTAAATTTACTGGCTTTACAAACAGGTTATCTAGTCTTTGGTTTTAAAAAAAGAATTTGCTACAATAACAAAGTCATTGCTGAATTAAATGAATTGTCATTATTTTTTTGTCTGAATGATTAAAGAAAAAAACCTCAGAGAGAATGCAAAACCTTGATGTTACTTGTTTATTCTTCAGATCAGATGTAGTTCTTTTAAGTGCAGACTTACTTTTAAAGCTTGTTCTTTGTGCTTCTAGGGTTGTATATCCGCAAACATTTTGTAAACTAACTTTACTTCAGGCTGTTCAACAGAAGGTACTCAATAGCAGCCAATATTGAGAATAGCCACACCTTTGATTTGAATGCTCTTTCTTCCATGCATTTGGTACTATTCACAGTAAACATTACAATCCCTCACTCAATGACACAAGGATGACATTACTTGTTATGTGGCTATTGTCCAGTTGAACTTTCCATTGAGAATGTAAAAGAATAGAGGTTCATTTTCTTTTTTTGAAGATCAGTGACGTAAGAACTTGCACTGAAGCTTGCTATTGACTTTTTGTTTTCCAAAACATAAAAATCTTCTACTGAATGTACGGTTTTTATTTATTTACTTTGAACAACACTTAGTACAAGGCTAAAGCAAAAAGTGGGTGAATTGAATTATCTCTCCTTTTCTTTGCATGCTTCTGCTGATTGGTAATCCAAAAATGGTTTTTACCTTTTTGTTTGGGAATAAATTCAGATCATCTTTCTTTAAAGTTGTAGAAAATAATATTGTTGTATCATAAACCATAGTCATTCTAGTCTTCTGATATTAAATGAAACTAAATGGTCAATGATAGTTTTTCATGGTACAGTTTTCAATTTCTCATGCAGTGATATCCTGGTATGATAGAGTGCTGAAAAAGTTCTCAGCCTGACCAAAAATCCATTTTATAACAAATCTATATCCATGTTGCCCATTTACAAATCTACCATGCATTGAATACTGCTGCCATATCTGGTCTGGTGCTTCTGCTATTTATCTTGAAGTTCTTGACAAAATCCAAAAAAGGATTGACAATGTAATTGATCCTGACTTGGCATCCCAACTTCAGTCACTTTCTCGCCAATCTGGCATCGCTTCCCTCTGTCTTTTCTACAAATATTTTCATGGCAACTGCTTCAACAAGCTTTTTTCCCTGATGTCCCAACTACATTAATTTAAGTGTGCTTCTAGATTGGCATCTAGGTTCCACCATTTTACTGCTGAAATAGCTAAATGCAACTGCCATTTCTATTCCAACAGTTCCTTTTCTAGCACTTACCACCTATGGAATTCCCTTCCGTTTACTTGCTTCTGTGATAACTACAGTCTTCCAAAATTTAAATGAAAGATCAATTGCCACCTATCTTCTTGAATCCTGTTCATCTTTTGTCCTTTCCTTAATCCTCCCTATACTCAGTCTTTTCTCTCACTTTCATTCTCTGTAAACTCCTGCATACTAGTGGCGTTCCCACCTTGCTTGGGGTGAAATGATTAAAAAATATAAAAGAAATATTTGCTTATTAGTTCAGTTTTTTGTGAAGTCGTTCAAACCAAGAACTTTTCAAAATGACCTTACAGTAGGAGTGACACCAACAGCTGCTTTTTTTTTATTTGTGTAAAACTATTAATGTTCCTTTTTTCATTGAAATATGTTTTGTTTCTTTATGGAGTGATAGACTAGATTAAAGAAATGCTGAAAAATTCTCAGTGGGACAAAGAAATCATTTCCCAGCAAAATTCTAATGTTTGTTCATTAGGTCAGATTTTAGGAATGTAGTCAAGCCAAGAACATTTAAATATTATTAACTATTGGTTAATAATGTTAATAAATCAACCAAGAAATATTACTTTAAGAGCTTGTAGTGAGTCCTGTTGTGGGAGTATACTGGTTGGATGGTTAAGTAGAAAACATGTGACTCCTGGAATGTTTATCCCACAAGAAAAATGGCGGAGTTGCATGTGCGTCTAGGTAATAAAATACAAAGAAACAACTAAAACCAATATATATATACAAACAAACAATAATGTATTATTAACAAGACAAAAAGTTACATTGTTGCAAGCAACAATAGTATGATATTATATGTATATGACAAAACAATAAACATGTGTATGTATATGTATGTGTGTATGTATAAACATGTGTATGTATGTGCATATGTATAAACATGTGTATGTATATGTATGTGTGTATATGTTTCCCATAGGGAAACGCACATATACGCATAAATATTCATACACATTATTCATTTTTATGATAGACATACATCCAAGCATGTCTAAAGAAAATAGGCAAAAGAGAATGATATAAAATATTCCAGTGTATTTATAGGTTCAGAAAACATCCCCTAGTGGAGGTTTTTAGTTAGGGAAGTAAGTGGGGTTAACTCCACAGTCTTGATAAAAATAAGACAAAATATAAAAATAATATATATAAGTAAAAAGAAAGAATTTAAAATAAGGCATTTGCACTTTATTTTAAAACCCTTATCTCTTTCTTTTCTCTCTCCTTCTCTCTCACTCTCTAAACTTCTCTTGATATACTTCTCTCTCAACTAATAAGAAGGCAACCCTCAAATAAAAAGAGGAAGAAGAAGACACGACTGGGCCTGGTCAAAAAATGCCAGAAGTTTGTGGGACCAGAACTTACTTATTAATGACTATAAATCTAACAAAATAAGACAGGCTCCATGCATAACTTCCATAATATGAAAAAATGCAAAAGAAAGGAATGCTAGAAAATAAAATAATTTTCCAAAAATTAACATAAAGTGACTTTAGATGTTAGCCAAAACCAAAGTTCATGCCAGAGTCTGGGCAAAATGATATACCCTCACAGCCCTGAGCTATTAGGTTGGTTGCAAAAATAATGTCGTTTTTTGACCTTAAAAAATACGTCAAAAACCGATATTATTTTTGCACCAACCTAACAGATCAAGAGAATCCGTGGAACAAGAGACACAACTGCTAGAGAAACCAGCCATGTGTAATGCATGAAGTAGTTAAAAGTTTATCTACTAATGATATTTCTACCCTGCTTGACACTGAGCTATTTCTAAGATGACTACTAGTACTATCAAAGTCTGATTTTGAAACTACCCACTACTGAACCAAAATGAACTTTCTCTAGACTGCTACTAAGATTTATTTCATAGATAAACATCCTGTTAAACGTATTACCAAAGAACTCACTCTAAGCTAAATCAAATAAATAAATATGTTATTTATTTTATACACTTGTGTCATTTCTTTTCATTCCAATGTTCCCAGTAAATAAATACTAAGTCTCTCTGACACTTATCACTGTCATACCGCAAACTTCAAAATTATTCATTACTTACAAGAAATGGTTATCTTCAAAATGATTTTGATATTTAATTTGCGGATAATACATTGTAAAAGTTAATCTGCTTGTCATAATGGGTTTCTTAAAGTACCTTTAGCATCTACAAGTTATTCTGGTGATTAAGTATATTCTGACATTTTTTAAAGCCTTTTCCTCACAGATTCTGTTATCTGATTGATCACGAACAAAAAAAGTAATGATGAAACTCTGAAAGTAATCATATATGAAATTCCTGGATGATAATAGTATATAAGCCTTAAGATAAACCTTTCAAAGCAGAAACTATGATCTGGAATTAGAATGAAAGCAGGGATGGCTTCTACAATGAACCTCTATCATAGAAATCTAGGATGTGGAATTAGTAAATACTAAGCATTTCATATACCTTGGTGTACCATACCACATCTAAAATGAATCTAACAATAGAAGAAAATGATTCTGTTTTCTCTGCAAAGGCCAATGGTAAAGGATGGGGTTTCTGATGATGACATAGTTATGATAAGAATGATGTTGAACAAAAATCAACATCCTCTAACAATATCTGTCTATATTTCTGAGATGAGGTATTATGTACATTATTTACATTATTCAGACTATTGTCCTCATCTTTGTCACCATATTTATTACAACGTTTCAGCCCTTCAGTATCTGTCTATATTTCTGAGATGAGGTATTATGTACACTATTTACATTATTCAGACTATTGTCCTCATCTTTGTCGCCATATTTATTACAACGTTTTGGCCCTTCAGTATCTGTCTATATTCCTGAGATGAGGTATTATGTACATTATTTACATTATTCAGACTATTGTCCTCATCTTTGTCACCATATTTATTACAATGTTTCGGCCCTTCAGTATCTGTCTATATTTCTGAGTTGAGGTATTATGTACACTATTTACATTATTCAGACTATTGTCCTCATCTTTGTTGCCATATTTATTATAACATTTCGGCCCTTCAGTATCTGTCTATATATCTGAAATGAGGTATTATGTACATTATTTACATTATTTTGACTATTGTCCTCATATTTGTCACCATCAAGGACACATGGCAAAGTGGATAAAGGCGTTGGTTAGATCCAGTGACATAACCCAAAGTGTGTGAGTTCAATACCAGGCTAAGGCAGTGGAGAACTTTTAGAGGGAAAATTAACAGGAGATAACTGATAACTGACATCCATTAAACATGGCACGTGGAACTAGAACAGTCTACCCCAGTGAGCGAAATAAAGGGTTCGGTTTGGCATTCCAACCACCTGAAGAAGGCTGGAGTGTACAACAGCCGAAGTGATAAATATGGTGACAAAGATGAGGACAATAGTCTGAATAATGTAAATAATCCTCTAACAAGTGTTCCAAGAAATAGAATTCAAGATAAACCTTTCTGATAACAGAAACTATTATCTGCAATTGGAATGAAAAGATTAATGGCAGCTAACTTGTATCCACCATAAAAATTCAGGCTGCAGAATTAGTAAATACTAAACATTTCAAATACCTCCATGTATGGCTCAGTTATAACAGATTTAGTATAGAGGAAAAGGAAATTGAACATAGAATAGGCTGAACCAAAAGTAGTTTTGCCCAACATCGCAAATTTCAACAAAACCAAAATATTGACCTGAATTTGCTCATCTGATCAAAACTTTCATATAGGTGTCATAAATGGTGCCCAAACCATTCAGAAATATCTAAACTGTCAGCTGTATAAAACCACTTTCTATGATCAATGGTTAAAAATGGCTTTCAGCATGTTAAGCCTGAGAATCTTGGCAATAGTCATCCCTTTTTGAACATTTTGGACTGGTGCTGCATAATCACAAAGAACTGTAGCAAATAATAGAAACCAGATCAGTTGAGGACTTCCAACAGCAGCAATAACTAAAATGGTTAGCATGTGTAACTTGAGGAGAAATAAAGATATGATCAAAATGTTTACATTGCACACAGTTTCAAACAAAAGGTTAGGACGGAAACCTCCATCAATACTGGAAAGATGATAACAGCTATGTGACTTAAGAAAACTGTTTCCTTGAAAAATTGTTTGAAGAGAAAGATTAATTCAGTCTAAAAGTGATACTGGCTGCTTGGTCAATGAATGCCAACATGTTTCCTTATAGGGAAATGGTTAATATTACTATTAACATTTTATAAAAGAAAATAAAAGGTTTAGATTTGGGATTATGCATAAAAGTTTATTTAAAAATAATATTTGTTGGATTCAGATGAACATAAACTGTCAAGGTTACTTCAGTAGGGGTTATTCCAATGGGAAGCTATTGTGTTATAGAATAAGAAATATGATCTCCCAAATGGGATTTCTATTCAACAGTAACAACATTATAGTTCAAAGGATGCTGAAAATACAATGGAGAAAAATGATGATGTTTTAGAGAAAATGGAAACAAAAAGGACACATACGTAGCGTCAAGAAGAGATAGTTTTAATTTCTAGGTCACATGATAATGAAAAAGGGCTTGGAAAATTTGACACACACAGGACATATTGAAGGCAAGAGGAACAGAAAAAGTGGCAAATAACCTAGCATGTGTAAATAGTGGGAAGAACACGGATTAGGAGTTATAGCAAAAAGAGAGACTCTACTTAGGGCTACAAAAACAGAATGTTGTGGAGAGCCATGATCGCCTACATCCTAAATATTTAGATCACAAGGATTAATTTTGATCCAAGCTACAAACTGGAAAATCAAAGCACGTTATCCTTTTGTTTCATCAAAGAAAGATGAAAGTAGATCTTCACAGGTAATATGACAAAATAAATGGAATTTCTGTCTGAATTTCTGGGATGAGGAGTTATCATTATTTGCATTTGGACTAATTTCCTCATTTTTGTTGTTGTTATCACAAAGTTTCACCTGTTTTGTCCTCAAGGCATGCAAAAAAAAAAATGTGCAGCAGAACAATACAGAGAATTTTTAGGACATTTCTAATGTTTTACTACAAGGCATTCTTTCTGCAAGAGAAAAAAGAAAAGAGAAAAAGAAGGGTTAAAAAACAAAGGTTAGTTTATTTTGTAGATTGACATTACAGAACAAAGTTGAAAGTAATAAGTAAAAATGATATAAAATTAAAGGAACTTAATTTCATTAACTTATTCTCTTATACATAAAATATATATAAATCATACGTAAAATAAATATACAAATATATACATATCTAAAATATAATATTAGGTTGGTGCAAAAATAATGACGTAATAATGTCGTTTTTTGACGTTAAAAAATACGTCAAAAACGACATTATTACGTCATTATTTTTGCACCAACCTAATATATATGAAAATGTATAAATGTATAAACAGCATATGTACTGTGAGTGTCAAATTCTCCAAGTCTACTTTCCTTTTAATATTTTCCAGAAGTTTCAACAGACTATTTTTTAATTTTTTAGTAAAAGTGTCCTTTTTGTTCCCATTTTCCTTAAAACTTCCACATTGCTCACATGTTCCATTTATAGTCTTCTCAGCATCTTTTCCTCAAACTACATCCTTGTTGTTTCAAGTCTTCTCTTTATCTGTGAGGGAATTGTCTTGCATTCATTGCTATATAGGGGGATATTATATGGCTGTTGTACAGCACTCTTTCCTTTGACAAATTAATAATGTCAACAGTCTCTTTCTGATTCTAAGTCCAAGTAATATACAAAGCATATATAAAAATGTATAAATATACATAAAGCATATGTACTGTGAGTGTTAAATTCCCCAAGTCTTCTTTCCACTTAATGTGTCCTAGAAATATTACCTGTCTCTTTCCAATTCTAAGTACAAATTAATGTGACAAAACAAAGGTAATTTCTGGCTGAATTTCTGGGATGAGAAGTTATTGTTTGCCTTATTTACTTGCCAACTATTATCCTCATCTTTGTTGAAATTATCACATTTAGCCTCCTGCATTTTCAGGTTACATAGATTGACAGACACGTGAAGAAGTCTGATGATAATGGATGAAAAGTTGTGATAATAACAACAATGATGAGAATAATAATCTACATGTTAGTCATGTAAATAATGATACTTACACATCCCAGAAATTTGGACAGAGAATGTTTTATTTTATATGATGAACAAGGATTTTACTCATGAATCACACGTTTGGAACAAAGGTAAATAATTAGCTGATATTTACTGCCATGTAATATATAAAAATTAAATTATGTATATAATGGCATAAAATTTCCATAACTTTTGCACCTCAGTGTAAATATAAAACAGTGTTTATTGATGTATGTACCGAGTGTAACAGCAATATTGTCCAAATAATGTAACAATATAATTGTTAATCCCACAATATGTTTAATATCTAAAAAACCTCTAAATTAATTGAGTTTCTTTTTTCAAGGTTTTCCTATAAGATGCTTAGCAATCTTGACACCATTTGTCATAAAAATCACTGAAAAAAAACTTTGAGTTATTCAGCTAGAAGGAGAACAGGTTAAAATAATTCTGTGCCAGCCCCACTGTCTTCCCAACTGAGCAATAGTGAGAGGAAAAATCATTCAGGCCTTCAGTAATGGTACCAACATACTCTTGCTTCCATCTTCAAAGTACATTCAAGAATCATCAAGAAAATAGTGGATAGGTTTAAAAAAGAAAACTGGATCAGGAATTCACAAAAGGAAGAGGGAACATCATTTCAACTTAGAACTAAAGAGTTCAATTAGAAAAGATCCAAATCAATTCATAAGACGTTTGGCACATGAGAGTGGAGTTTCATCCATAACAGTCTAAAGAGCAGTGAAAAAAGACTTGAAAAGGAAATTGTGCGTGCAACCTGTGAGGCACCTTGTTACTCCAGGACAGAAAGTTAGAAGGTTAGAGAGGGCAAAGATCATCTTGAATAAGTTGGAAAATTATCCTGGAATAATATATATATATATATATATATTTGAACTTAGTTTCAGTCCTTCATGAGATTCCAATCCTTAGCTATGATTAATTAATGATGAACAAGTAATTTTTGTTTATAATCAATTTCATCACAATTCTTATGTTAAGCTTGGAGAGTAATTATAGTTTTATGAAAATCTCAGAGAATTCCAGTAAGAAATCTTTAATCATTTCTAATATAGAATGGTTCAAAGCTTAATCTAACAAATGGACAATTTTGCTTTTACATGATTTTACATGTTACACCCAATATATATTTTTACTACTGTAACAGGTATATCCATATCATTATTTACATTATATGTATGCAGATTATTATCCTTATCTTTGTTGTCATTATGAGAGCAATAACAAGGATAAGGGCAATAGTCCATATGTAAATAATGACAAAGGAAAAGATTTTCAGTATATAAAAGTGTGATTTTAGTGAAGCACTTGTAAATTTGTCAGTAACAAGAGAAAAAGATGCTGTCATGTGCCAACTAATAACAATAGTAATGGTAAAATTTGCCGTTTCCTTATAAGGAAAAATTTGGCATTTATTGACTGAGCAGCCATTGCTACTTTCAGTTGAAAATTATATGATTGTGTTAAAATAATTTTTCAAGAAAATAGGTTTTTCAAGTTCAGTAACAATCCAGTAACAAATCAATCATTCTTTCCAGTATTGATAGGAATTTTCTTCCAAACTTTTTGTTTGATGTAGTGTGGAACATCAACATTTTGATTATATCATTATTTTCTCTTTGAGATACGCTTGATAAACATTGTTGAAAATCCTTGACTTCTGCAGATTCATTTATTTGGTACATTTTTTTGTTTGAGATTATTTAGCAGTAGTCCATAAGGCTTAAAGAAGGATGGTCTACACTAAGACCTACAGGATTCATTCACTTGAAGTCATTTGTCACCACTGATCTCAGAAATCAGTTGTATATAGCTGGCAGCTTAGGTATTCTGAGTGAGTTTAGCAACATGCATAGCATCCATATGAAGTTTTGATTTGATCAGGCTATTTAAGAACATTACGTTTTTAGATTAATGTTTTTCTAGAAATTTGTGTTATTGGGTGTTACTCTCCCTATTCTATGTTGTTTCATTATCTTCTATAAAGGATCCTTAGGAAGTGTGAGGAAGAAGAGAGGGAAAAAGTCCAGATGATCAATGCTCATAAAGAGAATGAGAGAGAGTGAGATAGAGATAGAACATATGATTTTATGATGGACTTTTTTTCTGTTCCACAGATTTTGGGGATCCTGTATTTTGCCTATTTTGGCAAAAATGAATAAAAAGTAAAAGAAGATGGTTTTATTCTTGACGACAGAGTTTTTTTTAATATGTTTTTTTTGTGTGAAGTCAGTTTTTATCTTCCAGTTCTTCCTCCATATTTGACTCTTAAAATATCAAGAATGAACCAGAGAAGTGATTTAAATTGTATTAATAGTCGATATATCAGTTAAACCACCACATTTGTGCTCAACATCTTGATTCTATCATTATTTTCTCTTCTAGATTTTTTTTTTTAAGCAATTCACCCCAAGCAAGGCGAGAAGCCACTAGGACGCAAGGGGTTACAGAAGATTTGGCGCAAGATCAGATAGGAGTGATAGAAGAAAGGATGAGGAGAAGGATAGTGGATAGATCAAGGCAACTGGAGATGTCAATTGACATTACATTTGAATAGTTGGAGATTATAGCTCTCAGGGAAACTGGAATAAGGAAGGAAGTTCCACAGGCGAGAGGTGTGAGACATGAAGCTATTGGAGTAGAAGATATGGCTACATTTAATAGTTTCAACAGTGAAAGGGTGAGAGCAGGATGCCAGCCTCATAGGGCGCTTGAATTCATGAAGTCTGGGAACCAGCAAGTGCAGCTCCTCGGAGCAATTGCCATGAAAGTATTTGTAAAAAAGACAGAGAGAGGCAACAGCGCATCTGTGTGAGAGTGACTCTAGACAAGATGCAAGATCAGGGCCAATTATATTGCATATCCACCTCTGGATCATATCAAGAACCCCGAGACAAACAGATGGGGCTCCAGACCATATATGGCAGCAATACTCCATGCAAGGGCAAATTGTTAATTTGTAGATCTGAAGAATCGATACCGGGGAGAAAAATTTCCTGGTGCGGCACAGGGAGCCAACTTTCCTTGCAGTGGACGAAACAATTGACTCAATGTATTTGTTCTCAGGTCAGTAGTCAACATGAGACCGAGTAGACACAGAGGTGCTCTCGAGAAGTTGAGCATCGGACATTTTAATGGGGGGCAGGGAAGGATCTCTGTCGTGATTAATAGAGCAGTTTTGTTTTTGAGGCATTAAAGTTAACCAGCCAATTCCTGCCCCAGTTCACAACTGATTGGAGGTCCTTTTTGAGACGCATGGCCAGGTTAGTTTTGTCAGCGACACTAGATTTGTTTTTGAGGCAGGAGTAAATTGCAGTGTCATCTGCGTAGATGCCAACTTGGGAATCTATGGCGTCAGGAAGGTCGTTGATGAAGATAAGGAATAGAGTGGGGCCCAGGATGAAGCCTTTAGGAACACCTGCGTTCGTGGAGGAGAATCCATTGAGAACGACCTTCAATCCATGGTACATGAGCAATCCATTTATGTTATTGCTGTTTATGGAAGTTTTCAAGAGATGTGGTTTTTGTTATTTGGTAAAGCTCTTCATTTGTGATATTGTAGCATCAGTCTGTAGGAAGTATTATCTCTAAAGGATTAATTCACTTGAGGCCATTGTTCTGATTGGTTGGTTGATTCATTTTCTATGGCTTATCAACAATTTATTTACAAAATATTTCTAGATTGTAATTATTTTTGTAGATAATAATGATTTAATGATACATCATATTAACTAACCCATAGGTTGGAGGAGAAGAGAGTATTTGAACGTCAGTGAATATAACAAACCCAACTGGAATTGGAACTTGATTCTCCAAGCAATTATCCATCACACCATCTACAAATTCAGGCTTACAGTACCTGGTACTCCCCAAAACTCATCCATCTAATTGTGGATATCAGGATTTCTAATTTCAAGAATTCTGATAAGAGCTAAAGAGATAAAGATCTCATCTCAAATTATTTTTTTCTGAAACCACAATTGAACTATAAATAATTTTTCTTGTCACTATAACAAACACTCTTATTCTTCATTGGTGATCATGGCTCTCCACAATTTCATTTCTTTATACCTCTTAATAAATTTTGTCTTTTTGTTATCTCTCCTAAACCCTGTTCTGCCATCCATTTACTCAAGTTCACAAGGTTGAATTTTTGCATTGTGTTCCTCGATCCCTCTCACCTTCAATATGTCCTGTGAGTATCAAATTTTCCAAGCCTACTTTCCTCATTATGTGCCCTATAAATTTCAATTATCTCTTTCTGATGTTAATTATAAGAGGCCATGAATAAATAGTGTAAATAATGATAACTCCTCATCCTAAAAACTCTGAGTATGTCTACTCAGATGCATGCGTCCATCAACTATAACTAATTAACACTGTAAACAGGTTGAATGAGCTACACAATACAAACAAGAGCACTTTTTCTCTAAGAATTAATTTTCAAAATGTAATGACTTTTCAGAAAAATAATACTAATACTTATTGATACAGTTGTATAGAGAATCATTCATGTCTACTGAATATTTGCTTACTTTTTAAGAAAATACAAATAAGTACTTACTGAATTTACCATTTACTTGATTCTGTATTTAGTTTTAAATAATTCTTGAAATTTTTAGGAGTTTCAATCTGTTATATTTATAGTTAAAGATTTTTCTAAAAATTGGCACAGTTCAAAATTATTTGCCCCACTTATGGAAATTATGAAATAACGTTGCTCTATGGCATTTGTAATGATTTTTTTCTTAAATTTGATATTTAATACAAACACCCCTTGAAAGTGAAATAGCATCGGCTTGATTCTATAATATTCTAAAAAGTAATGAAGATAATATGTGAGTGCTATGTACCATGATAACTCATTCATTCTGCAACCATGGCAAAGATGGGTGAACTTGATTAAAGACAATAATCGAGAATAAATGTTACACAATTGATTATTGAGGCAAGAGGACCAATAATTTTGTTCCCTGTTAAAATATTTTGTGCTTTTTGTAATATTGTTTGACATTAAAATAAAAAAATTACTGTAGGAATTACTGCACATTCTTTCAAATCCATTATTTCATCATTTGTGGAAAAAATGAATATGAACTTTCCGTGAAAATTGGAGGTATTTCAGCTTTATTTGTAAGTGGGGGTGAATAATTCTGTTCACAACTGTATATATATATATATATATATATATATATATATATATATATATATATATATAAAATAATATAATTTAACATAAGCAAAGGTAAACAGAATATTTCTCAGTAAAGTGCTCAATAGATATAGAAACCAATAATCATTGCATCAACAATGTTAAAATGAGATAATATTCTTACCTGGATCCTGAAGAGCATCACAATTCTCTGAGTCAATCTTTAATAAATATCCTAAAATTTTAATATTGTTGATACAGTTATTATTGAGCACTTTACTGCGAAATATTCTGTTTGCCTGTCTTCTTCTTTATGTGCTGTATGACGGTAAACTACATCCACGTCCTGGGTACGGCGATAAACTGCATCCAACAGCAAGGTCTCAGATAATGTTTTCAGAAAAATAATGTTACCAGCTCTAAGTTTTTGAAACAATAATGTTGCCAGCTCTAAGTTTTTTTTTGAAACAATAATGTTGCCAGCTATACGTTTTTTATTCTATACAAAATAGGCATTTGAAATTCATATAAACTGGTTTTGGCATTAAATAACCCACAGTGGTTGATATGTCATAAACCCAAACAAACAAACAAACAAACAAACAAACAAATCTTTATGTGCTATGTCCCCTCAGGACATAGGCGATCATGGCTCTCTACAACTTCCTGTCACTTGTAGCTCTTAGTAAATATTGTCTTTCTGTATTTTTTCCTAAACCCTTTTCTGCCATCTATTTATACAAGGTCACTAAGTGTGTCATGTGCAGTTTTCCTCCGTCTCTCTTGCCTTCAATTTTTCCTGTCATCATTCTTCATATGCTTCATTCATTGTATTCTTAGCATCCTTTTGTAGAATCACATTTCTGTTGCCTCAAGTCTCTTCTTCAACTTTGAGGAGATTGCTCAGCATGACAATCATATATATCACGAATCTTAATTAGTAATTTAAAAGATTTGGTAGAATTGTATGACTTTCAAGGGCATTGTGTAAAATAGATGCTCTTATCATCAAATATCATTTGGCTACCATGTGCAAGTAAGAAAGCCCTGAAGTAAACATTATGCAAAATAACTTCACACTCATGCATAAAGTATCTGCTGCATCTGTGATCAGCACACTGAAGAATTTCCTATCAGTAATCAATACAGCTTTAAACTTTGATTTTTGAGACTGCCCGCTTCAAATAACCATGGAACTTAGGTTCAGAACTAGCATCAAGGGAATTCCTTTGTATAAAGATCACAGTTTCCAATAAAAGAATCTGATCTTCGACAAAAAAATAATAATAATTCAAAGACAAGTGGCTTTAAGAATTTCCAAACTTTAGTCAAAGCACAAGGCCATCAGCTCTTTGCAAATGTTCCCTGAAAATTCCTTTAATTGGTTTCACCACCATTCCTACATTGTAACCTACATACCTATCCAATCAGTGGTGAGGGAAGGAATGTGATTCAAAGATAGGTGTTGGGTTGGAGGTGGTAGTTTATATCTTGTTTTGTCAACTTTTAGTTGGGAGGGGGGTAAATGGAGTACAAGAGAAAATCAATAAGTATGGAGAATTAGTTCCCATATCAATTAGCTTTGAGGTGAACTCATCAGTATTTTGAGAAGTTTTCTGTGTCCTATGTACAATAATAAAAATGGTTGTCTACATTCTGGAAATAAAAACAAGAAAAAACAACAACAAAATAACAAAAGCATTTATTTATAGTTCAGGTTCAACTCAAAGCCTTTCTCAAAGCCTTTTCAGTTTGTTTGTCTGTCCAATGATTAATGCTACCAAAATTGAAAAGTCTAGAAGGAAGCTCCTTTTACTGCCACAATTGTTGATTGGTTGATGTGTTTCTTATGTGGGAGATTTGTTCAAAACATATTTTGGATTGTAAGAATAACCCTTTTCCATTGAAAGTGAATGTTGCACAATCTTTTTTGAGAATAAAAATATTTTTTTCCAGATACAAGTCCCACTATTTAAACCATAAAATAGATAACTTTCCTAAAGATTTTTGCACATAAAAAGTTTCATGAAAAAGATTTTATAAATTACAGCCAACAATAAGGGGTCTTGTTCTTAACTGTTAACACTATGTATTATTAATATTACTTCCATTTCCACTGCATTCTTTTTCAAGGCCTCTCAATTGCAGTATCCTTATAGTTAATTTTACTCAAAGTTGTTTTCTGTTGCCTTAGCAGGATATGACAACACTAATAGGAAATTTGAACAAATTAAATTGCAGGATAAACTTCTTGCATGGCAAATGAAGTCACATAGAGTGTAAGAAAAGCTAAATGGCCCAGAAAAAGTGCAAGACTTGAAATGTCTGATTTCCTGAAAAACTGTCTTAAGAAAAGATTCTATGAATTTCAACCTAGAGTAAACCAAACTGTTTTATACATGTTTCTTGTATGAAAACGGTTAATTTCCACATCACTATTAACAATGTTCATAGAAATAATTCCTTTTTGCTTAAATTGGATACAAGATAAGAGCCAAGCTTTTGCAAATGGGTGTATGTAAAACAGGAGGTATAAGGAAGCTTAATGGACACAAGTATAGAAAACAAAACACTGTGGTAGTTGAGAAATGAATGAGTCATTACACATTTGGGTAAACTACTCTAATATCTCATTCATCCATAAAAGTATGAGATAGTATAAAGTATACAAATGCAGAAAGAAAAAAAAAATCAACCAGGTTTCAGTTTCATCAGAGATTGTCCCTTGGAAAGGGGAAGAATCCAATTATACATCTCATCAGCACATATATTAGTAAAAATGTCTTATCTCTGATGTGTTGTAAGAGTGTAGGTAAGAGAGATATTAGGCAAAACACTTCCCAAAAATTAACCGCAAGGCAGCAGTAACAAAAGGATATTCTAACAGCATTATTGATCTACATACATCCACAGAAACCTCAATCATATAGCTTTTTGAATTTTTCAGGTTAGTTATGTTTTTCTGATTTTTGTTTAGTGGAACTTGAATACACTCATGCACACATGCATATACATACATATCTCTCACTCTCTCTCTCTCTCTCTATATATATATATATATATATATATATATATATATATATATATATATAGTTAGTTTATGCAAAACTAGGTAATCCGCATGGGTAGACCCAAGGAGGATGATATCCAGAGAGCTCAATGTAAAATTCAGAGCAGATATGTTTGAATAAAAACAGACCACTTTAAGGTTCCATGTAATAAGTTATTTCACCACAACCCCTTTAACAGGGCTCTGGATCATCAGACTTTACTTCCAAAGGTTGAAATGAAAAATGAAAAGAAATTCACACGTTTTTGATGGACCTCATCAAGCATATGTAAAATTAACGAAGTGAGGAAGTAAGGTGGGAGAGAAGATAAGATATGAGTGGGTTAGGTGTACCATTTTAATTCCTTATTCTTAAACCCACTGTGTGTTGGCTAGACGTTGCTTAAGCATAACGCGTCTTGTCTCTAGATATAGATGGGTAAGGGGTGAAGACCGACATTAAAGGAAGAAGCTACAGCAACCCTAATAAATTACATTCCACGAGGACAGGTTTCATTCAAATTCTTGGACGCTGTTAATTCACGTTACTTTAAAGGGCATATTTGGGAGGTTAAGGTTTGATGTAAATCTAAATGTCTAAACAATCTACAAAGAATTTAATTTGAAGTTCGTTGGAGTTTTGGGTATTTTCTATGAAACAGTCAATTGGAAATTTCAATGTACTGTCTATGAGTTTTTCCAAAGTCTGATGACCCAGAGCCCTGTTAAAGGGGTTGTGGTGAAATAACTTATTACATGGAACCTTAAAGTGGTCTGCTTTTATTTAAACAAATAAATATATATATATATATATATATATATATATATATATATATATATATATATATATATATATATCTGTGTGTGTATGTGTGTGTGTGTATATGTGTGTATATATATATATTATCATGGGTCCTTACCTATACCTACAGAATGAACTCTTCCTAACACTATGTATACTACACCTCTCAAGAGACAGGGTTGAATTGAGTCGAGCCGATAGTAGTTCACTCCAAACCAGACTGACAGTCATACTAACACCTTTCACATCTTGTATTATTATTTTGTGTAATATACCTTTGTTATTTCTACTCTTGTGTTTGTGTTGTTCTTCCTTGGTCCTAACCTGGACCATAATATATATATATATATATATATATATATATATATATATATATATATATAATATTTATATTATTCAGATTATTGTCCTCACCTTTGTTGACATATTTATACAACATTTCAGCCATTGTATGCTCTGGCCTTCTTCAGGTGGTTGGAATATTGAACTGAACCCTTTATTTCACTCACTGGGATAGACTGTTCTAGTTCCACATGCTCTATTTAATGGATGTCAATTATCAGTTATCTCCGGTTATTATTAGGTTGGTGCAAAAATAATTTCGTTTTCTAACATATGTTACTATGTGAGAAAACGAAATTATTTTTGCACCAACCTAATAATTCCCCTCTGCAAGTTCTCCACCACCTTAACCAGTTAGTGAATGCACACTCATTGGGTCCTGTCACTGGATCTAACCAACGTCTTTATCCACTGTGCCACGTGTGCCTTGTGCATATATATATATATATATATATATATATATATATATATATATATATATATATATATATATATATAACATCATCCACAGACAGACTGTTTCGCTGTTTCACAGCTCATCAGTGTGGCTAGACATCCAGTTGCCTCTAGCTCGGATCGAAACCCGACTGAATTGGTATCAGCCGGAGATTCTACCACTAAGCCGTCGGCGCACGGCAGGGAAGTAGGTGGATTTTTAGCATATTTATTTATTTATAAACACGCCCAGTGACTGACAGTGACTCTATTCGCTATGCGAAGAGTCTCGCTATATATAAGCTATAATAGTCACTGTTTACAAGCCCAAACCTACTCCCTAGAGAGCTCAACCGAAATTAATATTTATTTCAGGAGCCAATATAACATCATATAACATCATATATATATATATATATATATATATATATATATACACACATACAGTACGTGATGCATATATTCTGATCTAAATTATGCAAAGAGGAAAGCAACATCTCATTTTAACAGATATATTTACCAAAATTACACAAGAATATCTGGAAATACTAAAGAGTGAATTTATTCAATAAAATCAGGATTGGCTTCAAACATGGCTTCAAGACGATTTTGGCATCTCATGCAACTCTTCTGGACAGCCCCCTTGTTTAAGTTGGAGAATGCTGCCATAATCATTGCCTTCATTTCATCTTTGGTCTCTCGCTCCACTGTGTCCCACACATCAAGGGGATTGCTGTCTTGGGAGTTAAGTGGCTAGATGTAAGGGGTGATGATAGAGAGAAAGTGAGAGATTCTGTAGTGGTATATATATATATATATATCTATATCTATCTATCTATCTATCTATCTATCTATCTATCTATCTATATATATATATATATATATATATATATATAGACACACACACAAATACATACATACACACACACACACACACACACACACACACATATACATATATATATATATATATATATATATATATATAAAGAGATAGATAGATAGATAGATAGATAGATAGATAGATAGATAGATAGATAGATAGATACTATATTCTTGCAGGGCACAGCTGAGTGTGACATTGATTATTGTTGAGTGGAATTAAGTTCATCTGTCAAATTTCTTTTGTTTGCATTAATCAAGTGTTTATCTTCAGTAGCAGTTGGCACTTTTAGTGCTCCAGTTCCTTTTTTCTCAATATTTGCAACTGCCTTTGTCATAAATATTGCAAGCCATGTCTACAAATCTTCAACTTCTTTTCTAATTTGTCTCTGTGAGTAGCCTTCTTTGAATAAAATTTCAATTTGTGCCCTCACCTCAATGCTTAGCTCCTTTGATTTTGCCATTTGATGAAAATTACTACAAAATTAAAGGTAAATAAAAAAAATACAATGAAAATACCCTTGCAAGAGCCCAACATTATTTTCTGTTAACAGACTGCTACATACTTTTTGTTTACCATATTACTTAGTGTTGAGTTAGAACCTGTAGTAGCACTGAATTTTGGTAATCTCAGAAAGTTTACTGTGAGATTAATGGTGAAAACAAAATATAACATTTCTCATACTAAATATTCAAAACATTTTAGCAAAATGCAATGTGCACAAATGAATCTGTATTTGAACTTTTTGGTAGTGAAAGGAGCCTGAAAAAATATCTCATTTTAAGGTGTTTTTCAAAGAAATGCAGGATGTCTTCAAACTTTTTGCCTGTAGAATATATATATATATATATATATATATATATATATATATATATATATATCTATATATATATATATATATGTATATATATATATATATATATATATATATATATATATATATATATCTACAGACTGTTTTGCTGTATCACAGCTAATCAGTGCTGGTAGACATGTGATTGTTCCAAGCCAAGGCCAAGATTGAAACTCAACTGATTTAACCAGTCAGAGACTGCAGCAGAGAAAGGAAATTTTTAACACATTATATACAAGATATAAGCATTACTGGCTGCCAAAGTGCTCAATTTATAGTGAAATGCTTTTAGCATTAATTAACAAAAGCTGACAAATTCTCTAAAAAAAACAATAAACACCAGAAAAAAAAAACAGCAGATTCAATTTTTTCTTAACTTTAAGTTGTTTTTCTTAAGATATATGAAATTATTTAAAAATTACTACTGTCAGGCTTAAATATAATTATCACTCAGACATAAATATAACCTTTAATAAGCATTACCAATTATCAAAAAATATGCATATGCTGCAATTACAATATGGGAGAGATTTTTAATTATTTTGACTTTGTTGATATAAGACAGAATTAAAATTTAATATTTCACTAAATAAAAACAGGACTATCTTTCCTAAATTAACATATAGTATCTTGAAAGTATTTTAAAGATATATTTTCAATATAAACACAATGAATATTTGTGTTTTACTGCATTTTTTCATGCTAAAGTTACAGAATATTTAATTAAAGCATACTGTATTTGCAATTCTGACAATAACATGTATAAAATTGATATCAATGATATTTTTTCTTGTTTTTTGTTATTTTTTACTGTTTTTCATAAATGTATCATTCTTTTAGTGGAAACATTTTTGTTAAGGTTTGAGAATTCCTGCCATTTCCTTACAAAATCAATTTATTCAGAATTCTGTTTACTTATATGAGAAGTATTGCTTTAATATATATGTGGCATGAGCTTCTTTATTGATCGGCAAGCAGTTCTCTGAGAAAAAAGTATCGATAATACTTTTTGTCTTTTCTTGCTTATATGTGTGCTTTCAAACCAATATTTCAAAACAGATATAATTTTTCCTGGATATTAAAATCCTCTTTATTCACAAAGAATTTGCTTCTTTCGAAATACCAATTTTTATTTTTATTTTTATTTTTATATTCAATTATGTGATAATAATAGTAATAGATTTAGGAAAAGGAATTTTAATAGAAGTAAAAATGTGTTTTTGGCTGTTTTATAAATCTGTAAACTAGTCAGATGGAGATTAATTATTTTCAGAAATGAAAAATCTCAGCAGACTCCAAGCCAAAGCTTGTGAAGTAGTAAAATGCATAGATATATATATATATATGCTCCATATTATTTACAAATATATAAAATATATATTTTAAGGTAAAAGAATCAAAATCAGCTCCAAATGAGATATTTCTTGAATGATTAAAAATTATATCCCCCTTGTAAGAATTTATATAAAAATCCCATATATTGTATGAACATTATATAAATATCTATCTACCTATATATATATATATATATATATATATATATATATATATATATATATATATATATATATATAATATTATAAATTAATTGATTTAAAATATGTTTTTTTATGCTACACAGTTGTAACCATGTTTCAAAAATGGAAGCTAAAATCTCCGAATTTAATTTTGTAATTAAATTAAAGACATATCTTACTGTTCTTTCTTTCTTTATATATATATATATATATATATATATATATATATATTAATCCCCACCTTCATCTTCATATATATATATATATATATATATATATATATATATGTATATTAATCCCCCACCTTCATCTTCATATATATATATATATATATATATATATATATATATATATATAAATATATATATATGTATATTAATCCCCCACCTTCATCTTCATATATATATATATATATATATATATATATATATAAAAATATATATATATGTATATTAATCCCCCACCTTCATCTTCATATATATATATATATATATATATATATATAAAAATATATATATATATATGTATATTAATCCCCCACCTTCATCTTCATATATATATATATATATATATATATATATATATATAAAAAAATATATATATATATGTATATTAATCCCCCACCTTCATCTTCATATATATATATATATATATATATATATATATATGTATATTAATCCCCCACCTTCATCTTCCTGTTCTTCTTTCTTATGTTACACCCTCTCTCTAGAGCTTTCATACATTTCCCTCTCACACTTGTTTCACACGCCCACATACACACTCACTAAAATTTTGTTTTTTATACGCAGAGTTATATTTTCCGATTTCTTTTTGAATTAGTAGGTCTGATGAATTGGATTGTGATTACAATACCAATGTAATAAATTATAACCATGGACTATTAGTGTTTGAGCCTTTTATATTATATATATATATATACATATATATATATATATATATATATATATATATATATGTGTATAGTACAGGTAATAGAACCATTGGTATATAATCCAGGTGGATCCTAGTAATAACAAATATTAAAACTGATCCACAGAGATCTCGATGTATTTATTATAACAGAGCATATGCATTTTTTATCACAAAAACCAAAATGACCTCATAAAAGATGAAGACTGCTAGGTTCAGACCAACTTGAAATAGACTATACTCATGTTGAGGTGATTTTAGTTTTTGTTGTAAAGTATACATATCTATATATATATATATATATATATATATATACATATATACATGAATATGAATTAAATAAATATAAATACAAGCAACTATACATGTACAGCCATGCACATATAAATTTTCAAAAAATTATTTATTTAATTTTTAAATTATTATTATTTAATTTTTTCTGTGCTCAATGTGGTAATAAAGAGCTATAATGTATATATTAATAAATATACATATTATCTTATGCCAAAAGTACGACTCCAAGTTTCGTGTTCATTACAATCCTCAGATAATTAAAATGGTGATGAACTATTCGTTACCATTATCAACATTATTAGTACCTGAGGATTTTAATGAATATGAAACTTGGAGTCATACTTTTGGCATAAAGAGATATGTATATTTACATATATATACATATATATATATATATATATATATATATATATATATATATATATGTGTGTGTGTGTGTGTGTGTGTGTATTATATAAGAACTAGCTACTTGTATTCAAGGATACCCATCTATTAGGGTGGCGAGCCAATCCCTTTTGCAGATGCTCGTTCAGGCACATTTTTGTGTTTGTTCAACACCCTCAGAGCCAACCTTTGGTTTATACTGCAACTATGCTGAGCAGACCTTAGTTACAGTTTCTGGGAGAAAGCATTTTATCTAGCATCATCAACAATCTGAACAAGGACACAACATTCAGACCCTCAGTCACAATGACTTGTGACTTTATGCCAGCACAGCTATAAACGCATCCCAAGGGTTCCTTCTATCCAGTTTCACTCACAAGGCTTGGGTCAACCCCTGGTATGGCTTTCAGGCACTTTCGAAATTTCTGCACACTGGGATTGCACCCTCCAAACCGATAACAACAAGAAGGTCTCCTTCCTGACAAATCGAACACGGGGAGATTCAAACTCGGCTCCCGTGGTCAGAAAGTGAATGCTCTAATAACTCAGCCATGCACCCCCCCATATATATATATATATATATATATATATATATATATCCAACAGATTTTATTACTTGAATGTCATTTTTAGTATATTTGAGAAGACATTCTGTTTATTTATTAAACACTATATTTATTTATTTTTCATCTATTCCATCCTGAATATTTGAGAAACTTTATTGAAAAAATATGTGCTTTTTGGCAGGATCGAACCTGCGTCCGCTTTTGCAGGAGAAAGACACTATACAAATATGCTTAATCATTGATGCAGTCTGTGGCTGAGATGGTTTAAGCATGTCAGATCTCCAAGGGAGATGTAGATTTGAATCTTGCCAGATTTGAATGCATGTTTTCCTTTAATAAGAATTCTAGAATATTCCAGCCAGTAGATAAAAATAAATAAATATACTGTTTAATAAATAAACGGAACATCTACTCAAATATGGGTATACACTAAAAAAAATATTTAAGCAATATAATATATATTTGTGTTTGCATATGTGTGTGTGTTTTTTTTTGTTTTTTTTTAAGCGTTTCACCCCAAGCAAGGCGAGGAGTCGCTAGGACGCAAGTGGTTACAGAAAATTTAGAGCAAGATCAGATAGGAGTGATAGAAGAAAGGATGAGGAGAAGGATAGTGGATAGATCAAGGCAACTGGAGATGTTGATTGACATTACATTTGAATAGCTGGAGATTATAGCTCTCAGGGAAACTGGAATAGGGAAGGGAGTTCCACAGGTGAGAGGTGCAAGACAGGAAGCTATTGGAGTAGAAGAGATGGCTACATTTAGGAGTTTCTACAGTGAAAGGGTGAGAGTGGGATGCCAGCCTCATAGGGCGCTTGAACTCATGAAGTCTGGGAACCAGCGAATGCAGCTCCTTGGAGCAATTGCCATGAAAGTATTTGTAAAACAGACAGTGTGTGAATGAACAAGAAAACCAAATCTGAAAAGTTTTCTTAGTGTTATCTGCAAAAGAAGAAAATCAGAATGTAGCTCGGGTTGACTTTATTAGGCTTTGAAATATGGTAATTATTCGCGTTTTCCTACCCTAATAAGTGAATACTATTTTGGATCACAGGATTACTTGGTTCTTGAGTTGTGGTGTGTATTTTTTAGCCTTTTGATTTATACTCACTGACATATTCTGATGTTGGACAGAGAAGACTGATTTATGACCCTTGGGATTACAACATATAATTTAGGGATCAGAACCTTCCTGATGCTATTTACATTATATATATATATATATATATATATATATATATATATATATATATATATATGTATGTATTTGTGTATTTAGGCAGAAATCCTTCTTTCATGCATATTTCATTGAATACAACAGACAAGGTGCTTTGATTTAGTTTTTTATACAATTTCTCATGTGATCTAATAATTTTTCTTTTCAGATGATAAATTATATAAAATCTGTCCACATGTTCTTTTTTATTATGAGCAGTTACGCCTGTACATTTAGCCATTTTCTAGGACGAAATATTTTAACTGTTAAATAAGAAATAGTTTGTTGCATCTATGTATTTATATAATGTTTTCATTTTTCAAAGCACAGTCAAGATATAGCATCATCTACATGCAAAAAAGGCTAGAAATAATGGAAGCCTTATTAATGAAAACAAAAAATCAACACACAATAATATCAACAATGTTCATGGACACAATATCTTGACTGTGTTTTGAAAATGAAAACATTATATAAATACATACATGCAACAAATTATTTTTTATTTAACAGTTAAAATATTTCATTTTTGAAAATAGCTAGATGTATAGCCGAAAGTGCTTGGAAGCAAAGAACATTCAGACAGTTTTTATGTAATTTATCATCTGAAAAAAAAAATTATTAGATCACATGAGAAATTGTATAAAAAAACTAAAACAAAGCACCGTGTCTGTTGTATTCAATTAAATGTGCATTTGTTTAAATATCTACCAATATTTTTTAAATAAGAACTTGTAAAATGCAGCATTTCCAGCAATGACTATTTGTCTGATTATCTCGTACCATGTTGTCAGACTCCCATCTTGTCACATGATACAACTAAGATCTTGTATAATACAATCATGCAATGTCACCACTTTCCTCATGTGCACTGGAAATTTCAACTGTGTTTTCCTGATTTTAAGTAAACATGTCCTTTTTTTATTTTAAAAGTTCAAAGAGTCTTTTGTCTTTTTAGTCATAAATATAAAACAATAACAGAAAATGAACACTAATAATGAGACTAATAAAAAGACTAATAATTAGAATATTAAAGAGGATATTACCATTTTTTTTATTATTGAATAACTAATACATACTTTATAAGGCAAACTTTGCAAATATTATGATGATGATTGCCTGAGTTTCTGTAATCCTTTATTGTGCAAATAGGGAGAAGTAGGTTCCTGATGTGAATACAAGATTCCTCAGCTGAAACTTGAACTTAGCTTGATGATTCTATTTTGAAGCAGGTTATTGCTATGGTAGTTTAGATTCCTTTAACATGTTAACATATTAATCTAGTTGTCACTACTACTGATCAGCATGTTTGATCCCAATTGGGTACCCCAAGGCTGTGGCTTTAGAATAAACTAAAATGAGTTTAATATGTAAAAACTGCTACATCACTCTTTATCTCTTGGTGTGTACATGCTAAGCATTAAATAAGAATATATGTGGGGATGGGTAAGGATGATGTCATGTTCCTTTCAGGAAATACATTATCATGACGTTCTTTATATTAGGTTGGTGCAAAAATAATGACGTAATAATGTCGTTTTTGGATGTATTTTTAACGTCACAAAACGACATTATTACGTCATTATTTTTGCACCAACCTAATAGTTCTTTTTTTTATTAACTATGAACTGTCATGACTTCTTGGGAAAGATAGCGGAGTGGTTTTCATTTCCTTAGCTATATATTTGAATTCAGAATAGTCTTTCTGTTATACTGGCTGCTATATAAATCTAGTGAGCTCAATTTATTTTACTATTTAACTCATAGCTGAGGAGTGAGCAGATTGATTCTTGCCTTTTCCAGAGGCATTAATGCAAAAGTGAATGCAACTGAATAGGCTGGAATTTGAACTTGGCTTGACAATTCCACTTTCTGCAACAACAACAATTACACTAACCACACATCCCAGAGATGATGTGGAGAGCTATGACTGCCTATTTCCTCATTAAAAAAAAAGAAAGACAACTTGGGGAAAAATACAAATGGCAAGCTGAACAATTGTTTTACGATTGGAAACTTGATTTATGTGCCTGGAGTTATTATAAAGAACACATATCTGTGAAGGAACTTTTCCTGTAAGAGACAATAAGATGGGTGTTTAGATTTATACTACTAGAATTTATAATAAACAATAAGAAAAATAGGATTAATCAAGCACAAAATAAAAAGAGAATGCTGAGTGCCTAAAGAAAGGAGCAATCAGCATCCTCGCTTTATTACTATCCTCAAATGGGTCATGTGACCCTGGTTATATAAGTACCAAATTCAAACATGCATACACTTTTTTCTTCCACCATGTTATCAGGCAGCATAAAGTAATGTTTATTTCCTCATCACAAGCCTGGTCTGTGGTATCATGCTACAGAAGAATGGGGCCAGTTACCTCAAGAGAAATTACTACTAATTAAAGAAGCAAGGCTGAAAGTGACTTCTCCTTCAACAAGTAGTATTAACAAGATAACCAGATATGTTTTATCTAAGCTAAGTCTACAGACACAGATTGTCTGTAAGCACTTTTTCATTATTTTGCTTTTTTCTAAAAATATATTTAAATAAATAAGTTGTTGTGTTTCTCTTCAAATGATTGTGTCCAGTTCAATTGAGCACTCAAGGACTTAACAGTCATTCTCCATAAACTTAGGGTTGTATCTTGGTGTAATATCAAAATATGTTATCATCACAATATTATTCTTTCAAATATCTTTTATTCTTGAAATAAAAAGGAGCGAATATTGAAACCAGTTTAAATTATTAATTTTCATTAGCAATGGCTAAGCATAAGTCAAATTGATAGGATAGTGCTGGGTAGTTCTTTCGAGTCCATAATGGTATATATATATATATATATATATATATATATATATATATATATATATATATATATATATATATATATTTGTTTTTTGTTTTTTTGGTGAAATCTACTTGCAAATACGGTGTTTGAAAATGAGGTTGAGGATGGGGTTTTCTATGAAGCCCTTAATATATTGCATCTTGGTGTTGGCATCAGTTCTATTCACCCACCTCTTTCTCTTTTTGTTTATATGCCTGCCATTGCAAAGCCTGTCACTAAGGTCAATTTACTATCTCTCTCAAAGACTGGCATCAGTTCTATTCACACATCTCTTTCTCTTTTTGTTTATATGCCTGCCATTGCAAAGCATGTCACTAAGGTCAATTTACCATCTCTCTCAAAGACTGGCATCAGTTCTATTCACACATCTCTTTCTCTTTTTGTTTATATGCCTGCCATTGCAAAGCGTGTCACTAAGGTCAATTTACCATCTCTCTCAAAGACTGGCATCAGTTCTATTCACACATCTCTTTCTCTTTTTGTTTATATGCCTGCCATTGCAAAGCGTGTCACTAAGGTCAATTTACCATCTCTCTCAAAGACTGGCATCAGTTCTATTCACACATCTCTTTCTCTTTTTGTTTATATGCCTGTCATTGCAAAGCATGTCACTAAGGTCAATTTACCATCTCTCTCAAAGACTGGCATCAGTTCTATTCACACATCTCTTTCTCTTTTTGTTTATATGCCTGCCATTGCAAAGCATGTCACTAAGGCCAATTTACCATCTCTCTCAAAGACTGGCATCAGTTCTATTCACACATTTCTTTCACTTTTTGTTTATATGCCTGCCATTGCAAAGCGTGTCACTAAGGTCAATTTACCATCTCTCTCAAAGACTGGCACCAGTTCTATTCACACATCTCTTTCTCTTTTTGTTTATATGCCTGCCATTGCAAAGCGTGTCACTAAGGTCAATTTACCATCTCTCTCAAAGACTGGCATCAGTTCTATTCACACATCTCTTTCTCTTTTTGTTTATATGCCTGCCATTGCAAAGCATGTCACTAAGGTCAATTTACCATCTCTCTCAAAGACTGGCATCAGTTCTATTCACACATCTCTTTCACTTTTTGTTTATATGCCTGCCATTGCAAAGCATGTCACTAAGGTCAATTTACCATCTCTCTCAAAGACTGGCATCAACTCTATTCATCGATCTCTTTCTCTTCTTTATGTGTCATGTTCTATCATTGGCGATCATGGCTCTTCCCAACTTCCTGTCCTTTGTAGTTCTTAATAAATTTTGTCTTTTTGTTATTTCTCTTAAACCCTGTTCCACCATCCATTTACTCAAGTTCATTAGGTATGCTATAGATTATTTTCCTCTGTCTTGCATTCAATCTGTCCTGTGAGTATCCAATTTTCCAATCCTCTTTCTTTATTATGACCCTAGAAACTTAAACTCTTTTCCTGATCTTAACTGTGCTTAAATCAAGTGTAGCCTTTCCATAAATATTCACTAACCCCACCCTTGAATATTTCTCCTTCCAAAAACAGAAATTCTAATTTTTTTCTATGTATGTCTAGATGGGTAGACATTTTGAAAGAGATCATTGACTGAAAAAAAGATAATATCTCCACAATTTCTCCCCTGGGCTTCTACACAGTGTATAGTTTATAAAGAAAAAAATCTCAAAATTAAATACTTTTAAAATTAGGTTAGAAGAGGTATTATTTTATGACCGACACTCATATCTTATCATAATAGAAAGTTGTAAGTGGAATAACTGGTGATAGCAAAGTGTTTTTTTTTTTTTTAAGCGTTTCACCCCAAGCAAGTCTGGGAACCAGCGAATGCAGCTCCTTGTAGCAATTTTTTTATTGTGTTTTTGTAAATGTCACCTTAAATATGAATTGACATGACTGTAAGTAATTTTGAGCTGTCTCCAGCTTTCCAACCATGCTTGTTTAACCAAATGTCTGGGTTTGTCAGAAGTTGGAATGTTTAGTCAAATAAGCTGTGACAATCAATGTAGGATAATCAATGGTGGTATATCTGTCTAACGGCAAAAGAAAACATCATGATTTTCTAAGCTCGACTTTGTTAAGCAGTGAGATATAGCAGAAAAAGGAGACAATATTGCATCAATCTTCTCAAGAGTGAAAATATTCTTCTTCTTTTTCTTCTATATCTCATGTCCATGCAGAACGTGGATGAACATGACTCACCACAATTTCTATCCTTTGTAGCTCAAGGTCTGTCTTTTCGCCATCTCACTTAGTCCTTGTTCTGCCATCCATTTATAAAAGCTTATTAGGTATGTTAGTCACTGTATTCTATCCACCCTGTCTTCAATATGTTCTGTGAGGGTTAAATTCTCCAAGCCCTCTTTCCTCATTATGTACTGAAAATACTTGAAAATAAACATGGTCTATATCTGGGCTTTATTGCTGAAGAGTGAAGTTGTTGTGAAATATAAACAATCTCTGCCATCAGTTTAATAAAATACTTAAACAACAATTTGAATATAATATTTTATTAAAATTCTGCCTGTCTCTCTCTTAGTTAGCATGACCATTACGCTCAGCCAGTACCTCACAAATAAGGGACAATTCCATTTTGATCATGTAGAAAGATGGAAATGAAATATTAGAGATGCTACTTGGTTTCAGTAAAACAAAAAATGAAAGAAAGAAAGAAAGAAAAGTAAGAAAAGAAAGAAAGAAAGAAAGCAAGGAAAGAAAAGAAACAAACAGAAGAAAGATAAAGTGTATAACATCTTCTGCCAATACCTCATAAATAATGAACTATTCTTTTTTGATCTCATGGAAAGACAGAAAAGTCATAACAGAAACACTACTTGGTTTCAGTGAAAAAATGGAAAAAAAGAAGGTAAGTAAGAAAGAAAAGACAGAAATCAAGAAAAGAAAAGAAAAGAAAAGAAAGAAAGAAAGAAAGAACAATAAAAGTGTTTAATGTCCCCTGCTAATACCGCATAAATAATCACCTATTCCTTTTTGATCTCATGGAAAAAAAAGACATATCAAGACACTACTTGGTTTCAGTGCAAAAATAAAAGAAAGAAAGAAAGAAAGAAAGAAAGAAAGAAAGAAAGAAAGGAAAGTAAAGAAAGAAAGAAAGAAAGAAAGGAAAGTAAAGATAGAAAGTAATAAAGGAAAGAAAGCAAGCAAGGAGAAAAAAGAAAGATAAAAGTGTTTAATGTCTCCTGCCAATACCTCATAAATAATCATCTATTCTGTTAAAAAAAAAGAGTCATATTAGAGACACTACTTGGTTTCAGTGAGAAAATAAAAGAATGAAAAAAAGAATGGAAGATAGAACATTGAAACAGTGAAAGGGAAAAATGTTGTCAAATATTTTCATTTTTACCCACCTTACTTTTTAAAATACCAACCATTGTTCATATGGGCCATAATCTAATAATCTTGTTAATCCTTTGTATCCCCTGCTTACATCATTGTGCATTTCTACTGTGGCAGTGGTAAACCTATACTTTTGGCACCATGCAACTTGAAAAGATATGGGGGCTGCTTCACAACCAGCAACAATAGATTCAAGCATCCAACTGCCAAAATGTAGGTTATGAATAGATTCCTGCGAGCTCATCTATCCCATAGACCTGGGGTTTTGAGTGCTACAAGCCTCCTAGAAAATTTTGAAATTTGACCAATTACAGATGAATTTTGAGGCCATATTAAAACATATTCTGGGAAAATATTAGATACTTATGACTCTATTACTGAAATGGCCTTATTTTAATAACAAACACTTTAAAAAAACTATCGATTTTGTTGAAAAATTCACCCATGAAAAAACTTTAGGGACCCTTTGATGATTTGGGGCCCTGAAACTTAAGCTTCACTAGTTTCATAGGAGATCTGCCACTGACTGAGACTTTTAGTAAGATATTTTTTGTTATTTTTGTTTATTAATTTGTATTCAATAACAACTGATGGATTTCTTGTAATCTGAAAAAAAGACCATCTGACCATGGTACAGAAAAAAATGTTATTTTTTTAAAAAATATAAGCAAAAATTTAAATAGTCATGCAAAGTAAAAAAAACAACATTTCTTGGATATCACTTCCCTAGGATGAGATATGTTGATAGTTTGATAGTTGATCTAGGCTAGATTATATAACTTTGCTCTTTCTGAAAGAAAAAAAAAAAAAAAAAAAAACTAAAAATATTTCAATTCTCTCTTGAGATCAACTCTGAGTCAAATATCGTGTGAGATGAATGGTTACTTTGAAATGTATATGCAAAACACTAGAAAAAACACTGCAAACCCAATTTAGGATCTTATTAAGTAAATCCATTTGAAAACCTAATATATAACCTTTTTTTTAGCTCTTCCAGTAATGAAAATGTTGGTAAAAAGAAAAAAACAAAAAGAAAAATACGAGAGAATTCAAGAGAGCTTTAGATTACAAGGATGATTCCATAATTGACATAAGAGCTGTAATGAAAATCGTTCAGAGCTTCTAAATTTTCATTAACACCCTTCTGAAAACTCTCAATTACTGCCAATGATATTCACTTACTTTTTCTATTTATTTTTCTCTCATCAAAATAGATATTTGCAATGAATCTTTAGGTTTTTTTCTTTAAGCAAGAAAATGTGTATTTTATATTTTATGCTTTTTGTTTCTTGATTTTATTTAGCATTGTGAAAATGTTTATATTTCCCTTCCAAATCTTTTCTTATTGTATATATCCATTAATATCAATTGCAATCTATTGCCTATTTCCTTGACGGGAAATTGGACAAATCTTGCATATTTTCAATTTATTTGGAGTCAAGTTAATAAACATTTTCAATTTCTATTAGATGCTGTCATCTTTCAATAAAATTGCCTTTGGGTAAGGACCCTGACAGTGTCTTCATCCCTTGGTAATTAATGTTATTATCTTTTGTAATTAATTTCTGAGAAATGAAAATGTAGCAAAGACAATAACAATATTCATATATTATTATAATTGCAGTTATCATTATCATTCTCATTGTCATTACTTTAATGATTATTACTCCTTCTTATTGATATATAGTGATGATAGAGATGGTGAAAGAAATTAAATGGTTACTTTATTATTATTAATGCAAAAAAGAGTGGAAGAAAATGTATAAAAATAAACACAAACAAAACAAAAATGCAAATAAGTTTGTTTCCAAGAGGCTCAAAGAATATTAATAGGGAAATAAAAAAAACTCCAGAATCCAATATTAAACATCATTGCAGAAATCATTATATGAGGATATATTGCTCTTTCAGAATCTAACATTTTTTTATTCCAAGACCTTGAGGAAAAGGGTATTTCATTCAAAATGTGATACATTTTATAGATCACAAGGTGATGTTTTAACAAGTTTTGATAAGAATCATGTTGAAAGTTATCAAGCTTCAAAGTGTTTCAGTCATACATTAATTATTTCATCTGAAATGCATCTTCCAAACATTATAAACCCAATTCAAAATGGCTGCCATGCATTTCCTGCTTGCTTTGTAATCATGAACAACCTTTTATGCTAGAAGCCATAGTTTTTAAAATATGACTTCTTCAAGAAAAACTATAAGGAAAAGGAGAAAAAACATCTAATCCTGAACCTGCTTCCTTCAAATATAGCAGAGAGAAAAAGTGCTGTAGAGAATATCACATCTCTGAAGTTTTCTATCAATTCTGTTGAAATATGGCTTCAGTAATAAATGGAAAACTCAGAAGATAAAGAATAAAATTCAAATAATGGTAGAGTTAAAAGATGTTAATTATTTAAAAATAGTAATACCTGAAGGATTTTATGGTTCACTTTTCTAAAATAGATGTCATATGTTCATGCATCATTGACAAAATATAAACAAAAGAACACATTTATCTCAGTCTAATGAAATTGCACTTAGGTACACTCATGTATTTCTATCTACCAAAAAGGACATTTGCTACAGAACAAAGATTTTTTTAAATAATTTCACAATCTTTTGTTAATAAGTTTGTTCTATATTAGAAATTCTATTATGGTATCTTTGTAAGAATTAGCTAAGCCTTGCATTATGGACATAAGTCTTGAATGGTCACTCTACAATAAAGTAATCTAAGCTTTCAATGGTGATCCAATTCCAGTAAGTTAAGCTTTGTAAATATCTATTTATATATAGATAAAATGTAATGATATTTATGATTTGAAGAACATTTGGTACAGCCAAGTTCTCCTGATGTTATTTTAATTTGAAATATTATTTTTCTTATATCATAACTATTTTGTCTAAAGTTTTTATTTTCCTGATTTCAGATGAAACCTTGAAAATTTTCCATCATATTTCAGTGAAATTTTCCCTTTCCAAAATTACAGTTTATGATTATAATTTAGATAAACTGAAAAACGATGTTAGTTTAAACAGACACCAGAAGAATATCAATTAACAATGCCCACTATTCAATTTCTGAGATGGTGGTCATTAATAGGTTTTAGACAGAAACTTATAATTAATATGGGATCATTTTTGAAAACCAATAGTTATTACCAAATTTTGATTTTTATAATTAATACATTATTTTACAGTGGGACTCACTGGTTAAAAATAACATTTAAAGTCAAATTGTTTTCTGAAAAATGTATTTGATGTTTCTAATTTAGCATTTATGAAAAGGAAATAATTCTCTCTCCAAATTAAAGTGTTCCATATATTCTCACAAAAGTTTAACCTTTAACAAATTGCATTATTCACTATTTTCCTTTCCACTGCATTTTTTTCAAGGCTCCTCTATGGCACTATTTAATTTACACCATGGTCATTTTCT
>OZ010586.1:78474264-78504264 GCA_963932145.1 Acanthosepion lycidas
CTTTTCTACACCAGAGTAGTGGATAGCGACTTGCGTCGAGGAATCAGAGAGCTATGTTTGGATTCCAGTCAAATCCATCACAATCACTTATGTGCTAATACCCTTGAGAAAGGTATTAATCCACTTCTTCTCCCTCCAGCTATGGATAAATAGCAGGACAGACTGGGATCTATCGCCTAGGATGGTAACTGGTCTAGGAGAAGGACAACTCTGTATTCAAAACCTGTGGAGATTCGTTTGGGGATCTTGTAGCACATTGTGCATCAGGTCTCTGTATTCGGCTCTTCAAAAAGTGTGGTTGGTTCTGCACAAAGCCCTTACTACCATAATCAAATCATATGTGCTGGTGTCTGGGTGTCAGTTCCTAAGAACTGAGCTGCTTGTTCCTTATACATCGAATATGACTGGAGAGTAAACCATACATATATATATATATATATATATATATATATACCATTTACATATATATCCCTTATCCCCGCTTGTCCCTTATATATCGAATATGACTGGAGAGTAAATCATACATACATACATACATACATATATATATATATATATATATATATATATATATATATATATATATATATATATATTTGTAAAGAATTGATTCCTTTTTAAATGACCATTTTTATTACTTCAAAATTATTAGTGAATAGTTGTATTTGAAATAGAAACATTATTTTTAATTTATTTTTAACAGTGTGTATTACATTTATCAGCCTGTGTATTTACAAAATCCTAATAAAGGAAATGTGCTTTCCAAGAGGAACTGTATTTGCTTTGTAGAAGAAACCACCATTTGATCTAGCATGTTTTACTGCTCAGTTATGAAGAGCATCACAGCACAGCAAGTCCCTATTTTCCCTTTTAAATAAAATACACTTCTATTCATTCTGAATTTTTCTTGAAAGCCCATATCTACACAATTTCATATCCAAAATGTAAAAAAAACAATTTCTAAAGAATTAATGGTTTTAATTTTAAATCAACATTTATATTATTTCAAACATTTTTATAGTTGATAATTGTATTTGCACTAGATGACCATTTGTATTTTAAACAGTGTGTATAATGTCTATTGAGAAATATATCTTCATGAATAAAAAACTGCCGATCAGTTTTACATTGTGTCAATATTATGAATGAGCCCCTTGCTATAAAATGATAAAAAAAGAATATTTTTCTGTTCTGACAAATGTCACACATTGAGGAAGATTTTGTGAATACTAATCTATAAGAATTATTTTACAAAAAATGTTTTCCTTATTTTTTACAAGCAGATCTGTCTACTTAAGTTGAGTCCTGATTCAAATGAAGTTATTTTCTAAAATAGAATTCTGGTTATCATTTCATCCTACCTCCCCATGTCAAAATTTGGTATATTTGGTCCCAGCCTCACCAACTTTGTGTTGCTGTTGTTGTTTCTGGGAAAAGTAGATCTTTATGGGGGTATAGTTACTAGACTTACATCCAACTGGTTTTGAATTCTGGGTTTTCCTTCCTCTAGTCAGGTTACCACTCAAAGCTAGATAGTCCAGTCTGCATTGCTATTAACCCCTAGCAGGGTGGAAAGAGATGGATTCCTACCTTCCCATGGGTGTTTGTGAAAGTAAACGCAATAAGTTTGGTTGGAATTTGAACTGTGGATGCTAATTTCATTTTTCATATCAATAATCACCATGTGACATGCACATTTGTAGACACCAATAAGAATCAAAACCTGTTGTAAAGTAAGCAGTTTTTTTTTTTTATTTAAGAGGGTCTATTTATAGTGTCTACTCTCCATATACATAAATTAGAATACCACTACATCTCCAGGAGTGGATGTGAAGGTGGTGTAGTTGATAGCTACTCAGAATGAGAAATCCAGCTACAGGTTAAATAGTAGAACTTCTAGAAAAAAAAAATCATTATTATTCTAAAAACAAATATAAATTATTCTTCCAATTCAAAATTCTTTGGCCTTAAATAATCCACAAAAAGCTGATTAACTATAAAAATCATTTAATCAATCCATCAACATCTCCCAGTAATGTAATTAGCTACTTCTATAATGTATGCGGCCAGGAAGCTCGGGGATGTGGAGAAACCCACCCATATGAAAAAAAGGTTTATGTCATATTTTACACCAAAGTCATGCAAAATAAATTCTAGCACAGACAGGATCTCCCTACAGTATTGAAAAATGTGATCAGCACTCATGCCTTCACTCCAAAATAAAAAATCCAGAATATTACTCCAAGAAATATATTCTAGTTTTATGTCTCATTATGGTTGATCAAGATAGATATGATAATGGGATTCTTTCTGTCTGTTCTATATTCATGTCATTGATTATGGAAAATCACTCAATTTGTCAAGAAAAAATAGCATCTTTCAGATCTGTCAATAATATAAAACAAATAGAAAGAAGACATATTGAACTGGAGGTAGAACAAAAGTTTGTTTTTTCCATTATTAAATCAATTGAAGCAAGTTTTCCCAAGTAAAAGGTTCATTTCATTGTTCAAGATAAACTTCTCCCTGAAGCAATAGATTTAGTTCAATTTTCTTTTCAGAAAAGAAAAAAAAAAGAAAGATTTTCTTTAATCTTAAGGTTATTAAATTTTTAATACATTTTAGGTCATTTAATTATCTGAACTCAAAAACCAGACATTGAAATTTTTGTCGTGTTTTGTCAATTTTCTTTGCAGTACTTTTGACTTTATACCATTTCATTTGTGTGAATTGGAAGTAGTAAAGGATCTACAGATCTTCTTCTATGGGCTGTGTCCCTTCAAGACATAAGTCCTGTGTATGATGATAAACTACATCCAGCAGCAAGGTCTTGGAGATTTTTGAGGAGCATGGAACCACCTCTTAATTGCTGTTTTTCAAAGGTCCACCCCAAACTATAGGCAAAGATTAAACAACCAAACAAAACATTATAAATGTATAAAAATACATTTTAATGATAAATATACCAGCAATACATTTTTATATATAAAGGACCAACAATACACATAGTAAAATGACCAACAATACATTTTATCTGTGGATGAAGGCATACAATGGTGTTCAAAATATATTCATTTAAAGCCATAAAATTGTGTCCAGATCATTTAGATTTCACCATTAAATAACCCATATAAGTTGACATAATGTTAAACAAAACCAAACAACCTTCAAAATGTAGAGGATCATGGTCCTCCACAGCTTCTATGAATTTTAGTTCTTAATAATGTTGGTCTTTTTGCTATTCCTCTGACACACTGTTCTGTTATCAGTTCACACAAGGTAGGTCACCCAATATCTTCTATCCTTTATGCTTTTGATAAGTCCTGTGAGTGCCAAGCCCTCATTCCTCATGTACAAGAAATTTCAGCTGTCTTTTTCTGATTCTTAGTGTCCTTTTTGTTTTGTTTTCTTTAACACATATTCATTGCTCACACACTCCATATATAGAATTCTCAGAATGCTTCTGTAGAACCACTGTTGCCTCCTTTCTTCTCTTCCTATATGAGGAAATTGTTCAGCATTCACAGCCATATAAGAGGATTGATATCGCATAGTAGTTCAGCACTCTTTTCTTTGTTTCTAATTAAATTTTCCTGTTTCTTAGTACATTATTATTTTTTTAATCAAGTTTGCCCCAATCAATTGCAGTAAAGCCACTAAGACACAAGGGGTTACTGGGTGTGAAAGAATTAGTAAACAAAGCATTATGAAGAAGTGAGACCAGTAGAAGATTAATTAGGAGGACTGTAGATAATGATTGACATTGCATTTAAAATTTTGAAGATCAAATTTAGTTGGAAAGCATGGAGCTGGAAGAGAGTTCCACAAGCAAGACATACAAGAAAAGAAACTGTTATTATGTAATTAATGGTTACATCTAACAAACTCAACTGTAAATTGATGAGAACTCATCACCAGTCTAGTACTGCACTTAAATTAAAAACGTCTAGGCATCATATTGAAGATCTCATTAGAACAATGAAAGTATTTCTAGAAAAGTCACAGAGAGGCAACCTTTTGGCTGTGGGAAAACAAGACACCAGAACAGGGCCAATAATATTGCTGATTTCTCTTTGGATTTTATCAAAGAACCTTCTAGAGAAATAGCAGGACAACTGGACCATATGTAGCAGCAATATTCTAAGCATGATGAAGATATGTAAGATGCATATGTGTGTATGTATGTGAAAAAAAAATGAAAGTCAGTTCACAATACCAGACTCTTTGTCGATAATTCATTTGTTGGTTGTGCTAAATATATGTTTAGCAATACTGGCTAGAAACATCTCTTGAACAAACCAGCAATTTACCAGAAGGTGGAATGAAAGCAGCATCAATAAAGTTATTTTCCGAGTTAGGTATTTTTGAAATTATAAATACATTCTATTTTATTCTTATCCTGAAAATATTTCCTCTTTTTTGCTTACTGAGCATCCAACTGCCTTTTTTTCTATGGGGATGTCTTTATCTCGTGTCCAGAAAAAATCAATACGCAACATATGCTGAGGCAATTTACTCACCTGGAGTATATATGTCTAATGCATGCAATGGAAAGCAATAATCGTTTTGCTGAAGGGTCTGGATGCAAAAACTGAATTCAATAATTGGAGCAAGCGAAAAACAATATGATTCCACTCCAGCTTCTTGGTCGATTCACAAAAAGGACATTATCAGGTATTCAGATACAAACAACTTAGCCTAATATGACAATCACTGACCCTCCATTGTGATAGTGCCCCACTCCTGCAGAGGAAATGACACTGACTCCAGGGAAATCTCAAACGGATAGTGAACAGATAAATATCACCGGTGGACATTGTCTGCCTGTCAAATATGATACAACTGAGTACAGTGGCAGCAGACTGGCTGATCTGTTGTTGGAAAGCTGCGTCAGAAATCGTTAGGATTTCCACCGGTTGACTGGGGCAAAAGATAGTAAGCCAAGAATAATGCTCTTTTGAAAAGAGAATTTCTACATCTACTGGGAATTATTGACACTTGTTTTTTTCATTTCTTTTATAACAATAAAAATTTATATGTATTTAAATTCGATATTCTTTACATTCAGTATGATTGTAACTCAGATTTGATGATATGATTCATTTTATATATTTATATTCACTTTTGTTTTATATTTAGCAACACTCTATATATTGCAGGTATCACACTAATTTCTTTCTTAGAGGATACTGTAAGTAATTACTGTTATTGTTTGAACACATCAGATTTCATTATTATTTATAATCAATGCATAAGGAACATGACAGTGTGGCATGGAAATCTGAAAGCACAAAAGTATCATGGTAGATGCATTCCAAAACTTAAGCAAAGTATTAAGAGATAGGAAAATATTTTTAAAAAAAGTGTGCTGAACAGCTATGTAATATCTAATCACCTATATGTCAGTGATTGCTGGAAAATCTTTTCATAGCTAAAAAGGTATAGAGTAAAAGAATAGTATTGTATTAGACTAGTTAACAAACAACATGAGTTTGAATGAAGAAAACAAACAGACTGGATACATAACAGTAAGTGCATTTTATAACAATTACAAAAATAACATACACACACACACACACAGAGGGTGCGATGGATAAATTGTCATCTAAATTACACAAAAATGAAAATAACACTGGCATCTCATTTTAACAGATATATTTACCAAAATTCCACAAAAATATCTTGAAATAGTAATGAGTAAATTTATTCAATAAAATCGCCATTGACTTCAACAACGGCCTCCAAATGACTTCGGAATGTCCTGCAACTCTTCTGAAGAATCTCCTTGTTTAAGTTAGTGAATGCTACCATAATCCTTGCCTTCAGTTCATCTTTGGTATTACAAGGAGTTTTGTTGGTCTCTCGCTCAACTGCGCTCAAAACATAATAATCAAGGGAGTTGTAGTCTGGGGAGTTAGGTGGTCAGATGTAAAGGTTGATGTGGTCACAAAAATTGTCTGAATGGCCATGACAGGGTTCTCCTGCTTGTGTAGCATGGTGCAGAGTCATGTCGCCAGACATTGGTTCATCTAGCAGCTACCCTCTTGATTCAGGGTAGCACTACCTTCTCAAGGCAAAAAATTCTGGAGTTTTTTTTTCATTAAAATGATCAGAGTGAGTTTTCTGAGCTACTATACCTTTGTAATCACCATTAGACTCATCTAACTCTTTCTGAATCCTCTGCACTGTCCTCAGGTTGACATTCAAACAATCTTAAATATTTATATTGGAGTTTCCGGTGTGAATCTCAAGAAGTATAGGATGCCATTTCCAAATTTCAGGTGAGTGAATTTTGCCATGGTGATCTTTTTCTCACAGATGGTACCCAACATCCTACTACACTGAGCAGTCAACAAAATCTAAATCAAGAACATGTATTTGTGAAATTAAAAATATAAAATGGCAACAATTTACCCACTGAACCATATATATATATATATATGTATATATATATATATATATGCTCTCTCCCTAAAACTGTAACTAACTAAGGTCTGCTCAACATAGATGCAGTATAAACCACTGGTGGGCTCTGTGGGTGTTGAGCAAACACAAATATGCCTGAGCGAGCGTCTGCAATAGGGATTAGCTAGTCGCCCTAGTAGACAGGTATCCTTGAATACAAGTGGCCAGCTATTATTATGATTATTATTATTATTATATATATATATATATATATATATATATATATATATATATATATATATATATATATATATATACATTCACAGTGAATATATATAGATGCAATATTAAAGTACAATTTTTTAATCTTGTAGAAAAGAAGAATTCTTTTTGGGAGTGTGTAATGTAGTTTCAAGGAGTAAGAAAAAGTATTTTATCTATGTGCAAAAATTAGTAATAGGAATGACTTACTAGTAGCCAAAGTTGTCTTGTTTTCAACTTCCTGTAATGGCTGAAGCTGTTGAGAGAAAAACTCTACATTGTCTCTCTCTAGCTAGTTATAATTTTGGGCGATTTAAAAAGTTTTTGTGAATTCTGGTCAATAAATTAGCAGCAGCTACCTAAAAAGATGATCAAATTATAAATTTAAGCAATGTTTTGAATGATGTGCCAACAAATTTCCATTCTACTAAAGAATACAGTGAATAGCATGACCAGAACATGTGAACAATAAGGCAGTTCTAAGGAAAATTGAATTACAAATAAAATTATACTTACTCTCAGAGAAAGCTGAATGAGAAAAGTGTGTTTGGAGAATTTATCATTCACAAGGCATAACAAAGAGGAAACAGCAAGAAGCCTGTTTCCTGAGTTTGTGTGATCTGACAACAGATCACGAACAAAGAGGTATAGTAAAAGGTCAAAAGCTAATTAGTGTAGCAAAGACAGGGAGGCCCACAATTTCCCATGTTTTGAAGGGATATCACACAGAAAAGAAGATACAGGAAATTAAATCCCTAGTTAAAGCAATTCCTATTAGTGTGCTTTTAATTAATGCACTGACGATGTTTTTATTTTAAAAAGGAAATCAAATAGCATACCCTCCAAATTGATTTTCTCCGTAATTAAACACAAATTCAAAATAATTTAGTTTGCGATAAAATAAAATCCTGTTTTATTCCATCTTCTTGCAGAATGTTTTTACCCTTGTAAAAGAAATCATTTAGAAGCAATTCAATGAGATTTCTCAATAAGTCGAGTCTTTGAAGCAGAAATATGTTGAAGCCAAGCTAGAAGCCATGAAGTGCAACAGCCATGTTTGTTGCAATATGGAAAAAGAATAAATAAAAAATAATGACCAAACTACCTGAGGTATATTTCTTTTATTAAAATAATAAAAAGGTTCTTCTTTGTAATAATCCTGAAAATTAGCAATTACTTATTTTAAAATTTTCTTAAAAATAATTTGAATATTTTAAACTTTGAGTTTATTATTAATTACATTCTTTGCCATTGGATTTTATGCTTGATTAATGCAATTTTGATTAATGAGATGCATTTAATATGTTAACTGACATTGCCTGAAAATGCAAATCTATTTCTAGCATTGTTTCCTTCCTTTTAGTAACGATATCCTGTAATGAGAATCTGGAGGTAGTGTGATGTTTATTGGCATGGATAGTAGAATAAATTAATCTAAACAAATAAATAACTAAATAAATGAAGTAAACAGTAAACAAATTAACAAACCACGCCCATTAAAATAACCATTAGAATAATACGACATCGTCTCATAATCTTAAGGACCTGTAACAAACAAATCACTAGAAAAACAATCATAAAGAGATTAAAAAATATAGAATTCAGCATAGACCTAAAAACTAACTTAAATGAAGTAGATTTTCTAGATGTCACCTTCATCTTAATGAAAGATACATATAAACCATACAGAAAACCCAATGATAAACCACAAATCTAAGCACACATCTTCCAACCACCTGCTATCAATAATCAAGCAGTTACCACAATCAATTAACTGCAAGATTTCCAGCAATTCTTCCAGTGAAACTATATTTAATGAAGCTAAGAAATACTATAAAACAGCCCTAAAAGATAGTGGATTCCCAGCAACATTCACATATGCAGCATCAAAAAGCCAACAGGGAGAGAAACGTCATGTAGTTAAACTAACCATAAAGCAAAAGCATAAAAACCAATGTAGGAAAAATATTCATCAAACCCATACACAAACACTTCCCTGCATCAAGCACTCCCTACAAGATATTCAACAAAAACTAAAAAAAATCAGCTACAGTTGCACCAAGAACATGACACAAATAATAAAAATGCACAAAATGTAACTGCAGAATAAAGAATGAATGTTCCTTAAACAGTAATTGCTTGCAGAAGAATGTAATATGCCAAACCACTGTAAAATCAGCAGATAACAAAGAAGAATATACATAGGAGTAACTGAAGGACCCTGGAAACAAAGAAACTATGCACACAAAAAACCCCTTACAAATAGTAAATACACAAACAGCACAATGAATCATAAACACCCCTGGGGTATTAAAAACAAAGAACAAATCATACCAAAAATATCATGAAAAATAAGGAAAAGAACATCAGCCTACAACAATCTATCCAAAAACTGTAAACGCTGCCTGGAGGAGAAAATATAATTATCTTACCAGCCTAAAACAAACTACTAAATAAATGAACAGAATTCATCAAAAATACACACACAAAACTAACTTTTTACTATGTTACTTAAAAATGAAAACTGAAAATGAATAATCAAAAAATAAATAAATAAAATAAACAAGCAAAAACAAGTAAAATAAATTAATCCAAACAAATAAATATGTAAATAAACTAAATTAACCAATCATGCCCACCAAATAATACCGTTGTTTACCCATAATGCAATAGACTACATACAATGAATCACTGACTTGTATATATATAAAAAGTTGAGTAAAAACTATGTTTATGGCCTGACGATTGCATGAAACAAACTGTTGCCTCTGGTTGTTGACTACAATATTCACTTTTATATTTATGAATATATATATATATATATATATATATATATATATATATATATATATATATATATATATATATGTATGTATGTATGTGTGTGTGTGTGTGTGTGTTTAAAAGGCGAGGGTGAGCTCTGAACTTGAATGGCATGTTTCCTAGAGATTGTATCTCCGTAAAAACACTTGGTGCACATGGACTACCACGAGTGCTTCAGTTGAGTGACAGGAAGAGCATACAGCCTTGTAAAACTTTGACTCAAATCATTATAAGTGACTTCTCTGTCAGGCAGGACACATCTTGCTTTGTCTAACATTAATACCAGACCTCTTTCAACAAAAAAACATGGCTATGTACAGTGCTGTGCAAAAATAAGTGAACCCCTAAAATAATATTTAAAATAATTGTCTCTTTTTTCCAGATAATCATTGAATTTTAATTAAACTATATATTCATTAAGAAAAAAAATCTTATTAAATGAATTACAACTACTTTCAAAGATCTTTATCAAGCTGGAATAAAAATATTAATTAAAAATTAAGATGTGCAAAAGTAAGTGAATCCTTACATTTACACTCTGTATTTTTTGTTTTACATGGTTGCCAGTACAAATCATTTTTCTGCACATGTAAAATCAAAATGACACATGTTCGTATTTTTGGTAAGCCATTTATACTGCAGTCAAACAATATAACTGTATATAACTCTCTATATATGTATGTATGGGAAAGTTAATAATCTATATCTTCCAGTCATGGTGATTGACAGATAATAATGAAAAGAAGTCATGGAAGCCCATGAAGAAAACACAGATAGCTATGGATCAATAATGGAGAGCTATGCATCCGTCATGGAGATTCACAGATAATAAAGAAAAGAAGTCATGATGAGCCATGTGGCAAACAGAGAGTGATGGAACAATAATGAAGAGCTGTGTATCAGTTGTGACAATTCAGAGATAATAAAGAAGAGATCATGAATGTTATAAATGTGTATAGTAGCACAAGAAAACAAATAAAACAAGTACCACCAGTGAAGTGAAAGGAAGAAAAGAAAAGAATTGTTAATATAAAATTCTTTGTATTGCTCATACAGAGAATGTGAGTGAATTGTCTCTTGGTGGGCAAGGGAAGCGACTTGGAGGAAGGATGGATTTGGTATGGCCTGTAGTTGGTGTGCATTAGGTAAATTGACTGAAGTCACTGATGCTGTCAGCTTCCCTGTTTACTGGGACTCATGTTGTTGTTGTTGTCATTCCTAAAAGCATATGGGGAAAATCATGACTCACTGGGTTTTTTTATGTTTTCTCTTTGGTGGCAATGTTTATGATTGGCTCTTTTTATTTTTTATTTTATATTTGTTTTGAGAAGAATTGTTTTGTGAGTGGGGTAGGATAATTTGATCACCCTTGGAGAGAGAGCCTTTGATATTATTATCTTTGCTTTCTTAGCATTAACATCCAGCCAACATGTGGAAAGATATCTAGTTTGAAGCAGAGTTTAACATGGAGAACCATGTAGCAAACATGGAGAGTGATATGACAGTCATGGAGAACCGTGGAGCAGTTACAGCAATTAACTAGTAATAAAGAAAAGGAATCATGAAGAGCCATTATCACTTACATCCTGAAGGGACATGAAATTTTAAAAAAATGATAAAAGTACCAATAATTAATTTGAATCAGGAGAATCTAATTTTGCTATAAATATATCAACAGTAAGTTGCCCATAGTTAAGTATTTTGTGAGAAAGAATAACATGTTCATTAATGTGTACAATTAAAAGAATATATAAATGATTTTATTCCAAAAAGAATTAGTTAATTTGGATTTTTATTACCAGGCATTCTTTTGCAATCAGAAGGAACTCTTGTTAGCCTTTCATGTTTATATATATATTCACTGTGCATATTTCTTGTCCTCAACTGAGCTCTGGGGAGAAAGGATTGATAAACTAGTTAAGATGCTTTTTCATTGATTTTTTTCCATTTCCATATTACCACTTTACGATAATATGGACATTTTTTTCTTACTTCTTTCTTGTTATCTTTTTCTCCTGTTGTTTCAATATGTCTGTTTTAATTGCTATTATTATTGCATAATTGTTTGTGGTCTCTATGTTTCTCTACAGATATGAGACTTGAACACTCCTGAGAAATCTCCTACATGGAGCACAAAAACAACAAATATGTATGGAGTAAGGTCAAAAGTTTTGTGGACCCAGTGGAATCTCCGCTCATCACTATTAAGCATTAGAAGATGGCATGGTTTGGCCACATCACACAGCATAACAAACCCTGCAAGACCATCAGGCAAGTCACTGTTGCAAGTGGATGCAGGTGGGGATGACAATTCAAGAAACATCAAAGAGTGGATGCTCATAACAATCTCAGAATTCCTGAGAGCTGCCGCCAACAGATCAGCATGGATGAGGTTGTCTGTTTCTTCTGCCCTCAGGTACCCCTGACAATTGAAGCAGTCGATGGACTGTTGATGATGATTATTTTATATTGTGAGCATTTGTATGGTTAATATTACTAAATTTGTATGGTTAGTGCTACTAAATTTGTATGGTTAGTATTACTAAATTTTGAATTTACTTCTTGCAGAACAAATAATATTTATTTTGGTATAATTACAAAAAATGTGGCACAAGGCCAAAAGTGGGGCTGGGGAAGTCTGGTGTACATTTGACTTATTTTTTTAAAAAAAAAGCCATCAGTAAAATGCAAAATTTAGCAGTGTTGGGTTTTCAAAAGAAACCCACAAATCTGTTTTTGTCCAGAGTTCTAACTACTAGTTTTTCTTTGATGTATCATATATTTAGGAAAATATTTGCTAGTGTTACATTGATATAACAGTGATATGTCAGATAATTGCTTCAACATATTGAAGTTTAACAGTTATTTTTTTATTACATGAAAATTAATTGTTTTTAAATTTGAAAATCTAATTATTTTATGAATAATAGTTCTGTTATAAATAATCAAGAGTGGTCTCCTCTTGTTTTGTTGCTCTCCTCTTTGAGAGAGCTATCTCTGTTTACTGGGACTATAAAAGGACACTATACACAAACCTTGTATTCTCAGTTGAATAAAGCTTTTTTAAAACTTACACCTGTATACTTTTGTCATTACAAAGTCTTCATTCTCTTTAGTCTTGAAACTGTTATACTTAATCTTATAACTTGAATGGGTATAAAATAAAATCTTTGCACAAGACATTATACAGCCTCTTACTATTCTATTTCTATTTCCACAGCAAATGTCTTGATGAGCTATATTCCCTTGTTCCACCAGTTCAGAACTTCACAGCTAGGACCTACTAATTGTGTATTGAAAGTTATCTTGAATGGCCATGATTCTAGATCTTTTCAGATTAATGATGAGGTCCCTAAGGACTTCAACATACATTGTTTCTTATCTTCAACAACAACATTCCTGATGTCATCAGTTACCAATTATGTATTTATGCTGACAGTACAGCTATTTACTGCTACCTTAATAGTAAGTCTGATAGGTCTGTCAAAGTAAACATGGCAGATGCTCTCAAAAACGACATTAAATCAGTTGTTAACTGAGGCAAAAAAATGGGTTGTAAATTTGAATGCTTTCAAAATGAAGCTTCTACCTCTTAATAATCATAGAGAACGTTTTTTGTCTTCTATCATCATGGCTGATGCTAACCTCCCAGAGAGCAACTCATTGCTCCTTCTAGCTTCACTGATCTGTGGCAGAATGATTATATTGAATGAACTGCTAGGTATCCTGCTAAGAAAGTTGTCATGTCAAACAATTTTTCTCACCACAGTCCATCTTGCACATTTATAAATCTACCATTTATCTGTGTACTAAATATTGCTGCCATATCTGGTCCTGGGCTCTTGCTATATACCTTGATATTTTTGACAAAATCCAAAAAGAGGATCTAAAATGTCACTGGCCCTGACTTGGCATATATAAAAATTCAGGCAATTTCCACTGCCGTATTATGGCTTCTCTCTTTTTTTTCTATAAATATTTTCATGGCAGTTGTTTTAATAAGCTTTCCTTCTTGGTAATAATAGAATGGCAACTAGGTCTCGTCCTTTTACTATTGAAATAGTGAAATGTAAGTTGTATTTTGATAGTTTCTTTTCTATCACTTTTGACCTCTTGAACTCTCTTTTGATTTTGTTTCCCTGCCACCTATGATCTTCCAAAATTTAAATGAAATATTAATAACTATCTTCTGTCTTCCTGAAACCTGTTCTTTTATTATCCTTTCCCCTCATTAAAGTTTTCTCTTTCACTCTCATTAACCCCTGGTGTCTTAGTGATATTATTGCCTGGCTTGGGGTGAAAAAATAAAAAGAATTATAAAAACTTCCTATTCCTTGTTGTTCTTTGCAATGTTTATCATTTTACTACCTATCTAATTCTATTCTACTATTCATTTTCACAAAGTCATTAGGCACGTTACTGGGTTTTTTTTTTCACCTGTCCCTCTTATCTTCAATATGTCACGTGAGTATCAAATTTTCTAATCCTTCTTTCAAAGAAGCCTTTCAGAAACTAAGCAAGGTATTAAGGCATCAAAAAGTGTTTTTTTAGAAACAAATATTTTTACCTTAGAAACAAATACTGTTTTTTTTTTTTATTTTCAATAAATTGCTTTTTGAAGTGTGCCTAATTTGCCATATTGTCTGGACCTTCAAGAAATAAGCTTACGATCAACAGTTTGTTAAACCAACTTCCAGGTCTCTTTTTGAATGCAAGTGCATTCAAATAAATACTGGTTTGGTAAAAAAAAAGTTTGTTCTGTTTTATTTTTATTGTATCGTGACTGTCATCTATTTGGCAAGCAGTTTTTTTAAAAATTAGTATATTTTTTATTTACTGTATTTGATGGCATATTGGACACATATATAAAAAAAAATGTACCAAAAATTACGCTGTGTTCAATACAGTAGTATCATGTATGAGCGGGACATGAAACCACAAAAAATATGGGGGTTCACCTGGAATCAGTGTATGCATAGAGATTAAAACTGAAATTAGGCCCGCTGGAAATGAACAAACATGACAGAAATGATGAATTCACCCAGGAAAAAGAAATTTATGGAGTTGCACAATAGTTTGCTTCTTGTTTAGAGATTTACTTCATATAAAAACAAAAGTGCCAATTAGAAAAAAAAAAAAAAATCTGTATTTTATTTTATAAGCATTTTTGCATAACTTAATCCTGAGGGAATAATTATCAGAAAACCTATTGTTGAACAGTTCTGATTAAATATATGCTAAACAATTATGAACCGCATGTGTAAATCAAATTTACGCAGAATCCAATTAACTCTTTGGTATTGTGTCCACTACAGGCAACATGTCTTACATTCGTTTTCCTGCATTCTGTTAATAAGATAATAAAATTCTAATATTGCAAGAGAGAATCACATAGACAACAATAGCAATGACATTACCGCTCGAACAACAAACAAGCTGTGTGTATGATGTACATATTATTGCTCTTTTCAATAAGACTTGATTACTTTCGGAAGGCGTGATACTTTTATTCGACAACAAAAGGAATGAAGAATCATCATGCTTACCTCCCCTCTTATTCTCATGCTTCTTGTTGCATAATGAATCTGTTTTCGGCAAGTATCATTAAAAGATGTCGAACTCAGTGTCTTGTAATTCTCCTTACATTGCCACTGGGCAGGGAGGCACTTGTTTGCTGGTTTTGGTTAGAGTAATTGTCATTGTTGTTAAGTTTTGGTCTTGGAGAAAACATATGAGCATAGAGAAAGAACATTCTTGCTTGCTTGTGTAATGACTTTCATGTTTGGACATGTTATAATAACAAAGTAATTGAAAAAAAAAACAACTAATGACTTTAGTCTGTATTAAATTAAAACTCTTTTCTTTGCTTTGACAAAGATCAAGAGATTAAAATGAGATTAATCATCAATGATCCTTATTAAAATTGACTTAGGTCTGCCTTCTTTTATGTACAGTGTCTCATCAAGTTGATCATAACCCTTCACCACTTCCTATCCTTTGTAGCTGAGCAATTATTGTACCTTAACTATTCTTCCTAGTCTCACTTTATTTTTTTTAATTAATTCACCCCAAGGAAGGCAACAATGCCACAAAGACGCAACAAATTACTGGAAGTCTTCTTCTGTTCAAAAGATTGGACAGAACCAGACGTGTAAACCTGTCTACCCTTGCCATTCATTTTTGAAAGCTTTTTAGGAATGTTACTTGATATCTCCCTCTGCACTTCTTACCTTCAATATGTCCTGTGAGTGTCAAATTCTCCAAACCTCTTTCCTTATTATGTGTCCTAGAAATTTCACTATCTCTTTCTGATTCTAAATATAAGTGCTTTTTTCCCATTATCCTAAAACCTCTCTCATTGCTCACATGCTCTGTTGATGGTATTCTCAGCATTCAGCTGTAGAACCACCTCACTCTAGCCTCAAGTCTCCTCATCATCTCTGAGGAGATTGTTTTGCATTCACTACCATAGAGAAGGACTGATATTACATAGAAGTTTATCACTTTGTTTCTCATGAAATTATCATGCTTCTTAGTACAATGTGTACTTTCAGGAAGGGTAGCATTTGCCATTCAATTGCACCTTCAGATTTTGGCGTTGCATTTTCCATTGTCTCATAAAACATTCCCAAGATATTTAAATTCTTATATTTTCTTGATTTTGATATCTCCAATTTGTACCTTACAACTTGAGCTGTTCCTCTTGCTGACAACCATACAATCTGTCTTCTTACAATTGATAGGCCTTTCTTTTTGCTTTCTTCCTGTTCCATCTGTGTCTGCCTATCAATAACAAACCCTGATAGTATGTTTAGTTCTCATAAGCTTGCATTCCTATATACAGTGCTGTACAAAAGGAAGTGAACCCTAAAAATAATATTTAAAAATTGTCTTTTTTTTTCCAGGTGATCAACAAATCTTAATTAAACTATATATTCATTAAGAAAAACCTTTATTATATGAATTACAATCACTTTAAAAAAAATTCATCAAACTGGAATAAAAATATTAATTAAAAATTAAGAAGTGCAAAACTAAGTGAACACTTACATTAAATATTTGGTGATTGTTCCTTTTGAGGTTATAATATCAACCAGTCTTTTTCTATAAATTTTAAGACGTTTCTGACAGTAGTAATTGCCAATTTTCAACCATTCTTCTTGGCCAAACTACCACAATTACCTGATTTTACCTGGGTTTCTTGCATTTACTGTCTTCTTTCACTTGAGTCACAAATTGGGTTTAGATCAGGATTTTGACTAGACCATTCCAAGACTTAAAATTTCTTTTTATGAAACCATTTTTTGTGGATTTGCTTTGATGCTTCAGATCATTGTTCTGTTGAAAGATCCAGTCCTGACCTAAACCCAACTTTTGAACTGAGGACAAGACAATTTCATTCAAAATTGCTTTGTCAGTGTGTACTATTTTGCCTGTTCCAGCAGCAGCAAAGCACCCCCTAAATCATAATGCTGTCACTGCCTTGTTTAATGATTGATATCAAATTCTTCTCTTCAAAAGCCATATTAGGAGCTCACCAGATATACCACTTACTGTTCCTGCCAAAAGGCTCTAGTTTGGTCCCAGCTGACTATAAAACATTTTTCCACAATGTTTTTAGCTTATTAATATGAGCTTTAGCATAGTTGAAGTGAGTATGCTTGCTTTATTTTGTAAGCAATGGCTTTTTCTAGGCATTCTGATGTGAAGATCGACATTGTTCATATTTTGTTGTAATATAGGTGTATGCACATTGATTCCAACATTGACCAATGGGCATCAGGATTTGCTTGGCCTTGCTGAACTAGATGTCTACTTCCTCTTGCTGTTATTTTTCAAGAATGGCTACTTCTTGATTGTGATGCCATCATACCAAAGGCCTTTCCTTTATAAATAATTTCATGCACATTGGAGAAGTGCACTCCAAATTGTTTTGATAGACTTTTGTAGCCTTCTCCATCATTATCAGTTTCAACTATGATATTTTAAAGCTTCAAGAAGTTCTTTTGATCTTTGCATATATATTTTTTTAATTTAGTCTGTAACTGCATACATATAAGTTATATTGTTTGACCTTAGTATACCAAAGAATAATGAGCGTGTGTCACTTTGATATTTACATGGCACAACAAATTATTTTCACTGGCAGGGTGTAAATGTAAGGTTCACTTACTTTTAAACATCTTAATTTTTAATTAATATTTTTATTCCAGCTTGATAAAAATCTTTGGAAGTGGTTGCAGTTCATTTAATAAAGATTTTTCTTAATGAATATATGGTTTAATTAAGATTTAATGATTATCTGGAAAAAAAGAGACAATTATTTTAAATATTATCTTAGGTGTTCATTTACTTTTGCACAGTAGTTTAATAAATATGGAAAGAAGATATATTTTATTGTACATCACTTTCTATTCACATGTTGGTGTCTTCCTCATTTTTCACAAGAACTGTCTGTGGTATTTTCAGTATTCATCAGTATAATTACATATCTGTTGCCTTAAGTCTCTTCATATGTGACAAAATTGTCGAGCATTCACTGCCACATAAGACATTAGATTAACAGACCAGCTCTCTTTTTTTTCTAAGGACATTTTCTGATTTCTTAATGACTTTCTGAGATTCTTAACTGCAAACTTTCACTATTTTTCTGTCCCTTCCCATTTCTTTGTCACACTTTCCTACTGAACTAATTAAATCCAATTAAATTTCAACGCTTGTTTGATTTCTTATAGAAGCACACATCAGAGAACCAATAAATTATTGAACTAAGAATAATCATGGTAACATACAGTTTTCAGATATCAAAGAAAAAAGGAGGCTATGGAGAGAGGTCTACAGCCCTAAGTAATGTAGAACTGATAGAGTTAAATACTGATTTGGTAAAAAAGTTTGTTCTGTTTTTTATTGTATCGTGACTGTCATCTTTTTGGCAAGCAGTTTTTTTAAAAATTAGTATATTTTTTATTTACTGTATTTGATGGCATATTGGACACATATATAAAAAAAAATGTACCAAAAATTACGCTGTGTTCAATACAGTAGTATCATGTATGAGCGGGACATGAAACCACAAAAAATATGGGGGTTCATCTGGAATCAGTGTATGCATAGAGCTTAAATCTGAAACTAGGCCTCCTGGAAGTGAACAGATATAATAGAAATGATGAATTCACCCAGGAAAAAGAAATTTATGGAATAGCACAATATTTGTTTTGTAGAAATACCAGATTTTACAGAAATATTTGCTTCAACTGGTATATTGCTACTTGCATTGTGTTTGTGTTTTGTTGATATGCAGGTACTGGAATTTTCTTTTTTTCTGCATGTATGGTATGGGACTTCATTTACCAACAAGTATCATATTTTTCTGGTTTTTTGCCTATTACTATATGTACCAATGTTCACTGATACGAGCAGATTTCTTTGTGGCTATTATGAGTTTACTGTATGTGCAGATGTTGCTCCCTGAAAAACAACTAAAACAATTTTCAATAAATGTATAATGAAATGTACTAAAATTCTTCCAAAAAATATCTTCGTCATTAAACCTAACATCAATTCTGTTAAAACAAATTACTAATATTATAATTTGTCATAATACTGTAAGTGTTTCTTCATGATTAGTGAAAATATCACATCAAGGTAAGGTTAACATTTTGATTTTTTTGGTTGTGATATGTATATTTGTTTTCCTAAATATTTCATGCCAAAATCAAGGTGCATCCAATGTAAGTGTGTATTGATTAGGCAGGAAAATATGGTATTTATTCCAACACTAAAAAGGAAAGAAAATGGATAAAATTTATGGACTATTTTGATATTTTTATTTTTTAGGCTGATGACAATAAAATCAAGGCATTACTTAAGAATAATGGAATAACAAAACAATTTACTTAGAAGAATGCAAAAGGCATATGTTATTTCAATTTTAAGACAGGTAAACATACAACACAAATTAATAAAAGAAAACATGTGCTATTTATTTTGAAAATAGAATATTATTGTAATGAAATGCTTTTTCTTTAATAAATTCCATCTCTGATCAATCTATAGGTTAAATAGTAGGGTAGTGCTCTAGTGCCTTGAGTATAATTCAGCCTAAGATAAGTAAACTCTGAATTCAAAACTTTGGAGAAGGCAATGGGAAATTAGTTCATTATCTTTTTAAAGAATAGCAATTCATGGATAATAAAAGAAAGGAATCTGTGGAAAGCCATGATCAGCTATATCCTAACAAGACATGGCATTTAAAATAAAAAGATCAACTGTAAAAATTCTTAGCTTGTCCCATTTCATCTTGATTTGGCTGAGAACTTTTCAGAACCCTTTGTATATAAATGGTGATGTTTCTGAATTCTATTTTAAATAATCTACAAGATTTGTTTAAGATGCTTTCCTGGTAATTATTTTCTATTTTTGATCTTTTTTTCATAATCTAAGTGCTACGTACTCTCTGACCTTCAATAGGTGTACATTATGAAAAGTTTTCCATTTTTTTTTCAGTCAGAGTATGTACATCATTTCTCATAGATGTTAATTCAATATAAAAAAAGTGTTTTCTTACATGTAAAAGATGAAATGTACATTCTTTTCCGAAACAATTTTCAGCAAAATTCTAAATACAGAATTTACGGAAAGAATTTAAATTGATGATGTATATTTAGTGAAATGTTTTGTAATCATTTCACCCCAAGCAAGGCAATAAAACCATTAAGATTTACTGAGTGTGAGAGAATACAAGAAAAAGAAAACATTATGAACGAGAGAGAAAAGTAGAACAGGAATTCAGAAAACAGATGATAACGACTGACATTGCATTCAAATTTTTGAAAATCACGCTAGAAGCTGAAAAAGAGTTCCACAAGTGAGAAGTGCGAGAAAAGAAACTGTTAGCATAGATCTTATGGTTCCATCTATCCATTTCAACTGTAAAATGATGTGACCTTGCCCCCAATCAAGTACTGTGTTTAAATTCATAAAATAAGAAAACCCATCAGAACAGTTACCATGAAAATATTTATAGAACAGATAAAGGGAAACTATATTATTCCATCAAAGAAATGCTCCCATAATTCTTTTCTAAAGCAACATTTGTTTATAGACTCAAGTATTATTTATTATATTTTTAAGACAAAGGTGACAAAACAAAAGCGGAATTTATTTATAACTCAATATGAATCTGATAAACTATACACTCAAAGATAAACCCCAAATTAAATAATCCAGCGCGGTTTGATATAAAATCTGTCACACTGCTTGTTTTTATATACATATGTTATATTTTCTCTGTGTGGAGCATGTGTAAATATGTGTATGTGATACTGTGTATGACTTAGAGGCATAAAACTCTCCTTCAGAACAAAGCATGTTTGTCATTCCCTTTCTTTCAGCTATTCTCTTCCATCCATGAAATAAGGTGTTATTATATCATGAATATAATAATGCTCATAGCTCATATCTGGTGACTTGGCCAACATGATAGTATAATATTAACCCCATTAAGACAAAAGGAAGTCTTATCTTAGCCAATGCATTTTGTCGACTGATTGACTTTAGCATGGCAAATGTAAGGATTTTATTTATTGCAAAAGATATTTATAAACAGAAGTAAAAATGTTGTTAGTTTTTCAAAATGTTTAAATTTAAGAACTCTGTAAACCTCTACCTTGAGTAACTCTTGGGTCTTGTGCAGGGTGAATATTATTGCTTAAAAAGTCACCTTGATTACAAATCAATCATGGTAAAAACTCGGTCTTACAGTCAGAATGCTAATATTCTAACTACTCAGCTATGCTCCTGTATACATGTGTGTTTTTCGGGTGCATAATAGTATCCGAAACTGAAGATAAATGAGGAAAATTGGAAAATTTATTGATGGCACATTTTGCTGAAAGTGCTTGGTCTCTTTGGCTTCCTCAGCTTAGAATGAAAGAAAGACCAAACAGTATGTGACAGAAAATGCCTTGAAATCTCTTTAGAAAAGCAATAGTCATAAATCAAATTAAATTAGATACCCTATCACCTCCAATGTCTGGACACAAAAGAGTGTCTCATTGCCTGTTTGCTTGCTTGTATCTGTATAATGCCAGAAGTGAATTTTATTTGATTTTTCAATACTACTATTCCTCAGAGATCACAAGGCATTTTCCTTCACATACAGTTTTATCTTTCTTTCATTCTAACCTGAGAAAGCCAGAGAGAGCAGACGCTGTAGTGAAACACGTCATTAACAAATTTTCCACTTTGTCTCGTCATCCTACATAGATATGAGTTGGTTCTGTTAAATTTTAGGAATTTGCACAGAGTCCCTGAGTTGATGTCATTGAAATTCACACCAAACTCTTGAATTAAATTCAGCAAGAGAGTTCAGTGATTTTGAAAGTCATCATGAAAGCAAGTCAGGCTTGTTCCTCTCTCAGTCCTCATTGTGAGCGCACAGGTATGAAAATGAACACAGTCCAACAAATATCTGCAGCGTGCAAAATTTCCACACTTATCAGTTAGCAAGCACACCATGCTTTCATTCAGCATGAATTGCCAAAACTTTTAGCGAGGCAAATTTTGAGAAACAAGTTTCTACTTTCCTAATATCGACAATTGAGCCTGAAAGCTTATAAACTCCTGGCCAATCAGCAAACAACTAAGCTATCAAATATTGCATAAATCAGCCTCAACAGGGCACAGAAAATTGAATTCAGAAATATAACAAGGACATAAAAGTACGACAAGTAAGAGGTGTAGGTTTTGCTGGCTGTCACAGCTATTATATAAAGTAGTTTCTTCTGTAGCATTGGCGAGGGCTAACGTCTGCTATTCTTCAAGCGTCTGCCTAATTGCATTTCTAACTTCAGTTGACCAGTTCTGCAACTGTCTGTCTTGCTTCATAGAACCTCTGAAATGTGTTGTCAGTTTTGATTGAAGGTGCATAGGGAAAAAGAATACCTTATTGTTCGGCCTTTTAATGCCCTGGAATAAGTTTTAAAATTCACAAATTTCACTGTTTATGAAGGATATATGTATATTATAAATACATGTTTTTGCAGAAGGATGTTAAGAATGTTACAGACAAAATGTGAGGAATAAAGAAATTCTAAAGAAAACTAAAACAACAAGGACACTTATACTTACAATCAGAATGAGATAACTAAAATTTCTGGGAAAGATAATTTGGAAAGAGAGACTAAAAAATTTAACATTCACATGCAGAGCATTACAAATGAAAAAGTAGGAGCCTAAAACAGATCTTCCTCTTCTTCTTCTTGTTTAACCTCGGGTATCATATTAAATTAGTGTTTCAATGAGTTATGGCTGTAATCTGAGGAAAACAATGAGTGACATAGGAAAAAGGGCCTGGAGAATCTAACACACACAAGACCTACTGAAGCAAAGAGAAATAGTGAGGTGCAAATGTTGTGCAAATGGATGAAAACATAATTAGAACAAAAAACTGGAATTTGTGGCAAGCTATGACAAAATATCCTGAAAAAGTACAAAACAAAATGAAGAATGTTATAGACTTATTGTGTGGTCTATTTGAGAATTTTTTGTTTATTTTAGCAGTACTAAACTATCAAGTGGGTTATTAAAAAACTGTTAATTGCATATAAGTTAGAGATTTAAGGAACCTGTAGCATCTGAAAAGTTTCAGCATTGGATATTGAACATTAGATGTCAAGATCTCAGCATCAAAAGCTGCAAATATTGAGTTGTCATATCAGCTCAGGATAAATTCAGAGTTTGGTCTAAAATTGGTTAAAAGTTTCAATACCTGCAAGGTTGTAAACGATTAATGTCACCCATGAGATTCGCTGGCTGATTCACTGTAAAAGATAAGATGCTAAATTGAGTATAATTTTTTTTACTCTTATTCTGGCAAGCTGATGGCAACCATTTTTGATTGTGGTAGAAATGTCACTGAAACTGTTTTTTTTCTCTCATATCTGTCTAGAACTTACTTCATGACCAATTTATGTTCATTCATCTTTCAAGGTTGTCTAGCACTCTTTATCAGCAAACTCATTTACTCTTCTGTTCTGTTATTTAGACATCTATAAACTTGAAAGGAACTAACAGAGACTTTCTCTGGAAAATTTCTTTTTGTGCCACAAGACACTTTGACTAAGCTTAAGATTGTTCAGGTGAGATTTTTAATGAGGAGCTTAAGTTCTTTCAGATTTGCAAACAGAAATTTTTATTTTATACCATGAAACATTACAGAAAATAACTAAGCAATGACCATTTTTCTTTTAATGAAATTGAGAAACATGATATAAAAAGGACACGTCTCCAGTTCCTTTGTTAGAATATTCCTTCCCTGATTCAAAACTTATATTGAAGACTTGAAAAATGCTCAATTCATGGGGATATTTTTAAGCTGACATTTTTAATTAAAATAATTTTTTGATTTGTTTACAATTACAAAATTTCGTAGAGGTTTTGCTTAAGAATATTTGTTGTTATTTCAGTTTGATGACTAAAGATGTTCAGTTAACAATGCTATATATTTTAAAACATAAATAAGAGTCTTATATTTTAAAATATATCTTTAATGTAAAAAAGTGCTTTATATTCGATAACTTAAATGACTAATATTTTACAACTGAAATAAGAGTTTTATATTTGATAATATGACTTACAATTTACACTTTAAGTAAATACTGTATATTTTTTAACTTGAATAAGTTTTTTATATTTGATGATGTAACTGACTTATAATTTACCCATTAAGTAAGTACTCTATATTTTATAACTTAAATAAGTGTCTTATTTAAGTTCTAAGTTCTAAGTTGCTTACTCACATTGGCAAATATAAGTTTCTCATATTTTAAGAATTAAATGAATTTCTTGTACTTCAAAAGTTGAATGAATAATTAGGAGGGAATTCAAGAAAACCTCTTGTATATTTAATTGTTTTATTTTTTGGGGTCAAAATTTTACTCTGTATGAGATCCTAAAAATATTTTTTAAATATGATAAATTTTTTACATTTAATAAAACTAAAAAATAAATGTCTGTGAAGAAATCTGAGATTTTTTTTTTACCTAGGTTTGATTGATTGATTTGTTTTTTCCAGATTATCAACCTATTGAACATTTATTAAAACCAGAAAATATTTTTAGATTCTAAGAATTTTGGGGGTATAATAATGATTTACTGACACGTCCTACTATTTAACCTATATCAAGAGGAGAAGATATGAATTCACACCTTTCCCAAGGGTATTTGTGCACATGTGAATATAACAAAACTAACTGGAATTGGAACAAAGTCTTTGATTTCCAATCCCAAGCTATTATCCATTATGTCACCCATATATCTAAGATTACAACACCTCATATTCTTAAGCAGTCACCTATTTAGGTATGTACCAGGATTTTAATTACAAATTTTAATTAAATTTCTCTATTTTCATTAACTGCTAAATAATATTATCATAAAATATATTTTATTTGGATATACATGCTTTATTTTTCTCACCATAATTTTCTTTCATTTCGTTTTCCTATAACAAGTTACCATTGTAGTGGATGTGTTAATTATAATGGGTAAAAATATTTGTTGAGAATAGGCTGTGTGAAAATTAACGATTTCCACTAACATTAAAATCTCTATATTCATACATAGAATAAGATACAAAACTCAACGGAATGATTTCAAAACATAACAATTAGATTTATTAACGTTTGATGTACAAGCATGCGAACTGAAAAGGTAAGACAGAGTCGTGTCCCTTTGATTTGGTAATAGTTGTACCGGAGTTCATATTAAGAAAAAGTAATATTGAACTTGTAATTTAGAAGAATAGTTTGGAATTGTGAGTTCTAAAATTGGTAAAAGTTCAGGAGTGATTTCAGAGGTTGGTGAATGTTGGTAATTATCTTTAACATCTGGCCAGCAAATGACTAAGATGGGAGTTTCTGATGGTTACATCTTGGCACTTGGTAGCAAGGAATGAGAAGTACTACTCCCAAAGTTCACACGTGTTCGGTTTATATAATGGTCGTGTACCATGAGACAGGATCACAGCATATGAGCGGGAAAATAGATTGGTCGCGTGCAGGTGGTTTGATTGGTTGAAACTGACCAATCAGCAAGCAAGATTAGAGGTGATTGACCAATGAATACTTGTTATATTTATGTTAAAGTAGGATTTTACTTACATGATAGGAAGAGTGCATTTCCTAAAAAGAGGTAAGGCTGGTTTGTTGTGGAAGATTCCAAACCATATTTATGTTTTAACATATTTCCTGGTCAAATCACAATGAATTGTTTTACAAATTAGTCACAGTATTTTTATTTCTAATTTGCTTTTATTCATTCTTATTTTCTTAGGTTTAATCATTACATCTACATTTTATTTTAACATTTTCATTGATTCAGTGACAGATATATTTTAAAATATCTATAAGCTGTAAAAATGTTTCAAATCAACTGCAGCATCTGTTTTATAACATGCTTTAGAATAATTCCTATATACAAATCACAATGAATTGCTTGCAAATATAATATATTTGACCATTTAAATAAATGACATATTTTACTATATATTAGGTTGATGCAAAAATAATGATGTAATGTCGTTTTTTTGACGTTAAAAAATACGACAAAAAACGACATTATTATGTCATTATTTTTGCACCAACCCAATAAATGACTTATACTTGACAAAGTAAATAAATTATATTTTTCAATTTAAATAAATGACTTATATTTTACATTTGACTATATAAATAAAGGATATATTTTACAACCTAAATAAATGTCTTATACTTGACAACTTAAATAAGTGACTTATATTTGCAACTTGTAAAAATCTAATTTAAGACAAGTAAATCAGTATTTTCAAACATTCAAAAGATACTTTAGATTTGAGAATTATTAAATTATTGGTATTTGTTCAACCACAAGGTTTGCAAGCAAATATATATTGTTATTACAAATCCTGATGCAAAAAATACCTTTAATTAACTAAGTTTTAATAAAATGTAGTTATTTCACATATTAAAATTAGTTTAGTTTCCATAAATTAAATTTTTTGTTATGTGCATAAAAAGTGTTTTTTTTTTCTAATTACTGGAAATGAGTTAAGCCATAATTAACTTTGCGTCTTTAAATTCTGTTGCTTAATTTGTTTATTTATTTAATTAAGCATTTTTTCCTCTAAACTTTATTCAAGATGATTATAACTTCAGAATCTTCCAACTTTGTTGCAATAAACATAAAAAAAAGTGATTAAAAGCTAGAAGAATAAAAGAATTAATTTGAATGTTATTAATTTTATAAATCAGAGAAGTTTTCAAAATATTATTACTGCAATTGTCTGCTTAATCATACAGAAACTAATTAAGACTTATATAAAACACAATTTTCAGCTTTATTAATTCAGGTGTTTGACAGTATGTAGAACTGAGGGTGAAGGGATGTGTGAGTCATATTTTAATTCAGTGTGTTCCATGTTTGTCAGAATCATTGTTAGAATAATCCAAAACTTAAACTGGGTGCAAACTACCTGCATATGGAAAATGAATTGAGTAGGTACGTAAAAATAGAAAAGGGGTATAAATCCCAAGAAGAATCAGCAATATTATCATCCTGACCTGGCAGTTCGACTTCAGTCACTTTCCCACTGCCTTATGGTTACCTCTTTTATCTATAAATAGGAATGTGTCTTTTCTATAAATACTTTCATGGTAATTGCTTGGAGGAGCTCTTCGTTATAGCACTGTGGGGTTATCACTCACACCATAGGAGTAGTAGTAGTAGAATTTTAGGCTTCTTTTAAGAAGATAAAAACAGAAAAAATAAATGTACACTAGACAGAGAAGGCATTTTCATTATAATTATTATTATTATTATTATTATTATTTTATTTATTTGCAACAATAATAATATCCCTACAGTAACTATACTTTTCGAATTTAAGCACAGTACTAGACTGGTATTGATTTCCAGTTGAGCTGGCTAGATGTAACCATAAATTCTATGCTAACAGTTTCTTTTCCTGCACTTCTCGCTTGTGGAACTCACTTCTGGCTCCATTTTTTCCAGCCATTTAATCTGCAAAAAATTAAATGCAATGTCAATTGTTATCTACTGCCCCCCTTGATTACTCTTTTCTCTTCATGCTCATTATTAATATTTCTGTTCCTAATTCATTCACACCTAGTATTTCCCTGTGTCTTAGTGGCTTTATTGCCTTGCAGGGGGTGAAACTGATTTAAAGAAAAAAAACAGGTATATGTCTTCCCGCCACATCTGTTCAACTTCTACAGTGAGGCTCCCCTAGATGCAATGAAGACCCTGCCAGGATTTATTATAAGGTTGTGTAATGTTAGCAAGATAGGATACACAGATAGTACTGTTTCAATGGCCAACACAGAAAGAAAACAACAGGGTCTTCTAGTCAAGGTACTAAAGGAAAGCAAGAAAAAAGGATTAGCCATCAACTGCAAAAAGACAGAAATTATATTATTGAGAAAAATAAAAGAGACTATGATAATTAATTTTTTTTATGCCATGAGACATTACAGAAAATAACTAAGCACTAACTGTTGAACTTTTAATAAAATCAAGAAACATGCTGTCAGAAGGACATATCTCCAGTCTCTTCACTACAATATTCCTTTTCTGATTCAAAACTTACACTGAAGACTTGAAAAATGTTTAATTAATGGAGATATTTTTAAGCTGACATTTAAAATTAACATAATTTTTTGATTTCTTTATAAATAGAAATTTGGTAGAGGTTTTTATTAAAAAATATTTATTGTTGTGGCTTATATTTTAAAATATAAATAAGAGTCATGATTTAAAATATAAATGTTTTGACTTATATTCAATAATTTAATAACTGACTTATATTTCACATTTAATAATTTGACTTTTAATTTACACCTTAAGTAAATATTGGTATTTTACAAGATAAGTACCATCTTTATTACTATAAAACTCTGTGAACTTTCTTTGCTTGCTTGCTTGTGTGTTTGCCACTGTGCACTTGAAATCATATATAGAGACTGGGGGAAAGAAAGATGTGAATTTATTATCATGTAGAAAGTGAGGAGAGAGAAGGAAATGAATTGACAATGAGATCCAAAAGAAAAAAAAAACACTCTCATTTTCCACCTCTCCCTCTTTTCACCTCTGTGTGATTGTGTGCATGCTTACTTATATTTCAGCTTTCTTTAAAAAAATACAATATTTTAAATATTTAAAAAATATTTTTTGGCATGTTTAAAAAAAATTTTTCGAGTCAATATGATTTAAAAATATCTTTTGGCATATTAAAAAATATTTTTAAGTTAGTCTGATTTTAAAATATTTCAAGTGAATAAAAAATTTAAAAATACGATTTGTTTATATAGTAAGTATTTTTATTTCAACTTTCTTGAAACACAATTTTTTTAATGTTGAAATCAACTTCAGTGTTTTATAAACTGAAGTGTTAATGACCCAATGGGTCATGCATAGTACCAACTAAAATGTGCAAATCATTAATTGAGAACTACAAGAAGTGTGTTGGTTGCTGTAGAAGTGAATAATGTTTACTCTAAAAGTATTATGTATTCTTTCTTGTCTTGTATGAATACTTTTTTCACCTGTTAAAATTGATAAAATGGGATTTATTTCTATTAAATCAATTTTTTTCTGATTTTTATGCATATTTAGTTATTATGCATCTGTGTACAGTTAATTACATGAAAAGTATGTTTATTCATTCATTCAAAATACAATAAATTAAAAATTTCTGTTTCTCCCCCTACTGTAAATGAAGTTGTAACCTCTGACTCCCTGTTATCGAACTCCTTTATGTTTTTGGAGATAGACCCCCATAACCATATATATTCTTAACGTATATTACCCAGGGATAAGAATATCACATTTTGATCAACAGGAGTACACAGGGGAAGCACCCCACCAGTGATTTTTTTTTCCTTTTGATTTAAATTAAATTTAAATTTGAACGAGTGAATATCCAAAATATAGAAAGAGAAAGACAAGTTGGAGGTCACATCAGCAAGATCAAAATGAGATGTCAAGTTGAGCAAGAAATCACCCATCAGTGGGTAGTCTCTTACAATAAATACATATATATATACATATTCATATATATACATTTTATATATACATATTCTCTCAAAATACAATTTAGCTATCATATCAATATTGAAATGTGCTCATCAATTCATTCACTCAAGTATTGCATCACATACATATGATAGGGGTCAGTTCAAGCTGTTTTTGCATAACTCCCACTGAAATATTTTTTCCTTTGATTTAAATCAAAATTAAATTTGAACAAGGGAATGACTATTATCTTACTAATTATAAAACGCAGATTGTGTGTGTCTGTACGTTTATATATCGGATAGGATTTCTTACATTTTTCAACTGATTTCAACAAAACTTCACAGGACTACGCAAAATTACATTGCAGTGGTTCTAACAGCACCTGAAATTGGAAAAACACAATTGTTTTTGCACGAAATCAATTTGAAAGCACGATTA
>OZ010586.1:78509264-78699264 GCA_963932145.1 Acanthosepion lycidas
CGTCTTTTCAATTGTTTGTGCTGATAAGATGTTTAGCTGTTTCCCATTTGGTTGTTTATGGCTGTAAACATTTATGCAATGAGTAAAGCATACTATTGATAATTTTATCATTCTCTTTTACTTTTTTAATTTATTCAAATAGATGATGCGGTAAAGAGATAGAGGCAAAGAGGTAAGTCTATTATAATTTGGTCTCTCAAAAAAAGGAACTCTCATGATACACTTCCTGTGTCTAAGTATATTATTTCATTCATATTTTTAGTAATACTCAATTATTGCTCACCCATTTCCACTGAGTTCAAGTACATAGTTCCTGGCCAGGTGAACTCACACCATGTCCCCAAATTCACAAACCAATGCTTTAATCCACTAGGTTATCGTCCCATCAGATAAATTTCTCTACTGAACTTGGAGCCATAAACCTAACTTGCCTGCAGATTAATGCTGCTGCTTCTGCCTGTCATATTTTGACAGCAGCTTCTGCTGCCCATCATGTTTTGATTGATGCTGTTGAAGACTTTCACTCATTTGTCTTTCTTTCTTTATTGCCATATCAGTAAACTGTACACAGCCTACTGGGCCATTTGTGTGACAGAGAGAGTCTGGGAAGCACACACACACACACACGTATATTTTTTTTAGTGAAATGGGAGTGGATTTGAACAGCAAAATTAGATAAGAGTATTTTTGTTTACTTATGGTGAAACCTGATCTAGGACAGGAGCTGTACCCATTGGAACTGGGTCATTAGGAGACAATGAAAATGGTTGAAATAATTTTTATTGATTAAAACTTGGAATAGAGCTGAGTAAGAAAGAAGGACCTTTCGAATTCACATGATTTTGGTTGAAACAGCCAAAACCCCATGATAATCATGTGTGAAGTAGTAGGGTCATGGGTCGGTTATGACAAGCCAGGTTTTTCTGTATAAACGTGTAGTTATGCTGAAAAAGAGGCAGATGGAAGAGAGAGAGACAGAAGAGAATTAGCCCGGGCAAGAGTTGGGCTAGAGACAGTGGAGAGTCAAGTTGGAGACTCAAGAAGGATAGAAAGTGACATCAGAGATTGGAACGAAGCGTCCGCTAACATGTACTGTTGATATAAGTACCGCTGCTTCTGCTACCACAAATATTACTACTATTGTTACTACTGCTAAGGAGAAATGCCACTATAAACTTTAAGCTATGCACAGAAATCTTATTCCCCTATCGCAAGAGTCGTATATCATTCTGAGACGATTTAACAACAAGTTAACCATAACACACTCTCTCTCTGTCCAGAATCCATTGAATGCATTTTTATGTCAATTACTTTTCTTTTCTGTAACCTGTTTCTTTTCTCTACTATTCTTTTCTGCCATATAAAAGACATTAACAATTCAATCATTGAATAGTTGTTTGTCTGGCTTTCTGCCGATATTAATTTTTTTTTTACTGCATTCTAAATTTCTTAGTACAGACTCTCCAGCTGTGTCTACATTTTCAGTCGACCATGAATGGATGAACATCACTTCTGCTTTCTGGATCAAACTAAATACAATGTGGGCAAGAAGCAGGATTAAACCTGTGGACCGGTTGAATAATCTACAGATGCTCAGGGGACCTATGGCCACTCCCCTAAGTTTGGTTAGGACCGAGTAGACACCTCAACCCAGAGAGCAAGATGTCAGAGGTTGAGAAGCTGGGGAAAAAGTGTTAGATGTGAACTCAATATGACATTTGATCCAATTCACAATAGAAGAATAAAAATAATAATCAGCTAGCTTTCCAGTAACTGGGCCATGTGTACTTAAACTTGGTAGTAAGAAGATCCTAGAGAAATAAAAGCAAATAAACTGTTGGTATTGAGATTTTATCTTTGACTTAAAAAAATATACAAAATATTTCATTTTAAGTTGTTTTTAAAAGAAATGTAGTGTGGCCCCAAACTTTTTGCCCGCAGTGTGTATAGTCTGCAGATGTACGCAAACCTACAGATGAAAAGAAACCTTGAAGATAATGATAAAATTAAAAGAAATTAATTTCATTAGAGAAATATATATTACAAAAAACATTGATTAGTTGAGTTCTAATGAGCTGCAAATGAAAAAGGGTTTAATTAACATGGTTATAGCTCTTAAAGCATTTCTCTTTAAACACAAGTGAAACGTGCATTGCTTAGAATTTATTCATTGCTTTACACACAAATATATATATATATATATATATATATATATATATATATATATATATATATATATATATATATACATTCATTATAATTTTAACTTACAAGAATAATTTTAGCCAAATAATAATTTTCTACTCTCTACATCATCAATTTAAATAGAACTAATTATTGCATGTAATGTTTTCACACAGTTGATTTTTATACATAATAATTTAACTGATCATTATTATACAGGATGTCAAAATTTTAATTTTATTTTTTTTGAGTGTAGAGGCAAGTAGACATAATACACACTGGTTAAAAAACGAGGTATCTACTCAAATACAAGTATGCACTAAAAACAATGTCTGAAGTCATAAAAAGTATGGAGCATCAATTCTTGATTGTTGGTGATGAACATGTATACCCTAAGGTGGCGGTATGTGTAAACATAATTGTTTTGTAACCAAAAGCTCGGTCTATATAACAGTATTACTCGACCTCCTGTATCTGTTGAAGTTTCAGTGAGGATAAGAGGTATTTCTTTTGGAGCATCTTTTGTAACTTATGGCTGTAATGATCATCATCTGTATTCCAGGCTGGGGTGTAGTTTTATACTTACATGTATTACAAAGCCAGAAGCTCATTACTACACATACTTTTATAATTCAAATAGGAATGGATACGTTTGCCTGTCATATATCATGGTCTTTTGAACAGGAGTAGAAGTTTGTCTTTGTTTTCTTTTTAGGATTAGGTTTCTGGTTCATTGTGATGTATTTTTATTCTCTTTCATTCCCGGTAGTCCCTTGTGTCATACTGGTATTATTGCCTTGCTTGGGGTGAATTGATTAAAAAAAAGGTGTGATTGGTGCAAAAATAATTTCGTTTTCTCACATAGTAACATATGTGAGAAAACGACATTACTTTTACACCAACCTAATAGATAAAATTAAGAATTTAGAGAACTACAACTTAATTAGAAATTAAATTTTATACTAGTGTGCTAGTAACTCCACCATATCTCCCAGGATATCTGCCAGTATGACCCCCAGCTGTCACTCTATTCAGCACTATAAAAGCAAGGATCATGAACTCTATTTCTCTTCATATGAACATCACACACTTACACACACATTCATTTTTTTTAGACAATGTTGAATCATATTAGTCTTCATCTTCATCAGCAACAAGTCACACCTCTTCCTGCTGCAAATTGTTGACCAATAGTAATCTCTTTTTATTAGAGGCTTGTAGCACTAAATGTTGAATTATCTCCCTTACATTTCCATTCATTTTTTTTTTTATCAAGCCTCATATTCTTTATCCCCTTTTGAATTTGAAATGTCATGCATTAAATATTTTTGTGAATTTATTTTATAGTGATGAAAGAAGTTATTATAATCATGAAGTGGAAAGATTATATTGACTCAGTTGCTAGGTCTGCTGTTAGGAAGGTTGGTTCATTGTCTTGTGCCAGATATTTTTTTTTCATCAGAATCCACCTTGCACATTTATAAATCTCCATTCACCCATGCATTTGAATATTGCTGCCATACCTGATCTGGTGTTCCTACTATATATCTCGAGATTCTTGACAAAATTCAAAGAACGATCTGTAATAATATTGATACTGACCTGGCATCTTGATTTCAGTACCTTTCTCACTTATGTGATGTGGCTGTCTAATGTCTTTTTTATAAATATTTCCATGGCAATTGTTCTGATGACTTTTTCCTTCTTAATGCCTGACTGCTTGAATTCAAGCATGCTACTAGACTGACGTCTTCTGTTTTCCTGAAACCTGTTCTTTTTTATCCTTCCTTCTCACTTCTCCCCTAATGTCTTCTCATTATCTTTCACTCTCAGTAACCCCTTGTGTCCTCATGGCATTATTGCCTTGCTTGGGGTGAAATGATTAAAAAAATGAATTATTTTTCATTTTATTTCTGATGTCTTCCATTTTAAATCAAAGTTGTTAGAGCCAGCATTTTCTTATTTGAATTATTTTAGTTTCGTTTTACAAATTCTCAGTCATTTTGGTCCCAAATATTAAATTATAAATAATTTTTTTAATTTTGGAAAAATAATTAAAATCATATTGCATTTTGGATACCATTTTTATTTTATTTCTGATGAATGGCTTTCAGAATCGAAAAGAAGGCTCAGAATTTGAAGTTAGTTAAAGAAATTAAGATATACAGAAATTGTTTCATTAAATCCATCAATATCCAGTGAAAAGTATCAGTCTTTCATTTTTATCCAGCAAGCTGAATTTGACAGCAAGTAAATTTCCTTTACAATATTTTTCACCAAATATCATTTTTCTTACAAAGCATCTTTTATTCATTCATGTTATTCAAATATTTTTTCCTACGAAAATGTTCCATTTCTCTTATATACTTTATCCTTCTAAAAACCAAGATGAGAAAACTTACAAAAATGATCATGAGACAGTGTAACAATAGATATTTTTAACAATAAATGTCATAATTCCAACTGTCTATTGGTTGGACATATTGTTTGTCACAATTTATGGGATAAACATCATAATTCGGTTTTGGTCTTTAGATGTTGCTTACCTTGTCAGATTCTTTTCTTCTGCTACCATTCTGGTGAGAATGGAATTATGAAACTGCATGAAAACAGTGAGACTCAGGAAGCAATCATGAAATGGTATGATTCAATCAAGTAAGAAATGGTAACAAGAGAGTTTTTTTTTCTATTTATATAAAACGATGTGTTGAACCTGGAAAAGCAAAAAATATTTCCTGTTTGATTTAGTTTTTCCACATACAACTTTTTCTCTCTAAGATTTTGTTCTCAGTAAAATAGTTAATTTTTAGATTCAAGAAACTAATCAGTCAAAAGTTTTCTTCATGTTAAATATTGTAATATTCTGTACCCTTTGTGATCATTTTAACAATCTCTTCTCTCATTTAAATATTACTCAACTAATTATCAGTCATGTTACAGAGTAACATTTTCTGTCTACTTCTCTGTATGTATTAGTGTGATATATTCTTAAATGTAATGCCAAAGTACTTTTTTATAACCAGCTTCTAATGTGTAACACTTTCATTTTACAAGGCAGAGTACCTAAATAAGGTCTGTAACATTAAGTTGTCCCAAAAGTTTGTAAACACTTGCAAAAAATTGAATTTTTATGCAATTTTTAATTGTTTTTTTTTACTTTATTGTTAATTTTGATAATTTTGGAAAAATGTTATTTGATTAAAATTTTTATTTAATTGTTTTTTGCATTTATATTGTTATAGTGATCTTCATCTTTGTATTCCAGATGGCAATTGATAAAATTGAGCTGCGAGTTTTGATTTGTTACTGCTGGAAGCGATGTCTTTCAACCAGAAAAGCTGCAGAAGAGATTTGTGCTGCCGAAGGTGAAGGAACAATTGCATATGCGGCGATCTCAGAGTGGTATAAGCGTTTCGATTCTGGCGACATGAGTCTTGAAGATAAGACTCGTTTGGGACGGCTGTTAAAGTTAGATGATGAAGACTTGAAAACGGGGTTTGACATTGTGCCTTCATCGAGCACTCGAGAATTGGCTGATGAGCTTGAAGTTGGCAAATCGACAATTCACCGACACTTGAAGCAACTTGATTTTGTTCACAAAAAGCCGCGCCAAGATCCGCACGAACTCACCGAAGCACAAGCCAACAGATGAGTTGAAATTTTCCGTCAATTGCTCAGCAATCCATTGGACGAGAGTTTTTGGAAATGCATTGTGACATCAGATGAGAAATGGGTCTATCTGGTCCAGCACAATCGAGACAAGCGATGTTGTGCGTTTGGTGGAACTTTGAAGGAATCGTGCATTTTGAGTTGGTTCCGAATGGTCGTGCCATCAGTGCCGAACTTTACTGTCAGCAACTGGAGCGGGTTTACGAAAAGTTGAAGCAAAGTACCCGGCTCTGATCAACCGAAAGCGCTCTTTGATGCAGCAGGACAATGCCAAGCCACACACCACCAGGAAGACCGAAGACAAGTTTGAAGAGCTGGATGGCGTTGAGGTTCTGCCACATCCAGCATACAGTCCTGACTGTGCTCCATCAGATTATGGCCTTTTCCACTCAATGCAACACTCTCTGAAGGGCTGCCGATTTGTTTGATAAAGTCAAGGAAGCGTGTCAAGAATTCTTTGATTCGAAGCCAGCTGAATGGTACTTTCACCAGATCTAAAAGCTTGCAGATCGATGGCAGAAAGTCTTGGAAAATGATGGTCGTTATTTTGAGGAATAATTTTTGTTGTTTTTGCTATTACTTGGCAAGTAAAATTTCAATTTTTGCAAGTGTTTACAAACTTTTGGGACAACCTAATATCATGATATTTTTTTACTATAATATCAAGTTACTTTTTAACCAGCTTCTGATGTGGGGCAATTTTCTGTTCCCTTCTCTCTCTGTAATATACATTTTTAGTGAGATGTCATGATGAATTTCTTAAGGTAATATTAATGTCTATCTTTAATGTAATATCCCTCATTATTAATTGTAATATCATGATAAATCCTTTAATCTAACATCAAGATACATATTTATGATGTAATATGATACATCTTTAAAGTAATATCACACTACCTCTTTCATGTCACATGTTGATAATTACCTTAATGAAATATCCTGATATTTCTTTAACCATTTTTGCCTTGGCTGATGCTAACCTCCATGCAAGCAACTCATTGCACCTTCTTGATCTCACGTTTTCCACGATAACAATGTGAAATGATTATATTGAATCACTTGCTCTGTTGGCTGTTAGGAAATTTCGGCCATTGCAGTTATCCTACTTGACTTTGCAAAAAAGCTGTCACTAGTGGGAACTCTTTAAGCCTATAAAAAGGCATGCATTTATCACCCTAGCTTTTTTTTACAGCTTTTCAACTTTGGTTTTAAGATGTAGTTGCACTCGGGTAAAGTGTCCCCTACTGGGAACATTCATTTTCATGATTTTTCTCTCTTGACTTTTGTACTCTCTCATCCACACTTGTTACACACACAGGAACAAGGTAGTTTTCATCACATGTAATTTCTTTTGTTAATATATGCATTGTTTGTTTTACATTTATTGTTTTGTGTTATTGGTTTTTTTAATTGAACTCATATTGTGTCTGACAATATTGTTTATAGGGTAAATTTTCCAGGGGCCCATAAATATTTACTCTGATTCCTGCAACATAATGGTGACTAACTATTTGCCCAAGCATATAAGTATTCCTACAAATGCTGAGATGTGCCAAACAGTTTTTATTGCCAGAATTCATCTTTTATAAATTCACCATTCATTTGTGCCTGGAATATTGCTACCATATCTGGTCTGAAGATTTTTGACAAACTACAAGTAAGAGTCTGTTAATCTTATTGGTACTGACTGACATCTTGACTTCAGTCACTTTATCATTGTCGTGAGATGCCATTCTCTCTGACTCTTCTATAAATATTTTCATGGCAATTGTTTCAATGAGCTCTCTTCCTTGGTACCACAACCATGTGAATTTAAGTGTACTACTAGATTGGCTTTTAGGTCTCATTGTTTTACTGTTGTAAGAGATAGATATAACTGTAAGTTCTATTCAAATGGTTTATTTTCTCTCACTTCTCTTCACTTGGTGATTCCTTATCGAATTCTCTTTTGATTTTTTTACTTCCCTCCCACCTACCATCTTCAAAAATTTAAGTCTTTCGAAAATCTATTCTTTTAATATCCTTTGTCCTCACTCAATTCTCTTTCACTTTCAGTAACCCCTGATGTCTTAATGGCGTTATCCTCTTTGAGAAATCTACTTAATAATGAAAAAATTGTTATTGTAACAATAGTCTATATAATATATATATATATATATATATATATATATATATATATATATATATATTATGAAATGGACTACATTTGATAATTATTGTAATATATTTTATTGTTATATGATATTTTAAATATTTAAGTAAATGCTCTGCTTGTAATAAACAGAGCATTTACTTAAATATTTACTCCATTCCATAATATATGACATCATTTGTTTACGTTAACATACACTTTGAGCAGATCTAAGTGTTCGAGAGGAATCATGGAAAATCTGTAGTTTAAAAGCAGTAATTAAAAGCAAAAAATAAAATTTTTACCAAAATACTCTTACACACACATATATATAAGGTATGAAATATATATATATATGTATGTATATTTTAATATATTATTTGTTTATATGTTATTTTTATAGATACAAATATTTAAGTAAATGCTCTGTTTATAATAAACAGTATTTACAACATTTATCATCCTGAAATATCAGAGAAAATATGCATTCTCCAACAGGAATTGAACCTCTATCCTACACAGAACTATCATATAACTTGAAGTGTTATACCAGTTTAGCTACATAGGAAGCATCTGGTTAGCAATGCTGAATTAATGCTTTTAAACTACTAACTTCCCATGATTTATATATAAAAAAACATATAACATATCTATATAAATAATGTATAACAATAAAATATATTAAAATAATTGTTGGACTTAGTGCATTTCATTATATATGATGTCATCTGTTTATATTAAGATACGTTTCCAGCAGATATAAACATTTGATGGAAATCATGGGAAGTTTGTAGTTTAAAAGCAGTAATTCAACCTTGCTAACCAGACTCTTCCTCTGTAGCTAAATGGTATAGCACATCAGGCTATATGATGGTTCTATGTAGGATACAGACTTGCTTTCTGTTGGAGAACACATATTTTCTATGAAATTTCCCAGAAAGGCTGGTAAATGTTATCAATACTGTTTATTATAAACAGAGCATTTACTTAAATATTTGTGTCTATATAAATAATGCATAGCAATAAAATATATTAAAATTTATATAATATAGAATTTTAATTATATGCTTTCCTGCCACCTATAATATTTAAAAATTTAAATGCCACATCAATCACCATCTTCTGTCTTCCTGAATCATATTCCATTATTGTCCTCATTTCACTTCTCACTAAAGTTTTTCTCTTTCAGGCCCTGTTATGGTGATGATTAAAATAAAACAAAGAACAAACCTAGAAATGCAATGTCAATCACTATCTTCTGTGTTCCAGAATCCGCTTCCTTTTTTTGCCCTTTCTTCTTACTAAAGTTTTCTTCTTTATTACGAGTAACCCTTTGCACCTTAGTGGCATTATCATCTTGCTTGGGGTGAATTGATTAAAATGAAAGAGAGAAAGATAAAGAACCTAAACCTGCAGTGTCAATCACCATCTTCTGTCTTTCAGAATCCTCTTCTTTTTTTTTGTCCTTTCTTCTAAAATTTTCTCTTTTTCTTTCATACCGTGAAACCCCTTGCATCATCGTATTATTGCCTTGCTTGGGGTGAAATGATTAAAAAAAATAATTTAAAATATATAATATGGATTTTTAAAATTGTTTATCCTTTTTCAACATCTTTCACCTAAGGCGATCAGGGTTAATTTGTTTATGCTGTATTGAATCCAGAGAATTTTTACTGAGAGTGCAGACCTTCTTACTTAATCTGGAGTTAATATTTCCACTATTTTACATCAAAGCTTAGGATCAGCCTCAGTGGAGTTAAAATATTTATAAGCTGTTTTAATAAACATTTCTGATAGTTTTCATTTTTAATTTACTGCAATAAGATTCAACATCTACCATCATTCATTTTGTTTGTGGAGCATTAAAATTTAAATTGCAAAACTACACAAAAGAATTTAAATTTTAAATTATTCTAAAGTTGTATAATAAGAATTAACATGTAATACATGATTATTTTGAAAAAAAAAAATCATTTGTCTTTTGTTTATTCCACCTGGGATAATCACTATTCTGTTTGAATTTCTGGGGATAAATTATTATTTATATTTAAACCAATGTATTCATCTTTACTGTTATTATCACAATGTTTTGTAATTTCCAGCTTTTTTCAGTGAAGGAAAACAAGAAGAAAGGACTAAATATAAACTTCAAGGATACAGAATGCATGGTTATCAGCAAAAGGATGAGCCTAAAATGCAAATTAAAAGTCAGTGATGCTAAAATCAATCAAGCAGAGAAATTTAAATATCTGGCAAGCGTTCTAACAGAGGAAAGAATGTGTGACACTGAGATCCAAAGACATATTAGGATGGCCAAAGATGAATTCCAAAAGCTAAACAGAGTATGAAGAGACAGTTAAATTTTCCTTAGAAACAAAGATAAGAGTACTGAACTGTTACGGGATATCTGTCCTCCTGTATAGCAGCAAATGCTGGACAATCTCATCAAAGATGAAGAAGAGACTTGAAATCCAAAGGCATATTAGGATGGCCAAAGATGAATTCCAAAAGCTAAGCAGAGTATTAAGTGACAGAAAAATTTTGCTAGAAACAAAAGAGTACTGGACTGTTACATGATATCTGTCCTCCTATATGACAGTGAATGTTGGACAATCATCTCAAAGATGAAGAAGAGAGCTGAAGCAACAGAAATAGGGTTCTACAGAAAGATGCTGAGGATACCATGGGCCGAACAAGTCAGCACAAATGAGGTTTTGGAAAAAACGGACACAAAAAACCTACTTAAGATCAGGAAGAGGTAGTTTAAATTTCTGGATCATGTAATGAGGAAGGAATGCTTGGAAAACCTGATACTCACAAGACAGATTGAGGAAGGAGGAACAGGGAAAACAATGTAACATACTTGATGAGCTTGAGCAAATGGATAGTAGAATATGGTTTTGGAGAAGTAACAAAAAGACAAAACTTATTATGAGTTACAAGGAAGAGGAAGATGGAAGTTTATTTGGACAACTTACTTCCAAGAATTGTTATTCTGTGGAACAGACTCTCAAGAGGATGTTTCTCAGATCACTACACTCTTAACATCTTACCCTGAACTATAGCCAGTCACAATGAATAAATTTCTTCTTGAGGGGAGGCACTTTGCTTTGAAAGAATATTGAACCTCAATCTCACACCTGGTCTCAAGTGGAACTCTTATATACAATCCATCGATGAACGATATAGGCAAAATGACTGATTCCCTGTACCATTTCAGTAAGTACCTGACACCTCATGCTATCCTCTATAAAAGCCAGATCAAGCCTGCAATAGAGTACTATTGTCATATTTGGGTGGGAGCTGCCCAGTCCTCACTTTCCAGTCTTGATAGAATTCAAAAGTGTCTCTGAGTCCATGTTAGAGAAGAATTTTTTTCCACCCTTTCTTTCAAAGGTAGAATATAGCAAGCCTCTTGCTGCTATATCATTACTTACATGGAAAGTGCTTGAACAAACTACATTTCTTGGTTTGGCCAGGTCCAACCTTCATGGCTAAGACCAGCCATACCACTTACATTGTAGCAAACCATCCACAATCCTTCTGTATTCCATCAACAAGAAGTAAGTTCTATTAGGTTGGTACAAAAATAATGACGTAATAATGTTGTTTTTTGATGTATTTTTTAATGTCAAAAATTACATTATTACGTCATTATTTTTGCACCAACCTAATATTTGACCATCTTCTTGCTGCAAACCATTTCTTAGTAGAACAGGCTCCCAAGAGGATGTTTTCCTGATCGCTGCAATCTTAACCTGTTCAATAAAGTTAACTGTTATCTTCCCCTGATATCCATATAAACTACCCCTTAATGTAACCCTCTACCTTGAGTCGTCCCCATGCACTGTACAGGGTTAAACTTACTGTAAAAAAATAATTCTAGTTTTATACATTACCTTTCCTACATATCTTCATAATCTTCACTTCATAACTCCTCCTCTTATTTTCATACAAAAACTTAATTTAATAACCCTCAACTTTGAGTGGCTCTTGGACCTTGTACTGGGTGAGTCTATCAACAATAGATAGTACTGGTCTTTCTGTGACAAACAGGATTGGCGTTCTAACCCACTACCCAACTTTATTTGTTTCATATTTGCATTTTCTCTTTAATTACTTTTGGTTGCAATATTTGGTGCGTTTTGGTTGATTATTCTCTATTTCCCATCCATGTTGCTCCAAATGTAATTTTCACCCTACAGCATTTATCCCACTGATACGACATCGCAAGCCTATTGCAACTCTGTTAATACTTCCATGGAAAATGTTTAGATGACCTCCATTTTTTAGATATACTAAACCAGAACTTTAAACTCAAAACCTGACTTGCTACATCCACAGGGTTTGAATCACCCTAATTTCCTACAAATTTCTTTGATAAGAATTGTGTTCCACACTTTTCCCCAAGAACTGCTACTTTGTGGAACAGACTCCTGTGTGGATGTTTCTCTGAACACTACAATCCTAACCTCTTCATGTCTAGGTTCAATCATTATTTATCCAACATATTCTTATAATATTCTTCCTTTTATCTCTCTATATTTCTGAGATGAGGTATTGTAACTATTTACACTATTTACACTGTTCAGACTGTTTCCCTCATCTTTATTGTCATATTCACAAGAATTTGGCTGTTGTAGGCTCTGGATTTCTTTAGATGATATATGCTGGAAAACATGGCCCAGTAGAGAAAAAGTTGGTTGAAATAATCCAGTTCAATACCCAGCCACAGCAGAGGTGAACAAAAAAAATGGGAAATTTGAGTTACTGAAGAAAAATAATTGAAACTGAAATATCCAGAAAAAGGAAAAAAAAATGGAACTTAAAACAATCTACATCAGAGGATGAAATAAAGGGTTCAGTTTGAAATTCCAATGTGTATCACCTGAAGATGGCCGGAGTGTATAATGGCTGAAATGTCATAAATATAAGAATAAAGCTGAGAACAACAATCCAATGTAAATTGTGGAAATAGTTTCTCTTCTTATATTTCATATCACACACCTCGTTCAGTAATCCTCTACCTTGAGTGCCATCTGTAAACTTGTATTGGGTAAACATTAGTAGCAATAAAAGAAAAGAAATTACCTGGAAAAAAATTAAGGCAATTTAAAACCTATTCCAGATGTAACCCATCAACAGAAATAACATCAAAGAAAAGCTAGTCAAAAATTAATAACAAAGACACTGCTTTATCTAAAACATTTAGACAATTTAAAACTATTATTAATGAGCTGCTTTTTATAACTGTTTTCTTATGACTTTATTTTTAATTTATTACTCTAAAATGCTATGTTATTTCAGTCCATCCAATGATGGAGCTGTAAAAATCAGTATAAAGAAGATGTAATTATTTCGAAAACAGATTTGGAAGAGTCAACTTTTATTTACCCCAAATTCTCTAGTAAATCTTGAAAAAAAATTGTTTTCTATGAGTTGCCACTTAAGAAGCAAACAAATAAAACACGAAAAAGAAATTTAAAGGCAAAATCAATCATATTGCAGAAGAAATTCAGATTTATCTCTCGTGAATAACTGAACCATTAACTTATCTGACTTACACTATGTTTTTTAAAATTTGATAAAAATTATATGTTGATCTTTCTCTTAATTAGGGAACCAAGCATTTGTACTGTAGCCAACTTTAAAATAATGCCCTCAGACAATAATATGGCTTTCTCTCTTGAGGCCTATGTACTGAAAATGGGGGCTATGCCGATGACTTAAGTATTTATAGTTGTGATGAGAATAATCTTGAACAACAAAAATCAATATCCTCTAAAAAGTGTTCCAAGAACTCAAGGTAAACCTTTCAAAAGCAGAAACTATGTTCTGAAATTGGAATGAAAGGAGAGGTGGCAGTTACACTGAATTCGTTATAAAAATCCAGGATATGAATTTAGTAAATACTAAACTCTTCAAATACCTTGGTGTATGGATAAGCTATAACAAATTTAGTATAGGAGATAAGGTAATTGTGTATACAATAGGTTATACTAAGATTACTTTTGCACAGCACCTAATAAAACATAGAATATATATATATATGTATATATGATAATATATAAATGGCTTTTAAAATTTTTTATCACAGTGGAATAAAAAATATTAATTAAGAATTAAGAAAATAAAAATTAAGATGTTCAAATGTAAGGGAACCCTTACATTTAATATTTAGTGACTCCTCCTTTTGAGGTTAAAATATCAACCAGTCTTTTTCTATAATTTTTAAGAATTTTCTAGCAATCTTTTTCCATTCTTATTGGCAAAAATTAAACTTGCTTGATATTGCCTGGGATTCTTGCAGGTAAAGAAATTTTCAATTAGATTTAGATCAGTACTTTGACTAGGCCATTCCAAGACATTAAATTTCTTTTTTTTGAACCCATTCTTTTCAGGATTTTTTTCAATATATCAGATCATTGTCCTGTTCGAAGATCCAGCCTTGACCTGAACCCAACTTTTGAACTGAGAGCAAAACATTTCCATTCAAAATTGCTTGTTATCATGGAGAGTTCGTTGTACTATTAACACATACTATTTTATCTGTTCCATCTGCAGCAGTACCCACAAATCATAATGCTGTCACCACCATGTTTAGCTGTTGGCACCAAATTCTTCTCTTCAAAAGTAGTATTAGAAGCTTGCCAGACATATCACCTATCATTTTTTCCAAAAAGCTCTAGCTTGGTCTCATCCAACTATAAAACCTTTTTCCAGAATGTTTTTAGCATATTAATATGAGCTTTGGCATAGATAAGATAAGCTTATTTGTGCTTTTTTCTAAGCAGTGGCTTTTTTAGCCATGAAGACTGTCAACATTAAGATTTCATTGCATTGTAGATGTATCACATTGATTCTGACATTGGCCAGGGAGAATTGGAGAACCACAAAAATCACATCAAAATTTTTCTGGGATTGCTGAAGTAGATGTCTCCTTGCCCTTGCAACTATTTTTATGTCAGCTAGTTCTTGATTGTGATGTCATCATACCAAAGGCCTTCTATTTATAAATAATTTTTTGCCTGATAGAGATGTGCACTCCAAATAGTTTTGGTAGTTTTTAGTAGCCTTTTCCATCATTATAACCTTCAACTATGTGACTTTTTAAAGCTTCAAGAAGCACTTTTGAGCTTGGCATATTTTGATTTTTTTTAATTTTGTCTCTAACTGCACCATTTTGCATACACAATAAGTTATATTGTTGAACTGCAATATACACAGCTTAGCAAAAAGAACATGTCATTTTGATTTTTATAAGTGCAATAAAATTTTTACACTGGCAATCATGTAAAACAAAAATACTGAGTGTAAATGTAAGGGTTCGCTTATTTTTCAGATCTTAATTTTTAATTAATATTTTTAATCCGGCTTGATAAGTTTTGAAAGTGATTGTCATTCATTTAATAAAGGTTTTTCTTAGTGAATATATTGTTTAATTAAGATTTGCTGATTATCAGTAAAAATAGGCAAATTTTTTTAATGTTATCTTTGGGATTCACTTACTTTTGAACAATATTGTATGTATGTGTATATTATTGTTAATATTAGCATTCACAATTTTAATTTTTCTATAGATTATTGCCTCCAGAAAGCCAGTAATTACTTAGAAATATTTTAATCAGCCTTTCCTTATCCTAAACTTCTCTAGTCTAATTAATTTATTTAGTGAATTAAGTATAAAATGTTGAAAGACTTGCTCAAGGTTTTATGTTAATTTCTGGAAATGAAGTACAAGTCAGCACATATTTATGTTATTCTCTTAACATCTATTCAATTGTTAGAGTGTCATCATTTTTGCTGTTATGTCATAACGTTTTGCACTTTACATTTTGGCCTTCTTCAGCTGGAAATTTCTGAACCAAACACTTTATTCAATTCAAGGGTGTAGTGTCATGGCTGCTTGGCTGCTTTCTTAAGCTATATGAGAGTAGCCTGTTTTGTCTAATCATCACCGGAGGACAGCTTGTTTGACTCTGAATTTTTCCTATTCACATTGTAGAGCTTCACAAGTTCTAGTTAAACAACCATACTTTGTTGATGGATAGAGTCTTTCAGCATTCTGGGAACTGACTTTGCACAAATCATTTATTATATATATGAGATGACACTAAATTGATAACACCACACTGGCTACTATGTATATGTTCACAGATATTTGCATTATAGATACTCACATCAAATATAAGGTTCAACGAGTTTAAACATATACCTATACACAGGGACATATGTTCTACCACTCCAATTCTTGTCATTAAATCGAGTTTCACCTTTCTCCTTGGGATTGCCATGGATTCTAGAGACTTATCTACTTTTTGTGTTAACATTATGTGCAGCATTTCCATAAACACTTCATTAACCACCTGTGAATATTTGCAGCTCTTGTCACTAAATGCAGTTTCACCTGTCTTCTTAGGATTGCATGGACTCTACAGTTTCATCTGCTTTTTCTTTCATCAAAGGCAGCATCTCCATAAATATTCATTACGCAACTGTGAATGTTTATACATCTTTCTTGTCCCTAAATGCAGTTTCACATTTCTTAAGATTGCCATAAACTCTACTGACTCATCTGCTTTTTGTGCTTACATCAAGTGCAACATTTCCATAAAAATTCATTAAACACATGTGAATATTTGAAGCACTTTCTTGCCACTAAATGCAGTTTCACCTATCTTTTTCAGATCGACATAGACTCTACTGATTCATCAGCTTTTCTACTTACATCAAGTGCAGTATTTCCATAAATATTCATTTACCACCTGTAAGTATTTGCAGCTCTTACTTGTCACTAAATACAGTTTCTGCTTTCTTTTTAGGATTGACATGGACTCTACTGCTTTTTGTGCTTATATCAATATATAATATACAATTATATATTAACAACCTGTGAATGTTTGCAGTTATTTCTTGAAAATAAATGCAATTTCACCTTTCTTATGAGGATTGCCATGGACATTACTTACTCACATGATTTTGTACTTTCATCAAGTGCAGCATTTCCATAAATATTCATTAAAATCGTGTGATTGTTTGCAGCTCATTCTTATCACTAAATGCAGTTTCACATTTCTTTTAAGCATTGCCATGAAATCTATTTACTCATCTGCTTTTTTTTGCTTGCATCAAGTGCAGCTTTTCGATAAACATTCATTAACCACCTTTAAATTATTGCAGCTCTTTCTTGCCACTAGATTCACATTTCTTTTTAGGATTGCCATTGACTCTGTGGACTCATCTGCTATTATTGCTTACATCAAGTCCAGAATTAGCATAAAAATTCATTATCCACCTGTGAATATTTGCAGCTCTTTCTTGTCACTAAACACAGCTTCACATTTCTTTTTAGGAGTGCCACCGACTTGACTGTCTCGTCACCTCGTACTTACATCAAGTGCAGTATTTTGATAAATATTCAGTAAACACCTGTGAATTACTGCATTCCTTTCTTGTCACTAAATGCAGTTTTGCCTTTCTTTTTAGGATTACCATGGACTCTATTGACTCATCTGCTTTATGTGCTCACATCATGTGAACCATTTTCTATAAACATTCATTAACCACATGTGAATGTTAGCAGTAATTTCTTGTTAATAAATGCTGTTTAACATTTATTTTTATGATTGCCATGGAATCAACTGTTCATCTGTTTTTCATTTATGTCACGTTCAGCATTTCCATATAAATTCATTAATGACCTTTGAATGTTTACAAAATGCAGTTTCACCTTTCTTCTTTGGATTGCCATGGACTCTACAGACTCATCTGCTTTTTGTGATTACATCAAGTGCATCATATTCATTAACAACCTGTGAATATTTGCATCTCTTTCTTGTCTCTAAATGCAGTTTCATGTTTTTTTTGGATTACCATGGACTCTACTGACTCATTATCTTTGTATGCTTACATCATGTGCAGTATTTCCATAAACATTTATTAACAGCCTGTGAATGTTTGCAACTCATTCATTTCACTAGATATAGTTTCATCTTTCTTTTTAGGATTGCCATATCCTCTATTGCTTCATCTCTTTTTTCGTGCTTACATGAAATGCAGCATTTCCATAAACATTTGTTAACCACCTGTGAATGCTTGCAACTCATTATTCTTCAGTTCTATGCATTCTCTGTGTGTTCAGTAGGGTAGCACATTTTATAGTCTATTATGACTAGTAAAACAGAAGGTAACTACACAATTTTTTTTCTGGGTTGACAGATATTTTATGTTTTATATTAAGAATTTCTGACTATTTTAATATTGAGTTAAAAGTAGCATTTGTTTCATGTTTCAACCATTGTTTTGTGTCAGTAATAATGGCATTTTTAAGTAATCTTTTATACATATGAATTCATAACATTATACTTCATTCAATGAAATATTTTCTCTAGTTTTATTCAATGTTCTGCTATTTTTCAGTTCAACTACACATTCCATCATACAAGAACAATTCCGGTTTTGATTTGACGAATTCTTTGAGGAATTTCTTGTAATGTGTGTAACATGTAATATAATATTTTATTTACTTCTGGATACCATGAAAATAATATAGGCCAAATTGAGGGCATATGGTCACAGGTCTTTTTTAACATTTAGTCTTTTCCCTGTGATGCTATAGGAGCTTCTCTCCCCTTTCATTATGCCCTAAGTTCAGCTTGGCTCACTTCCTGTTTGTTTTGGTGCAACAATTGATATACTTTGATGTCTCATCCTACTCAATATTCACTCTTATTCAAGAGATGACATATTATTGATAGCAAACACAAAAGGAGATGTGCAGAACTCCTAGAAGATGTTATAAATGAAAGCAAGGAGAACAGCTCCAGATACAAACTATGAATCAGAGAATTCAAAATTAAACAAGTATGAGAATTTAAATAGATAGGAAGTGTTCTATCAGAGATGCATTAGAATAACAGAAGATGCCTTCTAGAAGCTAAGTGAAGTCTTGTTATAAACTATGCAAGGGTTTATTGAGGTTGGGGGAAAATACCTAAACAATAGCTCTCCCAGCTGCTATGAGAGTAATAGCCAGAGAAAGGAAATAGGATAGGAAGTAATAAAATGACACTACCTCAGAAGGTACAGCAACTTTAAGAACAAAAGGCTCATGAGACTAACTTCACAAGACACTGAGTCTCACCCACTGCTGACTGATGGTTTTCCTGTTGCTTATATTGACAGGTGACAGACAAGTTGCAGAGAGGCATATTCCAAGTTGTCCCAGTGCTCACGGAAAATCTGGATGAAACTGGTTTTCATAGACATCTCCACCTCTTTTGCATCTGTATTGATGTACATTTGCCATAAGTATTTAGAAACATGAAAATTTCATTAGAAATAAAGAAAAGAGTGATTATCTGCTCTGTAATATCAGTCTACCTTTATTTTAGGGAATGCATGACAATTTCTCCACTGATGAAGATGAAACTTGAAGCATTAGACATGTGGTTCGACAAAAGGATGCTGAGAATACAATAGATGGAGCATGTGAGTAATGAGGCTGTTTTTAAAGAAAATAGAAACAAAATGGTGCTTATACATAGAATCAAAAATAAATAGTTAAAATTTCTAGAAATATATAATAAGGAAAGAGGGCTTAGAGAATATATACTCACAAGAATTATTCTGAATGCAAGAAAGACTGAAGGAAACTAAATGAGCTTATGTATATGGATGGCAGAGCAGGTATGTGAGGAGTGGTAAAATAACAGACATTGCTCAGATTTTATTTATTTCTTTAATGGCATCTCAACTTCTTATAGGTCATTTAATGTCAAAATTAAATTTTCTTGGAGTAATAAAAATATGATATGTTATTCTGCTTTCACAATTGAATCCATGGTAGATGATACTCAGCTTTTGTGCTTATACATGTTTGTATGGACATAATTACTAGAGGTGATGATATGTGTTTTTTATGCTGTAGTTTTGTTGAAGTTATATTTTGGAATGCGGTTTGATTTCTTTAAGAAATTGTTGGACATTATATGACTTAATGTCATTAAAGAGTTCTTTCGTGTTGGTTGTTTGATTTTATTTAGCAGCATATCAACTTCTATGGGTTATTTAATGCTGAAATGTAAATAATTTGAGCAATTTCATGGCTTCAACTAATTTGAAAGCAATTATATGCCTTCAACTACAGATAAAATGTATTGTTGGTCATGGTGCTTTAAAAATGTATTGTTACTAATTTTAGTACGAATAGGTATTGTTTCTTTATTTTTAGAGAAAAATGGTATTTTGACTAAAAACATTTGTCTGAGGTTTCATTATTTGCCCATAGCTGGAACCCTAACAGTTCCTACCATACCGGATCAAGCTGAACAACAGACATTAAGAGGTGATCCCACACTCCTCAAAACCTCCAATCTTCTGATAAACTACATCTGGCAGCAAGCCAGATGTAGTTTATCGTTATACCTAGAACTACATTGCTCAACCTACAAAGATAAGAATCTGTGGAGAGCCACAAAGAAGAAGAATATCAAGAGAATAGCAATCAAGGTTACATTATTGTGAATGGAATGAACCATTGTAAATATATACAGGCTGATAGACAGCTGCAGAGATTAGATATGGATTAGATATGTTTCAAATTTTATCAGAGATCAGTTTTGAAGTAAAAGAAAAAAAAATCACAGCTTCCCTTTCTGGAATATCTTAACTGGAATTAATGATTACACAATTCAGTCAAACATATCTGGGCTTGAATGAGACAGGCTTCACTTTCCAGCCTTGGTAATTTTCAAAATTATCTTTGTTGCCTTGTAGCTGATGAATTATTTTCCACTCTACAATCCATTTGTCACAGATGAAACACTTCAAGCATCACACTACAGTATTACTAATTCCATGGTAGATATTTTGAGGAACTATCTTCCTTAGTTTCACCTGTACATACCTTCATATCTAAGACCCAACATTCCATTTACACTGACAAATCATCTCAATAAAAAATATGGCGACAAAGATGAGGACAATAGTCCAAATAATGTAAATAATATACATAATACCTCATCTTAGAAATATAGACACATCTCAATACCATTCATATTCCTTTTAAGAAAAAGGAAGTTTCATTCAAACTGATTCTTTGTGGAACACACTCAGGGAACCATGCAGATGCTTCCATGATCACTATCATCTTAACCTCTTCAAAGTTAAGCTCAAGTGTTAACTTTCTTATATATCCCCATAATCTGAACTTTTGAACAAAAACCACATTCAGTAACCCATTAGCTTGAGTGGGTTTTGGACCTAGTATTGGGTGGTAAATTATTTCTTTTTAAAATTCACTATTCAGTAGTAAAGGTTAACAAAACTCATTAACCATCACTTCACACAAATGTAGCTATAATAATATTCTGTTACCATTTTCTCCTCGGAACATGGCATGAAGTTTCTGCAGTTAAACAAGAAATCTGTTCCATCTGACCACCTCTGACTGCAAAGAAAAAATGACACTACACAACCTTCCTTTCTTTGTTTCCTGGCATCTGTACCAAACTAGTTTTCTTTTTTTTGGTACCTTTGTTATGGCCAGAGTTTTCCAACTATGATGTATTCTTAAATTGAAAGACCATTGTATGGTTATTGCTCTCACTTAACCTTGTGTAATTTTGGTATATTCTTTTGAATCTCCATTTGTGAATATTTATAAAACGCAATTTTCATAAAGAGCCCTAGAGCCTGCTAGGAAGAAAATTTTCAAAAAGCATTAAGTATAAAGAACTAGTTTCTTGGCTCCAGTCTACCAGAAAGTTTCCTCCCTATTGCATTAAAGAGTGTAATATCTTGGGAATGTCCTGATATCTCTGGTAAAAGTTGATTGGACTGATGTTCTGCCTTGTGTTAAATTTTGAAGTTGAATATATTCTTGCAAAGAAAAAACTCTTTTATCTATACATACATACATACATACACAGCAGAGAAGAAAGGAAATTTTAATGTTTTTTCTATACAACATACACCAGCAGCTGGGAGACCTCAATTTGTATTTGAAGGATAATGCATTAATAGCAGTAGGAGCCATTGTTTTTAAAATCTTTCTCTCGAAAGCTCAACCAGATTTTCCGGGAGCATATATATAGTGTCATCCACAGACAGACTGTTTCACTGTTTCACAGCTCTTCAGTGTAGCTCAACTGGACTTCTCAGGAGCATATATATATATAGTGGCCAGTTATTTAGTTTTTTTTACAGCAGCCAAAAGTGAGTGGTTCTTTTTTTTAGACTGGGCCAAAGCTATTCTGTCTCCTCTACCAAATACCATAGATATAGAAAGGAGCTCCAGCAAACAGTCCTCAATTTGGGAAAACCCAAAACTTGCTGTTTCCCCTTCATGCAATATGTCCTCATTTGGGACATAGTAGATGAATCCGCCTTATTTAAGTCTAAAGTCTTAAACATGGTTTCTCCAGAAACAGAAGAATCTCAATATTATATATAAGTTCTAACCTTTTTGTTTCTCCTTACACTCTGCTCAGATATATATGATATATTATTTTCCACGTGTGTATATAATGCAGTATTATTTACCTAATATGTGATATTATCACCCATTACCTGTTGAGTATGATGCATCATTATTTATTTACCTCCATTAGCCAAGTACAGGAAATATTAGATGAATATTTCTTCATACTAAAAAGTATAGTAATTATGGCTACGTTATTGTAAACAGAAGGAAACATTGTAAATATATACAGTTTGATAGACTGGTATGGAGATTAGATACTCAGAGATTAAATCCAGATACAGATTAAATAAGTTTCAGTTCTTTTTTTCAGACTAGATTCTAATAGATCTTTGGAAAATTTCACACTAGATTAGAAAATTAAAAAAATTTTACATTCACAAAAAAGCATTAATTACTCAAATACATCATCTCCATTGTTTTTAACAACTGTCTCACATTCTTCTACAATCTTGTTGACGCCATTTTCATATAAACTTTGTTTTTTGTCAAAAAAAGGTTGTGACTGTACAGAGTCAAATTTTTTGTCATTTAAATTGTTCTGTAGAGACTGGAACAAATGAAAATCTGAAGGAGCCAAGTCAGAAGAATATGGCAAGTGCTGGAGGGTTTCTCATTTCAACACTTTTAATTTCTGCAAATCCTGTTTTGCAACATGTGGTCTTGTGCTGTTGTGATAGGAAATGACAACTTCTCAGTATGCCAAAATCACCTGTTTCTCTAAAAGTCTCTTCAAATGGTAAAAGTCAGTTGTGATATCGATTTTCAAATTGTTAGCAATCTCTTTCCTTAAAAAGTTTCCATTTAGTCTCCACAATATGAAGGCGAGTGAATTTATCAACATTGTAAGATTGCTTGGAGTGTGAATGATCATTCATGTTGAAAAATCACCATAATGAAATCTTCCAAACCCCTTTTGAAGAACTAGAGCATGATGCAAGTAAATGTTCTGAATGATTCTTGTACTTCCAGTGCTTACTCCTTTCCAAAATTCATAGAGCAAAATATGGCAGAAGTGCAACTTTTCATCCTCCATATTTAAGGCATTCATTTGTGGACAAATCATCAACATTCAAAAATGTGTGATTTGCAACTGAACGATACAAAGTTACAATCCCAAAATGACTACAAATTAGCACCAAAACAAATGCCAGTGTCGAGTGTGGCCATTTTATATTATCAATGATAATTAGTAACAAACTTTTGCAATGACCTGATATTTGTATTGCGATATTAAAGCCTCATCTAGATCTAACTATGATTTTCTTCTCTACAGATTCTTATAAAAATCAATTTCTCATTACCAGCAACTTTTTTTTCCAAAAATTACTTTTTCCATTGTAAAGCAAGAAGACAAAAGCATGTTTTTGAACTGTGTTTCTTTCTGTAAATACATGTAGAATCTCATTACCTAGTTTTTGAATTCTTTGTAACATTTGTAAACAACAAACTACATTTGGCTTATTCTTCCACAATCATGCATTTTTTGTATTCTATGGTCAATTCAGTGTTCCTGCATTTGCTCAATTTTCAAATTATGAGGTTTTCCCTAGCTTTCTTTGTAACTGAACTCAAAATTAGCTTTTTAAATATCACAAACTTTTCCAAAAATCTCCTTACAACTACTGCATCATCATAAATTGCTGTAAAGCCATATTGTTGAACTTTGATACACTTTCCCTCAAAACTATTCATGAAGATAAAACAGTAGTCAATGGGTATATTATATTCAGCTGCAATTTTTTATCAAAACTGTAGCAGTGACTTACCTCAGCAACCCAAATGGGCCAGAGTTGCATGTATGTTCTTCAAGGGAGTGTGGAGACGGTGAATTGACGAACTTTGGGCAGATGGTAAATTGGACAGTACTTCATGCTGATGGACGTGGTGGTGTCACTTGTAACCATTTTTATTGCCTGTTTCTGGGTACTTATTGGCTGAGTGTTGGCTGGGTCAGGTGTATAAAAACATGGTACACTCATTCAGCTTTTGGTTCAGGACGGTGTGTGGCATATTGGAGATTGAGGTAGGAAGTATGGATTTGTTTTGCCAAGTCGACCTATTGGACTCATATTACTTTTCTTTTCCTGTGTGTGCTTCCAACCAAATTTTGCAACAAAAACAAAATAAAGTTGTCATGTTTCTGCAACATTTCTTAAAGAATGTATACACATAATCAATAAAGGGCTGACTATGCAGACTTCTAAGATATCTTTAACATTGTCTAAAGGATGGCCTCTCTTTAATAAATTGGAAGTTTTGACATCTACTGTAGAAAGTTACAGTGCTTTACCCAGAAGTTCTCTTCCAATTCCACTCTCAACTTATCTGGAGTATCACTGCTATATTTTCCTCCTTGAAATGGAGGATTTACTGAATGATATATGCATAACCTTGGAACTGGTTTCGGGCATCATCTCTAAATTAGACCCTGTCAAAGCAAGTAGATGTGACAGGATTCCTGCCATTGCCCTAAAGAAATGTGCTCCTGAGCTGGCTCCAGTTCTCTCCAAACTTTACAACAAATGCCTCACTGCTTCCTGCTTTCCAAGTCCTCCTCTGTAGTTGATGTTTTTAAGAACCCCCAAGAACCCTCTGGCCCACCAAATTATTGCTCTACTAGTCTCTTACCTCTTTTTGGCAAAGCATTTGAAGCCCTAATTGGTTATGCAAATTATTTCAACACAACCTACTTTTAGAGAAACAATATGGATTACATTTCACCAGTTCTAACACTGATGATTTAACAGCCATTTCTGAAGTTATCAATCAAACATTAGATAAGTAGCATGATGCTTGGCTGTAGTTTCTTGATATGTTGAACAAGGTTTGGCATGCTGGACTTCTATGCAAGCTCAAGGGCTACAGTACTAAAGGACATATATTTGGCTTAATTCAATCATTTGTAACCAATTGAGTAAACAAGGTTGTATTGAATGGGCATATTACCAGATCATTTCATACAATCATTGTAGTTATCCAGGGCTCTATCCTTGGACCTATGCTGTTTCTGATCTTCATCAATGATCTCCCTGATTTCACCAGCTCCCAACAAGGTATTCATGCAGGTTAATACCATTTACTTCTGTTTTAGTAACAAATTCAACAGATCTGACAAAGCAAACCTGGCAACTATTCTAGAAAATAATCTTCAATCAGTGGATCACTGGGGCAAGAAATGGTTTGTAAATTTCAATGCATCCAAAACAAAATTGCTTTCATTTAATGACCACAGAGAAACTTTTCAAGATGGACCTACCCTGAAAATTATAGACCATTCCTATTTTTGTAAGGTGGCAAACTCAGAAAAATCAGCAGGGGATGAAATACTTATTTTACCCACTGTATATATGCTCTCCATTTCATTTGTTCCTGCTGCTGAAATATTTTTTATTCTTTAATCTAACAAATTTTTTTTATTAATTATAAATTTTTTTAAATACAATTTTACTTAATTTTAATATAAATTATCTAAATATAACTTATTTTTAATTAAATAAATATATCTTATTTTCAAATTAATATGTAGCTTTTTATATATGTGTATCTATATAATGGGTATTTTTTATTTTCCAAATACAGCCAGAACATTGTGGCCATGTTCATAGTTACTGTTATTGAGTGTTGATTTTTTTTTATTATTATTAATGCTTCCATCATTTTAAGACTGTTTTTACATGTAGACGAGGCAGTTAGAGTCGTAACTTCTACGAGTATTTTGCAAACAGTATTTGGCAAGAATTCTATGTGTGTCAAATGGGTCTTAATTGTGCTATGGTTACAGAAATGTAACACGTGAGTCTTCTTGATAGAGATGTAGTGGCATGTCCAATATTATTATTCGTGAATTTGATTTTATCAGGAATGCAGATCCATAAGTGGCATGTAGTTTCATAAAAAATAGAGGTCCTCTGTATATAATTTATCTTTGGAAGAATATTTTTAAGTAATTTGTATTTTTGAACTTATCTATAAAATTAAAAAAATAGCCCTTTTTTCCAATCTTAGTTTCAAATTGAGACTCCTTTCCTCATATAAACCCAATTTAATGTCATAAAGTTAATATCCAGATTTAATTTTATAAAACCTCTTACTTTTAAGGTTAATACTTTCCACCCTACCATAATCACTGCCTCACGCCTTTTGTCTGACTGAAACATTGAAATGGATAAATTCTGTATTAATTTTTCAACAGCTGCTACAGTTAAATTTCTAATTCAGACACAAATTCAGTCCATATACTGGGGTTGAATAAGGCTGATAAAGTATTCATTGGTTGAAATAGGTCTATTCCTCATATGAGGTAATTTTGGATTTTACTGCATACTACTATTTGTTTTGTATAAGAAATACATTGAGCTCTTTTTGTGGATCAGTTTTAATAGTTTATATTACTAGGATCCACTTGAATTATATACCAACAGATTTATTACCTTTAATATTATATATATATATATATATATATATATATATATATATATATATATATATATATATAAGTTATGAAAAACTTGGTAATCCGTATGGGTAGTTCTAGCTCTGGTGAAATAAATTATTATAATGGAACCTTAAAGTGGTCTGTTTTTCTTTAATATATATATATATATATATATATATATATATATATATATATATATATATATAAAATACAGTTACTGTATGAAAAAATGCTTTTGTTTAAGCACCAACACATACATACATTTCATAAAGGGACCTTAATGGTTTGTGTATATATGAATTAAATATATATATATATCCATGCGTGTATATATGTGTGTGCATGTACATGTGTGTGTATGTTTAAAAAAGATTATCTTTACATACTCACAAGCACATATATGCACACATAGATATATTGCATATATATAAAGAAAGTGGTTTTATTCATATGGCAGTAAAGCAATATCCATGTGTCTATGTTTCTTTAAGGGAATCAGGTACGCAATGTAAATGCATTTACAATGGTTGTCAGCAAGTGCTATGCTTTCCTCTGAAGGAGATCGGAACTATCAAGAAAAACCAAGTCTCTCCTCTCACTCGAAATTATGTTCTATACATTCTGATATATGCACAGATATATAACTTATGAATATCATAAACAGCTGAGACTGATTTGGTATAACATGATACTGACAAAAAAAAAATCTTATGAATGATAAGAAATAATAATCTTTGGAAATCAATTGCACGTTTTACGAGAGGAAGAAACCTTGATCAAATTTTCACACCAACCTGAAGTGGATGTAAATTTCTCAGCCTATGGCCACAAATGTATTGTGAAATTGTAGTTGAAAACCTCATTAGCAGAACAAACAATGAAACTGCTGAGCAGCAAACAATGTCTGCTAAGAACAACAGAGCATATGTACGTGCTCATGCATAAACCATTATTTGCCACTAACTAGCTGTCGGTCTTCATTTTGGTTGGGTTAGCACTAATGTCTATTTAAACTTATTTCACCTGACAGAATAAAACTTGGTTTGAGATCAATGTTGTCTCTAGGTATCAGTTAAGATCACCAAAAACAAAAAAAAAATGTTTAAAGATGAAGAATCTTAGGATTAGGTAAAATCAGGAGTTACAGAACTGTACAAAGTATAGAGTTATAGAAGGAAGTCCAAAAGGTTTTCTCAAATTTATATTTTTTATGCAGGCTTTTATGTCTCAGTGAGAATAGAAATTCTATAGAATAAATAAAATCTACTTCAAGGAAGATATCTACATCTTGAAGGCTTTGATACATCTCAAATAATAGTTTGCTATTTCAATGGAAAAAATACAAATTGCCTTTATTTGGATTAGGAAAATTTTCTTCAAAACAAAAGAAAGATTACTGAACTGTGATGTTATATTAGTCCTCGTATATAGCAATAAATGTTGGACTTGAAGCCACAGAAATGTGGTTCTACAGAAGGATGATAGATATGCAGATGACACAGTGTTGATAGCAGACATTAAAACGAAACTACAAAAATTCTGGCAGAAGGTAGTGAAAGAAAACAAAAAGAATGGCTCAAACATCAATGGCAAAAAAGAAAAAAGACACAATGCATAGTTGTTAGGAAAAAAGAAACAGCTCAATATGCAAATTACAAATTGGTGATGCCCAAATCAAACAAGTACAAAAATTTAAGTATCTGAGAAGTGTTTTAACAGAACACGAAAATCAAAATGTATATTGGGAGAGTGAAATGCACCTTCCAAATGCTAATCAAAGTATAAAGAAACAAGAAAATTTCATTAGAAACAAAGAAAAGAGTAAAGAAAAGGGCATTATCATTTTTCTACATGGCAGTGAATGCTAGACAATGAAGATGAGACTTGAAACAACAGAAATGTGGTTCTATAGAAGGATGCTGAAGATACTATGAACTGAATATGTGAGCAATAACAAGATTTTAGAGGAAAGGGTAACAAAAAGGACACTTATAATTTAACATCAGGAAGAGACAGCTGAAATTTCTAGGGAACATAATGAGGAAAGAAGGATTGGAAAATTTGATACTCACAGGATAGATTGAAGGCAAGAAGGATGAAGAAAAAACAATGCATAACTTACCTAGCTAACTTGAGTAAATGCATGGTCGAACAGGATTTAGGAGAGATAATGGAAAGAGAAAATTTATTAACAGCTAGAAGGAAATTGTGGAGAACTATAATTACCAACCTCCTGAAGTAACATGTGTCATAGAAGAAGAACTAATTAATATTAGTTTAGATTTTTTATTAAATGAAGTATTTTCAAACATTATCAATTTTGACTTGTAATTAAGCTTTTTAAATAAAGATTCAATTGTTAAATATCCTTCTTTTTCTCTTAATATGAACTTCTTACCAACTTACCTTTCATTCATATAGTGGGGAAAATAAGTATTTCAACTCATACTGATTTTTTGAGTTTACCACCTTATAAAAATAGGAATGGTCTATAATTTTCAGGGCAGGTCCATCTTGAAAGTGAGAGATAGGATATAAAAAATTCTAGAAAATTACATTATATTAATTTTTGAACATTAATTTCTTTTTTATTGAAAAAATAACTATTTCACCCCATAACAAAACATAACTCAGTGTTCTGGCTGAGGCATGAATGTTTTCACTCAAGAGTTCCCTGTACTTGGCCCCATCCATCTTTCCCTTGACCCGGAGTAGTTGTCCTGTCCCCTTAGCAGAGAAACAGCCCCAAAACATAATGTTTCCACCACCATGCTTAATGGTTGGGATGGTGTTCTTGGGGTCCAAGTCAGCTTTCTTTTCCCTCCAAACATGATGAGTCAAGTTGATGCCAAAAAGCTCAGTTTTAGTCTCATCTGACCATAGCATTTTCTCCCAACCCTCTTCTGAATTTCAGTCCTCTATGTGATCCCAGCTGCCTTACAATCATCAACAAGCTCTTGCTGCATAGTTCTGGGTTATTTTCTCACTTTTCTCATCAACAGATTCACTCCACATTGGGAGATTATGTGTGGAGCTCCAAACCAAGAGAGATTGATAGTCAATTGGTGTTTCTTCCATTTTCTTATTATCGCACCAACTGTTGACTTCTCACCTAGCTGCTTGCCAATCATCTTGTAGCCCATTCCAGTCTTGTGTTGGTATACAATTTTGTCCCGGATGTTCTTAGACAATTATTTCATCTTTCCCAATGTGGAGAGATTAGATTCTGATTCATTGAAGTATTCTGTGAAAAGTGTCTTTTATATAGGTAATGAGTACTTGATTATGAGAGATAATTGAGTAGTTTATAACCGGTCTGTGATGACCTGAATCATTGCTGGTTGGTAGAGGGTGAAATATTTATTTTTTCAATAAAAAATAAATAAATGTTCAAAAATTAATATAATGGGATTTTTTTGAATTTTCTTTTATATTCTATCTCTCACTTTCAAGACGGAACAACCCTGAAAATTATAGACCGTTCCTATTTTGTAAGGGGGCAAACTCAGAAAATCAACAGGGGATGAAATACTTATTTTTCCCACTGTATCACACAGCTCATTTATCATTAACACTTAAACAGTAAGGTTCTATAATGAGTGGCTTATGGGACTTTTATTGGATGCACATTAGAATGAAAAATGAAGAACTTATATAAGTTGTACATCATGCTACAAAAGAAAAAATAATTAAATAAAGTTTTACGCACTTTAAAAGAACAATAGGATAAAGGTGTAATAAAACTCAAGACACAAACTTGTCAATGTTTTTCATCTTCAATTCCTTCTATTGTTCTTCTCACATTCTCTTTCTCCCATTTTTCTTTTGCTTCTTACCCTCTACATTTCAACATTTACAATTTTTCCCCTACTAAATTCTCTCCCTATCTTTACACTTATATTGTGATGTGGAAATGAACAGTTATATTGTGTGTGAGCAATATTGTGTCAAAGACTGCTTCCCTGAACACTTAACTTTTTCAAGTCAAGGGTCAGTCATTATCTGTCCTCCTTATCACCACAATTTTCATTTCCTGCCAGATGCTCTTTCATTCATATCACACAGGGTCATTGTCAGAGTCTCGTTCCCCACCTCCCGAATATAGGATCCTCGCTCACTCTACTATATCTCAATATTCTTAAGGTTGTATTCATATAAAATATAAATTTGATTGTAACCTAATTATGTACAATAATGGATCATATGCAATATAGGTGAACAATTCAACTAGAAAGATTGAAAATAAATACAATGTATCTAAAGTTCAAATTAGAGATGCATCAAAATAGATCATTCCATCTTAAATAATTCAACAATGGTGTCAATTTTTAACATCAATTTGAGATTTTTCTTGTTAAAAATTAGAATAATTTCACACATTCAACACCATGGATAAAAAATAGTGAATTTCATATAGTGTTTTTCTGAGACTTAACATGAGGAAAATGAATTCATGAATTTAAACAAAAAAAAAAAAACTAGAATCAAACCCATATCAAAGGGCAAGGCAGACAGCTGGTAGGGTACAGAAGACTAAACAAAAAAAAAAACCCAGAATGATGTCAAAATCAGCAAAAATCTTTCATTCTTTAATAGTCAGTTGTACTTTAATTTGTAACGTCTAAATGTATGTAGAAAGATGCAGATGTTGATAAGTACAGTCCCCAATTAGGCTGGATGAGATCAAAACTAGAGCTTTTTAGGAGGAACAATAGGTGGTGTATCTAGTGAGCTGCTAATACGACTTTTGTAAAAAAGCATTTGATACCTACCATTAAGCATGACAGTGACAGAATTATGATTTAGTGGGTGCATTGCTGCTGCAGGAAGAGGTAAAATAGTACACATTGATACCACAATGGACTCTGCAAGATACCAAGCGATTTTAAATGAAAGTGTCTTGTCCTCAGTTCAAAAGTTAGATTTAGGTCAGGACTGGATCTTCCAACAGGACAATAATCTGAAGCATCAAAACAAATCCAAAAAAGAATCAGTTCATAAAAAGAAATTTCAAGTGTTGAAGTGTTGGCCTAGTCAAAGTTCTGATTTAAACCCAATTGAAAATCTGGGATCCAAATTCAAAGAAGGAAGTGTATGCAAGAAACCCAGGTAATATTGAGCAATTGTGGGTGTCCTGCTAAGAAGAATGGTCAAAAATCGGCATTCACTACTGCCAGAAACTTCTTAAAAATTATATTAAAAGACTGATTTATATTATAACCTCAAAAGGAGAAGTCATGAAATATTAAATATAAGGATTCATTTACTTTTGCACATCTTAATTTCTAATTAATATTTTTATTTCATCTTGATAAAAATCTTTGACAGTGATTGTAATTCACTTACTAAAGTTTTTTCTTAAGGAATATATATTTTTTAATTAAGATTTGTTGATCATCTGGAAAAAAGAGACAATTTTTAAAATATTTTCTTAGAGGTTCTCATACTTTACACAGCTCTGTATCAGTATTATCATTATCATTAAAATGGTATTTCTAGGATCCATTTAATACCAGAATTCATTTAATTCATTAAAATCATTTTTAATTTTTTTATTTCTATAATTTTAATTATAATACATGTATTATAATTTTTAATTTTTAATAAATAGTAATAAGAAATATTTTACAAGTAAAGAGGAGTGTGTGGATGAAGGGAGCAAACAGTTTGAACATTTTAGGGATTGATATGTTTATTGATATATTTGTATAATCAATACAATGTTTTGTTTGCATGTTTTGTTTTTTCCATTGTTGTATATCTGCTTTTGCACCCCCCCTTCTGCATGCATAATATAAATACATTGCTAACATGACAGAAATTCATTGAAAATCAGGAACAAAGGGAGTGTTAGTTGTCACCATGAACAGCATTACTGACAGAATAGACCTATTTCTGTATAATAGAAAGTCATTGGTAATAGTCTTACTATAGAATTAATAATTTGAGACTAGGAATCATTGGAAATCAGGAAGTAAGGGATTGTCAATATTCAGGATTTAATAAAAGCATTAAAGTCAGAATAGGAGCCATATATATATAATGTTACTCTTGTTTTTTTAGATATACAGTGTAACCCAGATATAAGAGAGTTGTCGGGACCGGAGAAGAAGTCTCTTATATCCGGATTTCTCTTATATCCGAGTTTAGTCTATTATATATACATTAACACATTCTCTAATTTGGGACCAGAGAAAATCTCTCTTATATCCAGGTTTCTCTTATATCAGGGTCTCTTTTATCCGGGTCTAATTTATATACATTAACACAGGCTCTAATTTGGGACCAGAGAAAATCGCTCTTATATACGAGTTTCTCTTATATCCGGGTCTCTTATATCCGGGTTACACTGTAAATGCATTGAAATATCAAGTGAAAGAGATTTATTTTTGACAAAGATGTTCCCCCTCTATAAGTCCCAAGAGACACTTGGTGTACAGAGGTACAGAGTAATAGATACAGTTTATATTTATATGTGGAGTAAGATAATGGTTAATGCTAGCATGTTAGGACTGTAGTAAATGGAGGAGCATCCTCTTGCGATCCAGTTCCACAAAACAGCAGTTGTTTTGTCAGTTATCAGGGATAATAGCCATACTGACAGAATAGGAAACTGGATGTATATTGTAAATGCATTGAAAACGATTTTACAACAGAAATTCATTGGATGGCAGGGAGAAAGTATTGTCAGAGCAGTATTTACATAAGTCGGACTCTTGTCCTCATCTTTGTCGGCATATTTGTCACAACGTTTCGGCCGTTGTACGCTCCAGCCTTCTTCAGGTGGTTGGAATTTCGAACTGAACCCTTTATTTCAATCACTGGGGTAGACTGTTCTAGTTCCACGTGCTAAATATGTGACAAATATGGCGACAAAGATGAGGACGATAATCCGACTAATGTAAATACTGTACATAATACCTCATCTCAGAAATATAGACAGGTATTGTCAGAGATCAGGAATTAATACAAGCATTACAGGTAGAATACAGTTAGTATATGTTTAATGTAAATATATTGCCGATTTTACTATAGAAATAATAATATGACAATAAAAATACACTGAAAATCAGGAAATAGAAAGAGTGTCAGTGACGAGGATGCAATGCAAGCAACATTGACATAATTGGGCTGTTATATTTATTATGTATTAGCTTGGTGCAAAAATAATGACGTAATAATGTCATTTTTTGACGTAAACGTCAAAAAATGACATTATTACGTCAATATTTTTGCACCAACCTAATAATTGCACCCTTTGCAAAATCGTTATTTCAATAACCAAATATTACAATAGTAATATTGAGAAATAGGTTATGCTGATAATTTTTTCAGTATCCCCTTATTTGCAGCTTCATGTTTTAATTGCTCGAATTATTTATGAGGTAATTTATTGAATAGGCTCATAGATTATTTAAGCAATAAATGACGAAACTGTGGGACACACTTCATTATTGTCCATAATTAAAAAAAATACGCTCATTGGTAATGAAAAAGAATTATTAACATGTATTGAAATTACTTTCATGTTTTACTGATATTTTCTCCAAAGAATATTGCTGCCATATACAGTCTAGTATTTCTGATATAGATTTAGAGATTCCTGTTAAAAATCCCCCCCCAAAGTATCTGCAATGTTGTTGGTTCTGACCTGGCATCCCAGCTTTAATCACTTTCCCACTGCCATAATGTAGATTCTCTGTGCCTTTTTCTATAAATATTTTCATCATAAATGTTCTGATATACTTTGCTCCATGGTAGTTAGACATTATGAATTTAAGAGCAGTACTTGATTGTCAACAACGTCTCATCATTTTACATTTGAATTGGTTACTGTAAGTTCTTTACTGACAGTTTCTTTTCACCCATGGAACTTTCTTCCTGATTCTTGCTTTCTAGTCAACTTTGATCTTCAAAAATTCAAATATAGTGTCAATTGCTATCTAGTGTCTTCATGATTACTCTTCTTCTATCGTTCTCCTTAATAATTTTCTTATTCTCTCACAGTCAGTAACTCCTTGTGTCTTAGCAGCTTTATTGCCTTGATTGGGGTAAAATGATTAAAAAAAATATACACATGTAAAGACTATCTATGAATGCAATATATCATCATCATCATCATCATCATCATCATCATCATCATCATCATCATCATCATCATCATCAATAGTAGTAGTAGTAGTAGTAGTAGTAGTAGAAGAAGAAGAAGATATTTTCATTTTTTTTATAGACCTTTACTCCAAAGCTTATTTCATATGCAAATCTAAAAACTAGAGCTGCTATTAATATTCTTATTATATATTAGGATGTATAAAAAATATTTTCCCTTTTTACAGACTCTTACTCCAAAGTTTATTTCATGTATATATTTAAAGATGACTTCATTACATTATTGATAGTATTTTTTATATATGAAAGTGATTTAAAAGTATTTCTGGTTTTTACGGATTTTTTTTCTCCAAAGCCTATGAAAGCTGAAATACTCAAATATTAGGCAACTAAGTAAAAATCATTAACAAAACTTTCATTGGTCCTTAACAAAACTCATATATAATGTAGGTACCTATTTCAGCTTTTGAAACATGGATTCTCACATTATTAACAAAGTTAAACAATATTCAGCCTGGTCAGTACCTTGATGTGTGACTCTTTGAGAAAAAAAACAGTTGCTGTAATCTTGGAAGTGGTGTAATCAATAACAGTTAAGAATTGAAATCAAAGAAATGAATTCCAATGACATTTGGGTTCACTGTATTCACTTACATACCCTTGGGAAAGGCATGAATCCACCTCTTCTCTCACACCAGCTATGGGTTAATTAGTGTGATTTTTATCAGTAAATCATTATTATCTCCAAAAAATTCTTACAATCTAAAAATATTTTCTGGCTTTAAATAACCTAAAAAAAGGTTGATAATCTATAAAAGAAAAATCAATCAACCAATCAATTTCAGCTTTTGAGTCTAAGACTAAATGCCTTGCATTGTCATATGGTTAGGGCTTGCCTTTGCAAATGAAGATTCTAGTGTGAAGTTTCAGATCTGTTGCAGGATCTCATGTTAGGCCTACACAGGAGAGGCAAGAGAGGGGGTTTGGCAACCAATGGAGGCTACAGAGTTGTAGAGTTTTGCCTCTTTTCTTCCGTAGTTTCTTCTACTTCAATGTCAAAATCACAGTTGCCTCAGTTTCCTATTTATGATCATTGAATCCATGGGAGAGCCATTTTCAAGGAATTTTTGTATCTCCTCACTGGGATCTCGGTTGTTTGTCAAACATAAACTAGTTCTGTGAATAGGTGCATCTGTGGAAGATCTTCATCCTCATCATGTGACCAGCTGAAAACAATGAAGTCTTTTGTAACATATTTACAAAACTCGCCATCTATATTCTAAAATAAAACACGTCATTTAATCACTTTCCAGTCTCAATATAGTCCAAAAGTTTCTTTGTGTTCTTTTGGGTGAAAAATTATTTCATATACTTTGACCTCTCTCAAGTGCCTCACTGCTATATCCGTATTTCCATATGGAAAGTGCTCGAACGAATTACATTCTTTAGTTTCACCAGATCTAACCTTCATGGCAAGGACCAGCCATGCCATGCATATTTCCTCCCTATTTCACTGGTGAGAAGTAAGTTCCATTCAAACACCTTCTTCTCTTGAACCACTCTTGTGTGGAATCGTATCCCAAGAGAATGCTTCTTCAATCACTACAATCTTAACCTGTTCAACTCTAGAGTTAACTGTGATCTCTGCTTCCTATCCCTATAAACAGTCTCTTAACATAACCTTCTACTGCTAGTGGCCTCTGGGTCTAGATCAATGTGAACCTTACTGTAAAAAAATACAAAAAAACTTTCAATCATTCTTTGAAACCTTTCTCATTGTTTTCAGATTATTTCATGTAAACGATGTCCATGAATATCTTTACAGAATATTAACGCAGCGCAATAATACAGTCACCAAAGAGACATAAATTCAAGATCAGATTAAGTCAGCAATTTATTTTCATATATGGAGGCCATGAAATGCAGTTTCAGGCATTGCTAAACATATGAATTGTTGCCATCATTTTAATTGCTAATATGCGGGTTAAATAGCTTTATTTTATGTCCAATGATACTTCATACTGGTGATTGGTGTCAAGGAACAATTGTTTCTGCTGTTAGACACATTTGACCCAATCAAATTGGTTATGCTGCAATTGATGAAATGAGACAATGGATAAATATGGCTTTAATATGTGTCAGGCTCTCATGCGTGAAAATATTAATTTTACTGCATATGATCTGATAAGAATGAAATAAGTGCATTATTGCAGAAATAATAAAACTGGAAGTTGTAAAGTCATTTTATAGTAATCACTTAAAGGGTTCCTCTTGGTACACTTTGTCATGTGATAATAGTTACTGTGATAGTCCAACATAGTGCGACACTTGCATTGGGAGTTCAATCTTCACTAGTTGCCCTGCAACTTCTTCATTTATATGCCATGTTCTTTCAGGATGTGGACAATCATAGCTCTCCAAAACTTCCTGTCTTCTGATGATTTAAATAACATTTGATACTTTACCATCCCTCTTTGTCCTTGTTCTGCAATCCAAATGCTTTTCCTTCTTCACTTATATGCCATGTCTCTTCAGGATGTTAATGATCATGGCTCTCCACAACTTCTTGTTTTCTTTCACCCCAATTAAATTTGTCCCTTTACCATCCTCCTTTCTCCTTGTTCATACTTCTCAAACTTAGTCCTTTTTATATACTGCGCCCAATCAGGATGTAGGTGATCAGGGCTCTCCACAACTTCCTGTCCCTTGTAGCTCTTAATAAACTTTACCTCTCTGTTATTTCTCCTAAGACCTGATCCACCATTCATGCTATGCATTGTCTTCCTCTGTCCCTCTTGCTCTCTATCTGACCTGTGAGTATCAAATTTCAAAGCCCTCCTTTCTCATTATATGCTCCAGAAACCTCATCTATTTCTTCCTGAGCTTAAGTATTAGTTTCTTTTTTGTTTCCATTTTCTTCAAAACTTTGTTGTTACTCACATTCTTGGCCTACATTATCCTCAGTATCCTTCTGTAGAACTACATTTCTGTTGCTTCAAGACTCCTCTTCACTTTTGAAGAGATTTTTCAGCACTCACTGCCATAGATAGATATTACAGAGAAGTTTAATCTTCTTTTTTTGTTTCTAGTGAAATTTTTCTATTTCTGTGTACTGTGGTTAGCTTTCGGAATGCTTACTTGACTATCCCAAAACACCTTAAGTAGCTACAATGCTGTTTCTCTCTCTTTATGTGGTATATCCTGAAAGGACATAAGAAATAATGCCTTTCCATAATTTTCTGTTTTTCTTAAATATTTTTTAAGCAGCAAACATGTTAGCTACAAAGTGGAGATATCAGAATCCATCAGTTGCAGAAATTTAAAAATCTGCATATTGTAGTAGTAGATGATGAAAAATCTGGCACAGAAATCTGAAGGTGGACTGAGATAGGAAAAGAAGCCTTCTAGAAACTAAGCAAAGTATTAAGAGACATAAAAATGTGTAACTTTTTGCCATAACTCTTTGTTCTTGTTTTATTTGCAGTTCACTCAAACTTCCTTCTTGCTCATATGTTCTGTCCATGCTATTCTCAGCATTTATCTGTTGAACCACATCTCCAAGTATTTTCTTCCTTTGTAATCAGATTGTCCATCTTTCACTATGAATGCTAGTAAATGTAGTTTTATAAATTTTTCTAATATATGATCATTGAAAAATAAGAACAATGCACCAAATCTGCATTGCTATGCACCTAACACTGCTGCAATGAGAGCACTTACAACTCAGCACTATAAATTTGCTAAATTTATGTTAGTTTATGATAAACCAAGACAAATTCTATTCCTTGTCTGTTTAGTGAGGTTGGTTAAAACCTTTACAACTCTTCAGGTGTACATATCCACCATTGATACATTTTCTCTATATTCTCTGGGTGGACATTTTTGTTGAGTGAGAGAGCTTTGTTTCAAAGGGAAAGTACATTTCTAAAAATAACCTATTACTACAGAAATGAGATCATTAAGCTTGTGATATTAACTGGGAATGAGCGGATGCCAGTCATTTTGTCCTAATTGAAATAGATATTCTATCAGTGAATTTTAATAAAGTATTTTAAGAACATCCATTTTTTTTCTATCACAATGGCACACTCTCAGGGCAAGGCATGGATCTGTTTACATTGATAGAGAAACTTTTCATGGAAAGTAAGAGCAACAAAGAAAAATTTCTTGTATTTACCCACACATATATTGGTGATGTGCATGACTGAGACTGAAAGTGATTCTGGCCAAGAAGGTAGAATTTTTGAAACATCACAAGCATACACCTGTGACTCCCAGATTTTTCCTATACTCCTAGACCTACAAATGTTAATCAAGTAACTAGTGAGGTAGATTTTTTTCGTCTTTTTTTTAATCTAATGTAGTTATTCAATTAATGATAATGGAAACTGACTGATATGCAAACGATAGGAAAACAAAATTAGGTGACACAGCAAAGCCCGACTTGCAAATCATTTTTAAAAAAACATTTGCTTTGAAGAAATGAAATCATTTTTGGTTTTGCTTTTGTTCATGGGTTTGGCAAAGTGACCTTCATATTTGTCTTACTGGACAACAGACCCCTTTTATATATGCAAGGCTTTCACAATGTGATGAGTAGGAATCATTTTTTATCAATTATATCACATTTTTCTGAGTTTTCAAGATTTTTATTTTTCTTAAAATTTATTATATGTACAGTAAACAATATGTCTACATTTTCTACATCATTTCATGCAAATACCCTGAAAATGTTATAACAATATCTCTAAAACTCTAAAAGTTACAGGGTTCATAATATACCCACTATTTAAAAACTTACCACAGTTAATATGGATCCAGGGGATACAACTCTGAAAGTTATTGCAGAGTTGTAATGGTTAAGTTGAGTTATTTAATGTTGAATATAAGTCACACAATACAAGAATAACAATGAATTAATACTAGATCAGTGAACATTGACCTAGTTTATATCAGAGTCAAAAAGGCAGGTATTGAACCAGTTTACATTATAGTGAAAAGGTGGACAAGGTCTTGTTTGTATGAAAGTCAAAAGGAAGCCATAGGTTTGATTTATACTAAAGTCAAAATTTTAGATATAGGACCAGTTTATATTAAAGTCAAAAGGTGGACATACGACTAATTTAGAGTAGAGTCAAAAGTTTGGTTTCTAATAGTCAAAGTGTAGACATGGAACACGTTTACATTATAGTCAAAAGATGAAGAAAATTGACATTGGTCTGGTTTATACTAGATCCAAAAGGTAGCCATAGTTCTGGTTATACTAGAGTCAAAAGTTGCTATTTGTAGTCAGAGAGAGAATTTTGAAATATTCTGTGGTACACATCATTTCTTTAGAGTAATAAGCATCATACAAACTCAGTATTTCTACAAATAGCTTAAATGTTGCAAAAAGTTGTTGCTAAAGTCAGTATCAAATCATTTCTTGATTATCAAGGTTATATTATAACTAATTTGTAATTACATAAATATACAATGGTAACTACTCTCTAATCAGCCAGAATGCGACTACATTTAACATTAAAGGTAGCTTTACTTCTACTTACAATGTACAAATATTGTTGTTTTATATTAAAGTGGGAAAATGTTAGATGAAAAGAAAAGAAATGTGAGGAATAAAATTGAATGAAAGAAAGCAGGGAAATAATGATAAATGTTATTTTCAAAAACTATTTGTTCATATATATATATATATATATATATATAGTACAGGTAATTGATCCATTGGTATATAATCCAGTTGGATCCTAGTAATAATAATTATTAAAACTGAGCCACAGTGAGTTCAATGTTTTTATTTTAATAGAGCATATGTATTTTTTACAGCAAAATACCAAAAATTCCTCAACATATGTATAGTCTATTTCAAACCATTCTTCACATGGCTATTGTCAGCCTCTAAGACTTAGAGGCAGATGATAGCTGTGTGAAGAATGGTTTTAAACAGACTATACCTATGTTGAGGAATTTTTTTTGCTGTTAAATATATATATATATATATATATATATATATATATATATATATATACAACATCAGCCAGAGATAGATTGTTTCGCTGTATCACAGCTCATCCCATATATATATATATATATATATATATATATGTCTGTATGGGCTAGCTATATATAAATTTTTATATAAATCTTTATATATCAAGAATTGTTTTGTAAGAAAAGATGTATGAAAAATTGTAAAATGTTTTTGTGACAAATTTCATCTGTTAGTACTTCATGGGACTGGGTTTGTTTATGTTGCAACCTGACATGCACATGAACAAGATATGTTTGGAGTTTCAAAATTTGACAGAAGTTTAAATAAAAGATTATATGAACACAAAAGAAACATTTTAAAGAACAGCACACCAAACACAGTGGTTGTTCATCGTAATGAAACTGACCACAATTTTTACATCAAAATTGCTACTCTAATTAAAATTGAAAATAATCCACTAAGGCAAAAAAATTGCTTTAATTGCAAGTTCATCCACAATAAATTTACATCGAGGTTCTTACAACATTTCATCATTCTTGGCAGATTTTCTGTTATTACGATTATGGGATATTCAATAACAATGATAAAAGAAAAGAAAAAGAACAACAATGTAAACAATGACATAAGCAAACTGATTCCAATGAAGTCCTGACTGATGAAGCATGCCACAAGAACTTTTTCCAATTTGTCATATATATATATATATATATATATATATATATATATATGCAACAACATCACAGGCATTGACACCATTACATAGATACAGCTTAGGTGGGCTTGTCACACTGTGAGAATAGAGGAGCATAGGCTTTCAAAGAAGATGCGGTGTGGATAACTGCAAGCATTCAGTTGGACATCCACTCTTATGCTACAAAGACAAATTGAAAGACAACTTGAAATGTCTCAACTTTGATTGGAAAACCTGGGAAGCCCAAGCATCAAATTGAAAGTAGTGGCATAAGACATGTTTCATTAAGTTAAAGGGTTTTGAAGACAGTAGAGTGAAGCACCGTGATCAGCTTCATCAAGCTCTGAAGCAGAGATGCCATCAAAATCCTGCTTCAACAAATTTCATCTGTCTGTATGACTTAAGAAAGGACAAGTGAAATGTCTTTCCCTTACCTGGTTTTCTCCACAATAGCCCCTGCTAGCATGCATAAGTGTCAAATGAAAGTCACCATCTAATGCTGACCCTCATTTATCGTTCACAATAGGAGTCTACCATATAAACATATATATATATATATATATATATATATATATATATATATATATACAATAAAGCTATCATTCTTTCATGTAGGTGCTAACAATATTTTCATTTTTTCTCCCTTTCACTATTATATATATATATATATATATACATATATATATATGTGTGTGTGTGTGTACATCTATAATAATAATAATAATAATAATAATAATGCTACCATTATTTCATGTAGGAGTAGGCAATATTTTCTTTTTTTTACCCCCTTTTACCATTATATATATATATATATGATAAAGCTATCATTATTTCATATAGGAGTTAGCAATATTTCATTTTTTTTCCCTCTTTCCCCATTGGTATGATTTACTTTTATAACTTTTGTATCAATATCACTCAAGCATACAACAATTGGATCATATATTGTCAGGCAAGCATGATATTATCTTCCACACGATTATAATTAAGTTACAAATTGGACTAGAAATTGCTTATTTCTACAAGTAAGACTATTTTAACACTATTGCAGTAATAAAAATCTCACTATGATGTGCCATATTTGCTGCTTTAACGTATCAAACACATACACAAATTGGATCAACAGATTACTCATCTTCTAGAAGGAAATTCAAACACAGACCTGATACCTTAGGACTTTACTTACATCATCCCATATTTAATACTCCTAGGCATGAGAGATTTATAATATTGTGTAACAAACATGGGTAAACTCCTGAATCTAAAGCTATGAAATATCGATATGTTTATTCAGGACAATGTTTTGTAAAAGATAAATAACTGATCAAGAACTAAAGAGAAAAATTAAACATTCATAGACATTATTTTAAAAAAATGTCTAATTTAAAAACAAACAAAACAAACAGACAAGAGAATGCTTGGTGATAATTTAACATAAAACTGCAATCCAATATCTGTTTTCTTTTCATAAGATTTGTTAAAGTCAAATTAGCAGCTGATCTTAAAAAATGACCTATATTCTGTTGTTAACTAGAGCAAGGAATGTCTTCTTACTTTTAACACCTACAGGTAAAAAACTGCTCTGTATTAATCATCTGAGAGAACTTCTATCAGCATGGAGGGTGCTAGCCTCTGGGAGAGTGACTCATGTCTTCTTGGGCTAATGTTTTCAACTGAAGTGGAAATATTATATCAATTACCATGTCTTCTGATAGGAAGGGTGAATCACTGTGCTGTACTAGACTTTCTCTCTCTAGGATCTATCTTACCTCTCTATAAGTCTACCATTCACCCATGCTTAGAATATTGCTTCCACATCTGGTCTGGTGCTCCTGCTATATATTTAGAGATCCTTGATAAAATCCAAAGAAGAATCTGCAATGTCATTAGTCCTGACCTGGCATCTCCCTTTCAGTTACTTTCTCACTGTTGTAATGTAGCTTCCCTCTGTCTTTTCTATAAATATTTTCATGGTAATTGTTCTGATGAACTCTCCTTTGTGGTACCTAGACTCTGTGAATTTAAGTGCAGTACTAGATTGGCAGTAAGATCTCATCATTTTACAGTTAAAATGGCTAGATGTAACTAGTTCTGTACTAACAGTTTCTCTTCTTTTTTTTTTGGACTTCTCACATGTGAAACTCTCTTCTGGCTATTTGCTTCTGAGTCAAGTTTAATCTTTAAATGAAATATCAGTTATCTTTTCTCCTCTTAAATTCTGTTCAATTATTTTTCTTGCTCCTTATTAATGTTATTCTTATATTCTTTCACATAGAGTAAACCCCTGCATGTTAGCAGCCATATTTCCAAAAGAGCCGATTTAAATGTTAAATGAAGAATAAAACAATGAATGCATATATTTTTTCTTCAAATATCATATCAGATATTCTGATTTGTAACATACTTGAACCATATTTGAATCTTAAATTTGAGTCAGTCCTATTTAAGAATCATGAGTAGACGTGTAGTTCTTGCCAATGCTGACAAACAAAAAAAAAGATGCTTATCGCTGCATGTCACTTTGTAAAGATGTCAAGGTTAAATCTATCAAGAAATATTGCAAATGCCAAATTTTATTGAATGAGAAAAATCTAAAGGTTTTTGCATTTCCAACAAAACCTGATAAAAATACTCTTCTTTATTTTTGTACCATCAGAAACCAGATTATTGATTTAAATGGTACATAGTTTCTGTTCATCTTGTTTTCAACCTATATTTGTTTTGGATAAGAAATTGTTAAAAAATAACACTTTTCGAGAGCAATCATTAAATCAATGAATTTGAAAAGTTTTTTCTTTTTAGTCTTTGAGCCTATGACATTTTGTTGTCAGCTTATTTAATGAAAACGATTTTCTTAATATGTCGTACTTTCATAAAAAAGAGGACATTTTCGTTTTTAATGTATTGCAGGACGTAACTAAATTTATGACACTGTACTTTTAAATTGAATTTTAAAAATCCCGTATTAATAGAAAGTAACGGGGTGCATGGAAAGAGAGAGGAGGTATCTTGGTTTGCTACACTCTGCAGGGTCCACTACAAGTATTAGTATATCCGGGATATATAAAACCGGAATCTAGCTAAAAGAAACTACACGCTTAGGCCATCATGTATCTCTCTATACATGACAGACGAGGCAGATTTTTTTACCAGCTGTAGGTTTTTTCCAGCGATAGACTATTTGCCATCCAAGGCTATAGAACCCGGTCTGTTCTGCTATTTACTCATAACTTGGGGGAAAGAGGATTCATATAGAGTATTAGCACGTAAGGGAATATAATGGATTCGACTGGAATTCGAACTCGGTTCTCCAATTCCTCAATCTGAGCCACTATCCATTACTCCACCGTGCCTCCCGTCTAAAATATACCAAAGAAATGAATTAAAAAAAATAAATTGTACACGAAGTACACGAATATATCATATTAAGATGCAAAACAAGCAAACACACACGCGCACATGCACATATATATATATATATATATATATATATATATATATATATATATATATTATTTAATAAAAACGATTTCCTTAATATATCATAGGTTCATAACAGAAATGACATTTTGGTTTTTAATGTTTTGCAGGAGGTAATTAACTCTGTGACACTGTTTGAAAATCAGATTTTACAAATCCAGTATAAAGAATTTAATTGCTTCGATTATTGCTGCTACATATGGTTTGGTGCTCCTAAATAAATAAAATTCAAAGAAGAATCTGCAATGTTATTGGTCCTGATTTGGCATCTCTGCTTCAGCCACTTTCCCACCACCATAATGTAGCTTCCCTGTCTCTTTTCTATAAATATTTTCATGCTAATTGTTCTGACGAATTTTCTTTTAAGGTATTCAGACTTTATGAATTTTAGCACATTACTAGATTGGTGACAGGATTTCATCATTTATAATTGAAATGGCAAGTTGTAACTGTAAGTTCTTTGTTAACAGTTTGTTTTCTCGCACTTCTCTCTTGTGGAATTCTCTTCCTGCTTCTTTTGCTTTCCAGTCAACTTTAATCTTCAAAAATTTAAATGCAATGTCAGTCATTATCTTCTAAATTCCTCTTCTTTTATTGTCCTTTTTTGTTTTCCTATGTTCTTTCCCACTTAGTAACTCCTTGTGTGTTAGTGGCTTTGTTGCCTTGCTTGAGGAGAAATGATTTTTTTAAAAAGTATTCATTTGAGAAAAGGATAATTGTGAAAACAGGAAAGTTCTTTTATATTTATTCTCTACATTTATGAATTGGGCCAGTTTAAAACATTTTCACAATGACTCTTATTAGATTTTACTAGTTTTTCTTTCATTTTATTTTTTGGTGCTTCTTAAAGCCTAACAATAAGAAGATATCAAATTGTATAAGTTGCTTAGATGAAGCTTTCTTATTATTAAGTTCTCATTATTTCTTCTTTCATTTTATTTTTATTTGGTAATGTGGATTTCCTAACCCAACATCCAACTGGTTCGAGTTCAGAATTGTCCTTCATTTAGACTGGTTGTCAAATAAGGCTGGAGGGCTCAAACTGCTTTACTATTTTATCCATAGCTGTGGGAGAGGAGAGATTGAGTTATGACTTTTCCAAGAGCATTAGTATGAAATGAATGCAACATATCTGGCCATTATTTTAACATGCATCACTGATTTCATTATCTGTACTTATATGCTACCTACAGATCCACACATGATACTATTAAGCTGTCTGAATTTCTGAGTTGAGGTATTATTATTATTATTATTATTGTTTTGTTCTCAATTTTTACTAGAATTTCTTTCTTTTTTTATTTTTTATCAATGAAAGAAAACCAAAGAAAAGCTGTGAAAGAGCAAAGTATTTGAACTATAGCTGGAAATAATATATTTAAAGACCCAAATATTAAAACAGTTGTAAGAACTTAATGAACTAATTTATAATTCTTGGTCAACTAGTATTAATATAAGATTCTAATGGACATTAAATGGGGATCATTATGTAGTACATTAATCTCCACATAATTATGACATATTTATATGATATAATGGAATATAAATAAATGTTAAATAAAGTGTTCAGTTTGAAATTCCTTATAGGTTCCCTAGATCAACAAACACCTAATCAAGAATGGAGGATACGACTGATGAAATGTTATGATAATAACAACAAAGATGAGGACACTAGTCCAAATGTAAATAATGTAAATACTTGAACAAATTTTTACATTTCTGCGAGTGATATTGGTATTTTACATGACTATAAAGGATTCTTGGACATCAAGGATTCTTAGATTTGGATTCAACATGATTATGAAGATTTTTAGACAACAATTATTTTTGGGAAGCAAGGAATCTTGGGTTTGGATTCTGCATGCCTAAAGTGGATTCTTGGACAGCAAGGATTTTTGGATTTGGATTGTACATTGTAAACAATTCTTGGCTATCAAAGATTCTTGGATTCGAATTCTACATGACTATCAAGGATTTTTGAACATCAATGATTCTTTGATTTGGTTTCTATTTAATAAAGATGTTTGGGCATCAAGGATTCAGATTCTACATGATTAGCAAGGAGTCTTGAATGTTACATAACTACAAATAATATCTGGATGTTGAGAGTATCTGCTGTTGGTCAATATCTGAGGGATAAGACAAGCATGCTGTTCTGTACTAAGAATGGTCATCTCTTTGCAGCTTAAAGAAGGCACCTGAAAAACCTGACTCGGCAAAAGCATTAAGTATACTGAATCACATATTCACAGTTGTTCCTTTCTTGTACACAACTATCAATTCTTACAACATGATCTCCCAACATTGTTCCTCATCTCCATCTTCCAACAACAACAATAACAGTTTGTAGAAAACAAAAGTGCCCCTCCTACAAAAAACATGGATGAGGAAAAACATATAAAAAGATAAAAGCAAACAAATATAAAACAAGGCATGGGAACATACTGGAAGGGGAAATTTCCAATTTTACTTGCTCAAGTTAATATGTATGAATACAGGGGGACATTGTAAAAAAAAAAATAACAAAAATACAGGCTGGTAGTAAATATATTTATTTATGAATTATGATACCAGACAAAACTAACCGAATTAAAAAGCTAGTGAGATGATATTTTAAAAGCCATTTTTTTCATAGATGTCTTTTCCTTTTACTATTTTTGGAGCCCTGTATTACTTGTTAGAAATTAATCAATGCACTCTGTCTGTATATTATTTATTTTACCTCTTTACAGACTTCAACAACATCAGAACTCTGGAGCCATCACAAAGCTCAACAAGTTCCACAGATGCACTGAGTCTGATGACTATAGCTAAAAGTGGTCTGAATGAATGGAAAAACTGTGGTACAATGGAAAAGCCTAAGGGCTTTTGCAAAATGTTCTTTCCATTGATAAACTATGAAAACCCAAAAAGTTTTAAAATTAATGAATTTGTTCCGGGAGCATCATTTTTTTTTCCTTTTTTTTTTGTACCTTCACTTTATAGATTTACATTAACTTTCCCAAAATACATCAGGATTTTGTTCCAGTATGGCACCAATAAAACAAAGGTGTCTATGGGTAAAGGCCAATATAGCCCTCTTAGTTCAGGTCCTGGTATAAGTCCCCATAAAAGTTTCATACCCCAGAGAAAATATTTATGATACATATGCATAACCAAGTCAGCAAGTTGCTCCAAAATTCCTGGTCTGAAAATTGGGCCACCCCTAAATATGGTCATTAGGACGAACTTTCAAAAATATACATGTTGCATAATATTGAAAATTAAGTTTTTGAAAATTAATAATCTACTAGAACATAATTGTAATGGTGATATTAACCATTTCCTTATAAGGAAACATTATGCATTCATTAAGTAAGCAGCCAGTGCTACTGTCAGTTGAAATATATAAAATCTTTCCCTTAAAACAATTTTTCAGAAAAATAGGTTCCTTGAGTCCAGTAGCTGTTATCACTTTTTTGTGTTTGTGGGGATTTCCTTCCTAACCTTTTATTTGAAGTTGTTTGGAATGTCAACATCTTGATTATATCATTATTTTCTCTGTTGGCAGTCCTCAAGTTATATAGCTTCTTTTATTTGGTACAATTCTTTGTACTGTTGTTTTATTTCATGCAGTTTGTTTATTCTTGAATGGATCTGGCATTATGCATGGGATTTTTATGAAAGTTTTGATCTGACAAGGTTATTTAAAATATATGAGTTGTGCTTTCAAGCTAATGTTTTTGTTTTGTAGCAATTTGCAGTGTTGGGCAAAATTGCCTCTAGTGCAGGCTATTCTATGTTCAGTTTCCTCATCACCTTTGCTAAATTTAACAAAACTTATCTATATACTGAGTTATTTGCTGTTTTTGGTATTTACTAATTTCACATCCTGAATTTCTACGATAGTCTTGGGATGGTTGCTATCAATAAACACTTGTCAAGTATTATTTCTGGTATTTTTAGCAAGAATCACCTACTGCTGCTTTGGAAGAAGGTTAAACGACTTTTTTCCAATATTATTTTGAATTCTTCTAGACTCTACATGAGGTGTAACACCAATTAAATCTATGTTAATTTTTCATGATTTTTCAGCAACTGACATTATGATTGGTTAATAAATACCAAGGTCATATTTATACCTACGCAGAAGAGTTCAAACCAGAGAACTGCCAAAATTTAGAAAATGTGTTCTCAAGACTGTCACATAATCAACAAGTAAATAAATATGGTACACCAAGCCAATTTCACCAGTGAGCATCATGACAGTAATGCAATCACCTACTAAAAACTATGTCTCACATTCTGAGGCTAAAAGTTATCCATTAACATAATCTCAGCTTCCAGAACATTCACTTACTCAGTTCGTTCACACAGCAGCTTTCATTCATTCCTGCAAGTGAATTAACATCTAATCACTCAACTTCACCAGTGTGAATCAGGTTTCCAAATGAATCCTTGTCGCTCAACTATCTGAAGTTTTAAAGTTACGTTAATAACATAAAAACAAACTTTCAGTATTCACTCACTCAAGTTGTTCACACAGCAGCTTTCGTTCATCGCTGCAAGTGAATTACCATCTAAGTTCTCAACTACAGAATGTTATTATTACACAGCAAAGTTTTCAACCACAGAACATGATTATCATTATATAACTAAAGTTCTCAATTACAGGACATTATTTCTTCAAGAATTTATTTACTTCTTGACAACTTTACAGTCAAAGAAAGACAACTCTAGAACAGTTTTTTTTTCCAATTTTACATTGGAAATTTATATTTCACAAATGCTGTTTATATACCTCATAAACAGAATTATTCTTTCACTAACTCTGTGAAACTTTTATCCCCACAATTACAAGAAATATTTCTTCAATTAAACTCATACACCATAACTCCAAACAATAAAATAAGAGTTTACACACATAATTAAAATACCAAACATTATCAAGATTTCACTCATAAATCTTTACTCATTTCAGTATAATGCATTATATCTTTTATGCTATATAAATTAAAATATTGTTTGTTATTAAAAAAATATTTTTTGTATTATTTCTCTTGTTGTTTATTGTTTCTTGGTACATTTAATGAAAGTAAAAATAGTAGGGATTGAAGTGGGACTGTTCAATTCTCTACCATGGTTTTTTGGCAGATGAATCCAAGCATTTCTTTTATTAATGTTCAACCAATACAAGGTCTGAGCCACTCAAAGTATAGCATTACTGAATAAGCTGTATGATAGCAATATAAGAGGAAGCAATGAAGATTATGAGGATATGGAGGATAGATAACTAATACTAGAGGTTATGTTTGAAATGTTCAAGAAATGCAGGAATCCATTCCACAAAATAGTTATTCTTGGGAAGAAACTTTCATTTACAAACAGAAGAAGTTCTCAACCACAGAACATTATTATTGTTATATAACTAAAGTTCTCAATTACAGAATATTATTTCTTCCAGAATTTATTTACTTCTTGACAACTTTACGGTCAAAGAAAGACAACTCCAGAACAATTAAGTTTTTTTCCTAATTTACACTGGAAATTTATATTTCACAAACACTGTTTAATTACTTCATAAACAGAATTATTCTTTCGCTAAATCTGTGAAACTTATATCACCACAATTGCAACAAATATTTCTTCAATTAAACTCATACACCATAACTCCAAATACTAAAATAAGAGTTTACACACATAATTAAAATACCAAACATTATCAAGATTTCACTCATAAATCTTTACTCATTTCAGTATAGTGCATTATATCTTTTATGCTATATAAATTAAAATATTGTTTGTTATTCAAAAGATATTTTTTTGTATTATTTCTCTTGTTGTTTATTGTTTCTTGGCACATTTGTTGAAAGTAAAAATAATAGGGATTGAATCGAGGCCGTTCGATCCTCTACAAGATAGTTGGGTATCTATAGCTGAAATTTTGTGACTATAACTCCTGAAATATCAAGAGTTATGAATCACCATATAGTCACTGCATCAGTTTGAATAAATCAGTGTATAATAATTTTAATGGATATGTTGTGGGCTTCTAAGTGCCAAGAAGGATTAAAGACTAATCTACAGATTACATGTTATGAACTTTGACCTTCCTAATCAGAGGAGCCATGTGAGTTTGACATCAAACCTGAAGAAATGTTTGGAGAATTTTCTCTTCTAAATAACAGAAGTGATAAAAGAAATAGTTGCTCATGATCTTTAGATTTTTTCCAAAAGAAACTATTAAAGATGTTTTTTTAAAGCAAAGAAAATATTTAATTATTTGATGACCAATTCCATTTATGCTTGAAAAGCATTCCATGAGAATTAGCTTACCAATTTCTTCATGCTTCAGTTTCCTCCATTTGTCATTAATCATCAATGGGAAACTAATTTTCCATTTATTTTTTTTTTTTTTTGTATGCAATGGAGAATTCATTATTACCTCTAGGGAAGCATTTTTCTTTTTAGTCTCTTCATTGAGCTGTTATTGTTACTCTAGATCCAATTTTTAATCCATGTTTACATTTCATCCAATGGCTTTTAAGAAAATTAAAAGCATGGAAATATCTTTTATGATAATCTTATTAATTCTCCTCTTTTCAAATATCTTCTAAGATTTTCTTGAACTTCTTTCATTTATAAAGATTTCTTATTAAATGTTATGCAAAGAAGTAATATCAATGTTATATGCAGTCTACTATTTCAGCATTCATTGACCAAGCAGTCAATGCTAATTTCAGCTGAAATTTATAAAATCTTTCTCTTAAATCAATTTTTTAGGAAAATAAATTTCTCAAGTCCAGTCTCTGTTATCATTTTTTTCAATATTGATGGGGGTTTCCTTCCTAACCCTTTATTTGAAGTTAGTGTGAAATGTCAACACTTTGGTTGTCGTATTATTTTTTCTTTGGGTTGCATGTGCTATGCATTTTAGTTGTAACTGGTGTTGGTACTCCTCAAATGATGTAGTTTCTCCTTTTCTTACTTTGAATTTTTAAAAATAATGTTAGTAGTATTGTTTAGAATTTGAATTAAGCTATTTACCTTGAGCTCCTTGATAAAATCCAAAGAAGAATCAGTAATATTATTGGTCCTAATCTGGCAGCTCAGCTTCAGTCCCATCACCATGAAGGTGTTTCTCTGTGTCTTTTTTTATAAATGCTTTCATGGTAATTGTTTGGATGAACTCTTCACTATGGTACCTAGACATTTTTGAATTTAAGTGTAGTACGAGACATGTGTTGAGATCTCATCAATTTACAGTTCAGTTACTAAACTGTAACTTCTACGCTAACATTTTCTTTTCTTGCACTTCTCACTTGTGGAACTGGCTCCATGCTTTCCTGCCAATATTAATCTGCAAAAATTTAAATGCAATGTCAATTCATATCTACTGTTTTCTTGATTACTTTTTCCTTTTCACAATCATTATTATTGTTTCTGCTCCTAATTCTCATGCACTCTGCAACCCATTATGACTTAGTGGCTTTACTGCCTTGCATGGAATGATACTGATTGATACATAAGCTCTTGAAAATATATTTCAATTGCACACTGTTGAGAGATAAGCTGATTCTATAAACAACAGCCACCTTCACTAATGCAAAGCTCTTCAATAAAATGAATTGGAGCCCTCTGACTGATTGGCATTTCTTTACATTTGAACAATATGCTAGAATTAGCTGTTTCTCTCTGTCGAATGATGATAGCTAAGTGGTAGAAACTCTGACTGATACCAAATCGGTCAGGTTTTGGTCCTGGCTTGAAATATTCAGATGTCTATTCGCACTGAGGAGCTGTGATACAGCGAAACAGTACTGTCTGTGAACCACACACACACACACACACATATAAAGTATGTTTGTATGTATGTATGTGTGTGTATGTCAGATGGTTGGCAACTAATCTCCTCAGCCACTGACTCCAATTTCTTGCAAGTGAGGTGGGATGTTAGCAACACAGTAGTATGTTAATATTAATAGACTAATAAACACCAAAGATTTTGCAAATACATAAACTGGACTATCATTATGGTCAACAACTTTCTTATATTCTAACAATCTACATGAGAATAATTTTTAGTGTAAATACTAAGCAGAAAAATAATAAAGCCCTTCAAATGTCTTACACACATTCCTGGGCAACTCAACATGAAAAAGTATATTAAATATTAATTTGTAACTTAATTATGAATAATATTGCTATTTCCACAGCATAATAATTACTAATGTAAACTATAAACTTTGTGCATTAATTAAAACTTAAATTTTTAAATGTCAATAACCTGAAGAGAGAATAATTATATAATCATGATTCTGACATTCCACAGTACTTCAAACAAAAGATTGGAAAGGAAACCCCCATTTATACTAGAAAATGTCATAAAACTTATTAGACTTGAGAAACTTATTTTTCTGAAAGATTGTTTAATAGAAAAATCACATGAATTTTAACTGAAAGTATCACTGGCTGTTCCGCCAATGAAGGCTGGATATTTTCTTAAAAGGAAATTGCTATTATTACCTTACCATAGAGAATGTGTGGGATAAATTGTCATCTAAATAATGCAAAAATGAAAATCATAGTGACATCTCATATTAACAGATATATTTACCAAAATTACACAAAAATATCTTGAACTACTAATGACTAAATTTATTCAATAAAATCACCACTGGCTTCAAGCGCAGCCTCCTGATGATTTCGGATCCTCCTGATTATCTTCTGGATAGCCTCCTTGTTTATGTTGGTGAATATGCTGCCATAATCCTTGCCTTCAGTTCATCTTTGGTGTTACAAGGGATTTTGTTAGGATTGAACTCACAATTACTCTCTCATTAAATTAATGAACCAATGCTTTAACTAAGTAGTACTAAAAAAGACAAAAACAAGAGGAGATAATCCCGCTCTGTGGAATGATAAAAATCTACCTCCATAGATTAGGTAAATTGTTCAGTTAAAAAATCCCTGAAAGTTACCCCAATTGACAGACACCTGAAAAGGCTGGTGAGATGAACAGCCAAAACATTGATAATAAGGACAATGATCAAGACATGAATTTCTAGGATGAAGTGTTAACATCATTTACATTTAACAGTAGATTAAATAATAGGTGAAGTCTGGAATTCCCTGTAGGTTACCCAAATTGATATACCTGATGAAGTCTGGAGGGCATAGTGATCAATATGTTCTGATAACATCAAGTAAGACGAGGACAATGGTCCAAATGTAAATAGTGTAAATAATGATAATTTCTCATCACAGAAATTCAGACAGGAATTCTTTCAATTTATTGCTCATCCAATAAAGATCTTTGTTTTTCTGCTTTTCTTGATCAAAACTGTACAAATTTGCAGAGTCTTTGAATGGTGGCTTTTTATTCTCTGATCAACATTCTGACTGAAGGGTAGATTTTGTACCATTGGCCACATTTTTTTTTCTGAAATCAGCATGAAATTTAAATGTCTTGCTTTGGAATGAATATCAATTTATCATTTGCGTAGATTCAGTCTTTCTCTTGCAGACAATAAGTCTATCTTAAGCAACATCTCAAAACCATTTTGTTTTTTACCATCTTTGTAAAATTTCTTCAAGATTTTCAACTCAATCTTTTTACAATAAAATTTTGCATTAAATAACTGATGTTAATAAAGTATTCAGAATATGGTTATATAATATATATATATATTATATAGTTATATATAGGAGGCACAGTGGTGTAGTGGATAGTGGCTTGGATAGAGGAATCAGAGAGCCGAGTTCGATTTGCAGTCAAATCCATTACATTCACTTATGTGCTAATACCCTTGGGAAAGGTATTAATCCTTTTCTTCTCCCTCCAACTATGGGTAAATAGCAGGACAGACTGAGTTCTATAGCCTTGGATGGCAACTGGTCTAAGAGCTCTAAATGAGGGTCATTTGGGGCCCTTGTGGCATGTAGTGCAGCAGGTCTCTGTATTCAGGGATTCAAAAAATGTGGTTTGTTCTGCTCAAAGCCTCACCACTATAATCAAATCTCATGTGCTGCTGTCGGTTTCCTAGAAACTGATCTGCTTGACCCTTATACGTTGAATACAACGGGAGAGTCTACCATATGATATATATGGTGGAAATATTCAGTATATGGTTATATTAATATGAGTAATACATTGTATAATTTTTTTATCTATCATTATAAAAATATTGATAATAAATTATTTTGTGGATATTATGTTCTATTATGTTAACGAAGTAATTGTAACATAAATTTTGACTTACAAATAAATCAAAAAATATTGACCATAAGATTTTTCTTTTAAAACAATCTTTCAGAAAAATAGTTTTCTCAAGTCTAGTAACTGTTATCACTCTTTCCAGTACTGATTGTAGTTTCCTTCCTAACCTTTTATTTGAAGTTGTGTGGAAAGTCAACATCATGATTATATTATTTTCTCTTCAAGTTATTGTATAATCAGACAACCTAGATACTTTGCTACTTTTTCATAGATGTTGAAATTGGTGGAAATCAACAAAATATTGACCTTGAATATATGCAAAATTTATTTACTATCTGTATGCAGGTGATTTGATGCTAGTGTAGATTCTGGATTAATCTATATAAAAATCAATCATTGTCAGTATCCCATGCCAATGTGCCTCAAATCACCGATAATCAGTTTGTATCTTTAGATTTCTGACCAGTAGTTTGACATTCTGGGCAAGCCTATGCATTCTGTAACAATGAAAAGCAGATTCCTTATATGTATCGATGTTTTATGGCATTTATGCCTTCCCTCTGTCTTTTCTACAAATACTTTCATGGTAACTGTTCTGACGAGCTACTTTCGCTGGTTCCCAAAATGCATGAATTTAAATGTGCTACTATGTTGACATCTCAGTCACTCCTTTTCACTGTCGAAATGGTTAAATGTAGCTATCTCTTCTACTTGCACTTTTTTACCTCTTACTTGCTTCCCTAGCTATAATCTCCAACTATTCAAATGCAATGTCAATCGACATCTCCAGATGCCTTGATCTAATTCCCTGTCCTTCTCTTCATCCTTTCCTTTTTCATGCCTCTTTACTTTTGCTCCCACTCTCTGTAACCCCACGAGTGCTAGTGGCACTCCCACCTTGCATGGGGTGAAATGTTTTAAAAAAATATTTGGCTTCATCCAGAATATCTACATAAAGAATGAAGAAAGTTGGTTCCCTGTGCAGCGCCAGGATATTTTTCTCCCTGGAATCGACCCTCCAGATCTACAAATCAACAATTCGCCCTTGCATGGAGTATTGCTGCCATATATGGTCTGGAGCCCCTTCTGTTGGCCTCGGGGTTCTTGATAAGCTCCAGAGGCGGATATGCAATATAATTAACCCTGCTCTGGCATCTTGTCAGCAGTCACTTTCTCACAGATGCACCGTCACCTCTCTCTGTCTGTTCTACAAATACTTTCATGGAAATTGCTCCGAGGAGCTGCATTCGCTGGTTCCCAGACTTCATTTCAAGTGCCCTACGAGGCTGGCATCCCGCCGTCACCCCTTCACTGTCGAAACTCCCAAATGTAGCCGTCTCTTCTACTCCAATAGCTTCATGTCTCACACCTCTCGCCTGTGGAACTCCCTTCCCTATTCCAGTTTCCCTGAGAGCTATAATCTCCAGCTATTCAAATGTAATGTCAATCAACATCTCCAGTTGCCTTGATCTGTCCACTACCCTTCTCATCCTTTCTTCTATCACTCCTGTCTGATCTTGCTCCAAATCTTCTGTAACCCCTTGCATCCTAGTGGCTTCCCGCCTTGCTTAGGGTGAAATGCTTAAAAAAAAAAAGAACATCTCTATAGTTCTGAGATGAGGTATTATCTACACTATTTACATTATTCGGACTACTGTCCTCATCTTTGTCACCATATGCATTACAACGTTTTGGCTGATGTACACTCCGACCTTCTTCAGGTGGTTGGAATGTCAAACTGAACCCTTTATTTAGTTTGACATTCCAACTACCTGAAGAAGGCCAGAACGTACAACGGCCGAAACATTGCAATAAATATGGCAACAAAGATGAGGACAATAATCCGAATAATGTAAATAGTGTACATAATACCTCATCTCAGAAATGTAGACAGATCATTTTCTTGTATATATAAGTACTTTATTTTGAATAGTTTTAAAAGAATATTTGTATACTGTCGGTTCGCTAAAGAATTCCATAGTATAAAAGTAAACTCTGCACTCATTTTATAATATGTTATCTTATTTTTAGTTAGTAATTCTTCCTCTTTGCATATCATTATTGTTAACTATATAATGGACTAGCAGCATGGCCCGGCGTTGCCCGTGCTTGATTCAAAAATCATACAACTCATACAGCAATCGCTATCACTTGACTTGAAATACTTTTGCCCTTCCTTGCCTTTAAAAGAGTGCCCTTTGCCATGCTGATGTTGCTACATGCCTTACTTCTTGCCTATCTCACACTGCAAATTTTTTCTAAGCTCTATACTAAACATTAAATCTGTTACGAAAAAAGAACTAAACAAAATGAACACAAAACGTTCAACTTCAAAAAAGGACTCGTAACTGGAAAAAACGAATGAAAAAAGAATGTTAACAGCAAATACTTTTTCACACCCAACCCAGTTCTGCGGAATCAGAATCAACATTGAGCTTAAGCAAGCGAATGAGCCAATTGGAGTAAAGTGCCATGAAGATTTAAATTTTCCCACTTGTGACGAATGCAGCTATCGATGTTTTTTTGCATGCTAGCATGCTAGTTAACATTCATGTCAGTCAGCTGTTGGCTCTCACGCTGGCCAATAGAATCTTCCTGCCTATTCGTGGCAGCTAGCTATAGGCTCTCACTCTGGCCAGTAGAAAATGGCTGCAAACTACATGAAAATTGCCATAAAAGCATGAAAAGATTGATTATTTCCAGTGTCGATGGGAGTTGGGAAATGCAAAGTCAGTGTTGGTCTTCCTGCTAACTTGGAGCACATGCATGTAAATTTTGGTGCAAATCTGTCAAAAATTGCGGCCGTGCATTCGTTACACACACACACACACACACACACATTCATCCTAACTTTTATAGATAGAGATTTTGATGAAAGTGACAATTTCTTATTTCATTTCAGATTTGTGTTTCTCTTATATGTTCCATATTCTGCTAATTTCATAATGTATTATTTTCTTTTAATATGATAATTTATTTAATTCTTGTTATTTACACTGTTTATATTTGGACTATTGTCCTCATCTTTGTTGTTGTTATCACTATGTTTAGGCCATTGTGCTCTCCTACCTTCTTCAGATGAATATCAATTCAGATAACCTACATTAATTCTGAACTGAACCCTTTATTTAATCTATAGGGGGAGGTCTGTTCTCTTTTCACTGCCCACATCTAGTGATTGTCTAGTTTTTATTTTTAGTACTGTTCATTTATAGCTTGCCTGTTTCCACAGAGTCCAAGCACACACTGCCCACCCCAGAGATTGAACTCACAATTACTATGCCCTTAATTTCACCAACCAATACTTTTATCCACTAGACTATTATCACAGAGCACCTGATGAAAACTGGTGAGAACAATGAATGAAATGTCGTGATAGCAGCAACAAAGATGAGGACTATAATCTCAATGTAGACAGTGTAAATAATGATAACTCCCATAAATTCAGACAGAAATTACTTCTTGGTAGACTCATTTATTCTTTTAGAAATCTATTTCCGTCTTTAAAAAAATGAGCTAAATTTTTATCAGCCGGCTTATCTTTGAAATAACCGGATAATGGAATCTTGCAGGTGATCGGTAACAACGTTTTGCCTTTGAAACTTGACTGGCATCAGACAGATAAATTAAATGCTTCTTTTGTTAGACAAGTCTAGATTTAGATCAGTTTTCAATAGAGAGAAACTTGGTAAATACAGAAGAGGCAATAATGTTCTCATTATTGTTAGAATCTAATTATAAGACTTTCATCTGATTAATTAGAGTCCTTCAGGGTAATTATGGTAGTGCCAAATTAAGAGATGACTATGAAACAGAGGAGTTTATGCACTAAAATTCACCTCACATTCAAGCATTTGCTGTGCTGATACAATGTATATCAGTTCTTTTTGATATGGAGTTAGGTTTCTTGAAAGCAAAGAAACTGTAGCAAAGACTAGTGTATAAATATCTGGTGCCATGAAACAGATTAAGCAATCATTACAAGAGAAGTTTCAGCTTGGGAACAAATTAAATTTATTGCATGTAGTGAACATCAAGGTTGATAAATAGATTTATCCCTGGTGGACATTAGTTGCCTACCACCTGTATAATGAACACAATAAATGGTTACAGTTAAAGCCCACTGTAAGTGTTCTGCAAACTAATAGGTTTGCTGGAAATTTCATGGTGGGATTTTGCAGTTAAAGAATATGAGAATTAGTAAGCAATATTCTGATGAAATATTTTAAATAAAAAATTATTTAAAAATTCATGGCAAAACACTATCATCTTTTTAATGAACACCCCTCAATGAAAATGTATTCATTTTTAGCCCCCATGGTTCTTCTACTTGAGTATTTATATCTATTTATTTTTCCTGTTTATTTTTATCTATTTATATGTTCTTTAGTTGCCATTGGTAAGGGAAGTGGTTAAGTGTAAGGGTGTTGTTGGTAAAGCTGGACACAGCAGGTTGGATGACTAAGGTCATGGTTGGTATCAGAAGAGAGGCCTGGACTTGATTAGTAAAGCCAAATGGTAGAACAGGTGGGGTGTCATTGGCGGGGTTGCTCCATATATCTTCAGGGTTGAAATGAGGTGTGTTAATGGGCTCACAATTATGTGTTGTGATTGAGCTGTTGAATTGAACTGCCTGTTGTTGGCAAGGATGGCTATTTTTATATCTGTGGTTTAACAGGTGCTAGCTCCCAGACTCATCCTTTTTCGCTTTATTTATTTATTTATTTTTTTGCAGCAAAGTTTGTGATTGGCTCTTGTATTTTAGATTTTTGCATGGATTTGTTTTATGGATCAGATCTGATGTGCAAAGCCCCTGCACAGAAGACAACTATTTTTTTTTATTTTGGGTTTTGCATTCTTAGCATTCAAATCTGCTTGACATGTCCAGTGAAATGTATTTGTTAATCAGAAAGAAATCTTGATAAAAGCAGTATAACATATATCAATAATACATGGTGTCCCAAAATAATGTATACACTCTTTAAATATTAATAGTTAATAATATATTACTGTGATATGAGAATTTATATGGATGAAAATATGTAAAACAGATGGATTGGAAGAAGAGGGACAGTTGAATACCCACCTAGATCACCAGATTTGACACCGTTGGATTTCTTTTTGTGGGAGTTTCTAAAAGACAAAGTTAACAGCAGGAAACCTGTAACAATTGCTGAAATGAGAGTAGCATGTGAAGAAGAATGTGCTCAAATACCAGAGGAAATGATGCTGGACATTTGTAGGTCTATTTCTTTAAGATATGAAAAGTGTATTGAACAGAACGGCAACCAGTTTGAGCACTTGATGTCAACTCATCATAATATGAACATTCTGCCACTGTAGCTTTTATCTTATTAAAGTTAATTTTCTATGTTTTTTGTATATTTTACTCTCAAATTCTTTAAATGTGTATTCTTTTTCTTGTATTAATCTTATTTACAAGTTAAAATACATAAATTGAATAAGTTATAATGATTCAAAGAGTGTATACATTATGTTATTTTGGGACACCCTATATATATATATATATATATATATATATATGCATATTCATTACAGACAGATCCCATTAAGAACTAATAGCGATTCTGTCTGTTTACAAAGAAATGGCTGTGGATATTTAATGAATATGCTCTCTAAAACTTGCAAATGAAAATCTGAATATGACGGACTTAAAAGTGAAAATATATTTCTATGAATATTTCCATAGTAATTGTTGTGATGAGCTTTCCTCTTTTGGTATCTCAATCTTATGAATTTTAGAGTAGTAAAAGAATTGCAACTAAGTCTCATTATGTTACTGTTGAAATTGCTATATTTAGCCATTAAGTTTTATGCTAACAGTTTTTTCTCTCAGAATTCTAACTTATGGAATTCCCAACCTGATTCTTGCTTTCCAGTATATCAATCTTCAACAATTTAAATGCAATGCTAATCTTCCGCTTCTATCTCATTGAATCCTGTTTTTTTCTCATCCACTCTACTTAATACTGTTTCCTCTCAGGCTCTTTCATTCATTTATGTCTTAGTGGCTTCATTGTCCTGCTTGGGGTCAAATGATTAAAAAAAATTACCCTCATGTAGCATACTGATAAATTTTAATTAGATGCTCTGCTGTTGCTGACCCAGATCTATTTATTCATCTATACAAATACTATTTATATTTAAATAAATAATGTTTTCACATATCTTCCATGAAATAGGTTTTTGTGATTCATTGAAGTCTCAACAATAAAATTTAATTCATCAAATATTTATAATGAATATTTTACATAGTTCTCTTATACCAGGGCTTTCTATTCAAATATGGCCATAAGTAACTTTCACTGTATTATTAAGTTTGTAATATTTAACAAGATGTATTGAAATGAAACCTGTGGTAATATAATATTAGATATTTCAGTTAATTGAAATTTTATCAATTAACAACGATTATTGGTGATATTACCAGTGCTGGGTTTACTTTCCTTTCTTTTCCCCAATTAGTATGTGTCATGCTTGGCCAGTCATGTGACCCTTTACAGCCAATCACCAAGGTCCCTCTACAGAGAGGACAGTCCTTCGATAGAGGTCATTAAGAGATGCATTCCTGACATATGGGAAGGCACAACCTCTGGCAACAATGTTAGCATACTTTCTTTATAGAAAATAAAAAACTTCATTTATATTCTTCTGATATCTCCTCAGCGATCTTCATTTTTTTTTTTTTTTTTGGTTTTTTAAATGTTTGGTCAAATATCTCTACCAATGGCAGATACTATTAAGGGCACTCACATATATTTGGTGAAACCAACACGAGTAAAACTGAATTAAAATATCCAGCTTGTAAAATACTTGGATTTGAACTTATATATTTTTTTGTTCACTTTTTACTTCCTTTTTGGAATGAGGAATTATCAATATAATTTATTTGAACCATTATTCACAACTTGATAATTATAGCAATTTTCCAAGCATAGCTTAGATACAGCACAAGGCTGAAATTATGGAGCACCAAGTGAGAATCAAACTCACTATTCAGTCATATCTGTTTTGCTAACCATTAAAACACACAAGGTGCCCAAACTTAATAATTATAAGTTATTATAGAACAACGTTTCAACCAAGGATACTCAAGCTAACATCAGGTGCTTCTTGTTTGACTGATATGGGATATCTTTTGATTATTGTGTTATTTCTTCCCTATGATGGCCACTTTGTTCCTGTTGAACAACTGTATATTGTACTTGATACTGGGATTGAACTCATGTTTATTACATGACAGCACCACTTGTATAATCAGCTTCTATACTGACTACACCACTATCCTGAAGAATATCAGTGTTGTGATGTATTGAGGGAGGATGATATATATTGAATCACATTTAATAAACAAGGAACACGTGGTGGACATGTTGGATCTTTATACAGAAGTCATAAAGTGAAATAATATGGGCGAAGCTGTAATGATACTAGGGGACATAAACATCCTATTTATATATGTATATCACAAGCAGTATATTTTTGGAGCCATTAAATCCAATGTCAGATGGTTTCAATATTTAAACCATTTACATTATTCAAACTATTGTCCGCATCTTTGTCGCCATATTTATTACAACGTTTTTCGACCATTGTACTGTCCGGCCTTCTTCGGGTGGTCGAAATGTCAAACTGAACCCTTTATTTCACTCACCGGGGTAGACTATTTTACTTCCACGTGCCATGCTTAATGGATGTCAGTTATCTCCTGTTATTTCCCCTCTGCAAGTTCTCCACTGCCTTAACCAGGTATTGAACTCACACCCTTTGGGTTCTGTCACTGGCTCTAACCAATACTTTTATCCACTGTGCCATGTGTCCTTCAGGACGTTGTAAAATATATTGCGACAAAGATGAGGACAATAGTCCGAATAATGTAAATAGTGTACATAATACCTCATCTCAGAAATATAGACAGTTTTAATATTTGCTTATCAATCTTTGTTCTACCTTTGCTAAATTAGCAATCCATTTTGGTGATGAAATAATTAAGACATATAAAATATCCTATATTAGCAAAACAATGGCATTTGATGATGGTTAAAATGTATTTGGCTGAAACAGTCAGTCAGTTATGTGCCATGCATGATACACACTTAGGTAATCATGAGTCTTTCAATACATGACTGACGAGGCAGATTTCTGCAGTAGGTTGCCATTTCTGTCTGCAGTATACCAGTTGCCATCAAAGTCTATAGAACCCAGTCTGTCCTGCTATTTACCCATAGCTGGGGAGAGAAGAAGAGGATTCATACCTTTCCTAAGGGTATTAGCATGTAAGTGAATGTAATGGATTCAACTGGAATTTGAACTCAGCTCTCTGATTCCTGAATCTGAGTTGCTACACCACCATGCTGAAAGACCATTTCTATAATAACACCTATGATAATCAAATGAGAGAATAAATTGTTTGAATAAATTATACTATTTGTTGCAAATTTTGTCACTTTTTAGAAAATAAAATTGTCAAGCATGTTAGGAATTGCTTCTTAGTAGTGCATTAGTTTACATGGAATAATGCGCTCTGTTGCCAAAATGCAGCAAATGTCATATTGCAGTTAATTAAAAACACTTATGTTAACATACAAACAACTGATCACAAGCCTCAACTCTAAACATCCTTAAAGCACTGTTTTTCAAAATACTGAATTGTTATGTAATGACAGTGAATGATGGACAATCTCCTCAAAAATGAAGAAACTTGCGGCAACAGAAATGCGATTCTACAGAAGGATGCTGAGAATATGGAAGGAATATGTGAGCAATGATAAAGTTTTAGAGGAAATGGAAGCAAAAAAACACTTATACTTAACATCAGAAAAAGGTAGTTCATGCGCACATAATGAGGTAATATATATATATATATATATATAGTATTTATTTAAAATTATAACATAAATATATTATAATATCATTACAAAAATGGCCATTTTGTCCACCACTTCTGGAATCTTATCAAGTGATGGTGTTGTTGGCTAAATAAAGAGTTTATATTACAACCGAAACAAGTGTGTACAAGTGAAAACAAAATACAAATATCGTTGTCCCACATTGGACTTATCAGTCACAAATGTGCCTGCATGCGACATGTACAGACTTACTCTTGATCTTTGTTTTGTGAACCCAAGCCATGATGATGATGATGATATATATATATATATATATATATATATATATATATATATCTATGAAGAAAAATATACGGAAAAAACAAACAAAAATCCTTATATGCAATTATGCCGTTTTAATGTTAATATAATGTCAACGTCAGGCGTTTCGGTCTAAAAAACCATCTTCAGGACATATTCATAAAATATAATTAACATTATCAATTCAACATGACGAAGACGATGGACATAAGAACAAGACTTATCCAAACAGATAACTGAAAGTTTTATGATCAGCGTTCAGTTTTAAACATGGTCACTTTGTCGTCACGTGGGCAACGCTGTGAAAACATATTCCTAAAATTTGAGTATTTTGAATAAAAAATGAAAAATGAAAAGAATTCTATTTTGATCTAAAATTTATATGTATGCTTGTCAAGCATTAATCTAAAGAAGCCAGGTCTAGCATTCACTGTGCGTGAGATGGATATTATGCCTATGGATAATTGTATATAAGGATTTTTGTTTGTTTTTTCCGTATATTTTTCTTCATACTGTCGGATCTATATCCATATATTTGCTTACATATATATATATATATATATATATATATATATTCCGCTAAGTTGTATCAAGCACTTTTTAAAAAAAAGTAAATTCTAAAGAACTGTGGATACTTAATCTCTTTATTTCTCTTTATTTGTATATATATATATATATATATATATATATATATATATATATATATATATAAATATATCCACATATATGTCACTGTGTATGTCTGTGCACACACATGTATGTGTATATGTGTGTCTTAAGTTCTCAAACAGGTGTGTTCATGAAGTAAAATTTTGCTATCGAACTAATTTTGCTGTTTCATCTCATCATCTGATGCATTTCTTCAGTCAATTTCATAATTCCGTCACAGAGAACTTTTACAGTCTTTCAAAGAACTCAAACAAGAGACGGGATTAGGATAAAATATATGGAAATTAAATTTTAAACGAACATACACACACACCCATGCATATATATGCATATACATTTAATGCAAATATAAAATTTACACCTTAACTGATTGGTTTTACTTCCAGCATTCAAATTTCTAGCAATTACTCCATCCATTTTATTTTCTTATTTTTCTTTTATATATATATAATATATATAAGTACCTCCACGAGATCGCTAAAAAAAGAGTATAGCATGATGAAAAAGATGCCAAACTTGACAAAAACAAAATTGTATCGTCTAAATGTTTATGTTATTATAAAGAGGAAAGATCAAAGGTATTTTGGGGATATTTTTTTACATTTTTTAATTGTTCCTAGCATCTCCGAAATTTTCGTTAAAAATCTTGTTTTTTTTGAATCAGCAAAATTGACCATTTTTTTCCATTTTATAAAAAAACTGGAAATATCATTTTGAAATTCTTTTAAATATCAATTATCATTTTTTCAAAAGTTATTTTAAGAAGATCAGAAATAATAACGTTTATTTAAATTTCATATGCACTTTTCATTAATGCAAGGTTCATTTTTTTCATTGTGTGTGTCTGTGTGTATGTGAGTATACACATGTGCCAGCCTGCATGTGTATATACATATATATATATATATATATATTTATATATATATATATATATATATATATATATATATTCATGCAAATTTGGTTAAAGACCAACAAAAAAAATGTGTTATGACTTTTTCAATTGCCCCATATTGTGACTGAATATAAATTATTTTTCTCTGAATTAATGGAATAGGAATTTCTCAGTATTTACATTTGAACTAATGTCCTTTTCACTTTTAGCACCAAGACATTTCAACCTTTCAGGTTTCTTCAGGTTGTCTGTTAATCTGAGTCTCCCTTCAGGGAATTTTGATTTGAACTCTTTCCTTAATCCACAGTTGTATATTCTTCTCATTCCTACCTCCATGTGTGGTGATACATTGTCTTGTTCTTTTTAGTACTGCTAAGTTGCAGTTAACCATGTTCATACCGACACTGAGTCTGTATTACTTGGCCCAGGGATTTATATTACATTGCCACCAAATTCACGAGCCAACAGTTTAATTAACTGAATTAACTGAAATGGATTGGCTGAAAACAGACTCTGCTGAAAATTCTTTATTATAACCTGCCACGTTCAACTATGCATGGAATTTAGGTAGACTCCTGTTGCACTTTAAAGACAAATTGTAAATGCAAAGCTATTAAGATCCTACTTCCATCTTTTAAAATAAATGCCAGAGATCCGCTTTAAATGAATAACGCAACGTTATAAAGGCAATGCCCGCTCTGAAATCTCTTGCCTGAGCTAACTGGGAGAGTTAAGAGTGAACATGAAATCCAAATCTAATATATCAGCTGCGTTATCCAACAACTTTCTCATTTGCACTAACTGCGGAATGGTTTGCAAATTGCAAGCTGGGTGGATATGTTACAAGAAACATAAACATAAGAAATGAAAAATTACTTCTTATGTTCTTTAAACCGATCTGCTAGGCCCTCATACATTGGAATCAATGTATATATATATATATATATATATATATATATATATACGGTGCTGTGCAAAAGTAAGTGAACCCCTGAGATAATATTTAAAATAAACAAATCAACAAATCTTAATTAAGTTATATATTCATTAATAAACTTTTATAAAATCAATTTTGACCACTTTATATATAGAGTGTATGGACAAATTGTCATCTAAATTACACAAAAATGAAAATAACACTGACAACTCATATGAAAAGATGTATTTACAAAAATTACATAAAAAATACCTTTCAATACTAAACTTATTCAAAAAAATTGCCATCGACGTCCAGACAACATTGGAATCTCATGCAACTCTTCTGGATGGTCACCTTGTTTAAGTTAGTGAATGCTGCCATAATCCTTGCCTTCACTTTTGTTGGTCTCCCACTCAACTGTACCACACACACCTCGGGAGTTAGGTCGCCAGATGTAAGGTGTGATGTGATCACAAAAATTATCTTTTTTTTTAAAATGTTTCACCCCCAAGCAAGGCAGGAAGCCATTAGCATGCAAGGGGTTACAGAGAGTTGGAGCAAGAACAAAGAGGAGTGATAGAGGAAAGGATGAAGAGAAGGATAGGAGATAGATCAAGGCATCTGGAAACATCGATTGACATTACAAACTGGTTGAACAAAGTAGGTATAGAGGGTTTACTATTGTTAAGGACACTCTTGCAGAGACACCAATGATCGTTGGACTCAAATTTGCGAGATGCAATACATTCTTTCATTCAAGCAGCAAATAGTAACTTTGCTTCATTGAGGACACACTTACAGTTGTTATGGGCAGAGACAAAAAGATGTCTGTTGCAGTCAGACATGTCACTATGATATAGGTGGAAGAAGGGATTCCTATGTGCAATGGTAGCTAAGCAAGCAGCAGAGAACTAAGAGGAGGAGCACGATTTGACCATATATTTTCTTGAAGAGATGAAAGCCTCAATTCCAGCCTTAACCCCCAAGTTATGTACGTATATAGGAGATAACTGATAACTGACATCCATTAAACATGGCATGTGGAACTACCCCAGTGAGCAAAATAAAGGGTTCAGTTTGACATTCCAATCCCCTGAAGGAGGCCAGAATATACAATGGCCGAAACGTTCTGATAAATATGGCAACAAAGATGAGGACAATAGTTCGAATAATGTAAATAGTGTACATAATACCTCATCTCAGAAATATAGACAGATACTGAAAGGCCGAAATGTTGTAATAAATATGGTGACAAAGATGAGGACAATAGTCTGAATAATGTAAATAGTGTACATAATACCTCATCTCAGAAATATAGACAGATACTGAAGAGCCGAAATATTGTAATAAATATGGCGGCAAAGATGAGGACAATAGTCTGAATAATGTAAATAGTGTACATAATACCTCATCTCAGAAATATAGACAGATACTGAAGAGCCGAAATGTTGTAATAAATATGGCGGCAAAGATGAGGACAATAGTCTGAATAATGTAAATAGTGTACATAATACCTCATCTCAGAAATATAGACAGATATTTCTGTTATGTGACACAATTTGAACTTTGACTCATGGTAGCAGTTGAGATTCAAGTTTAATAAAAAGCAGTTTAAATGACATATTAATTTTTTCTTCATTAGGTTACAGACTTATTGATGGAATTTACCAATGTTCTTCTTCATTGTTTCATGTCCCTTCAGGATGTTGGCTTACAATTTCTTGTCAATTGTAGATCTTGATTAATTTTGCCCCTTTGTCTTCTCACCTAAATCCTGCTTGCCATCCATTTACTCAAGTTTGCTAGGTAAGTTATCGGTAATTTTCCCCCATCCCTCAACTCTGTCTTGTGAGTTTAAAAATTTACAAGCCCTCTTTTTTCATTATGTGCACTAAAAGTTTCAAATATTTCTTTTTGATGTTAAGTATAAGTACCCTTTTGTCTCCATTTTCTCTAAAACTTTGTCATTACTCACATGTTTAGCCCATGGTATTCTTAGCATCTTTCTATAGAACCACATTTCTGTTGCTTCAAATTTCTGCTTCCTCAGTGAGGAGATTGTCCAGCATTCACTACCATATAGGAGGACTGACATTATGTAACAGTTCAGTACTCTTTTCTTTTTTCAAATCAAATTTTCATATTTTTTTCATACCTTACTTAAAGTTTGGAAGGCATTTTTCATTATTACATAGCAGTTCAGTTCTCTTTTTTTTTTTGGTTTATAACAAAATTTTCCTGTTGCTTAGTACATACTTGATAATATATTTTCAATGCAATTAACCTGACAATTCTTCACAGATCCCAGGGATTGTGTGTAAGTGATTTGCATCATTTTATCAAATCAAGGCACCCTTAATGTTTAAGGATTTTTGTGACCAAGATTCAGCTAAGCAAATATAAGAAATATATATATATATATATATATATATATATATATATATGTAGAAATATACTCTTAAGGTGTGATATATTTATGGGATAAAGTGCTCAATATCAGAGATAGAGCGTGTGTAAATATAAAAGTGAACATTGAAGTCAACACTTAGAGGTGACAGGCTGTTTCATGCTATTTGCAATCATCAGACTTGACAATTGTGTCTAGCATGAAACAGCCTGTCGACTCTAAGTGCTGACTTCAATGTTCACTTTTATATATATATATATATATATATATATATATATATATATATATATATATATATATATGAAAAAGATATATTTTATGTATGTAGTTTGTTTTTTACAGAATCTAATCTTTGTTACAGAAATTTTTAGAGTTTGAGAAAAATTAATTCTTATAGGGCAAACGAAGAAATTGGCTCTTAATTGGGTGATTAATAATATGAGGCTCCATTTTAGCAATGTAAATTAAATATTGACTTAAAGAAAGATGGACATAAATAAAGATTCTGGTTTTATACACTTCAGAATCATTTTAGTAACTTCCCCTATAAAAGAGTTTTTTTTTTTCTCAAAACCAAACACGTGGTTCATTATGTCATACCAGACAATTTTTCTTGAAACATTTTGTGTGCATAATGTGCATTTCAAATCTTGTGCATTAAATACTGCTCAGATAACTGGTTTGGTTCTCCTATATATCTCAATAAGATTCTCAATAAAATCCAAAAAAGATCTGTAATATTATTGATCCTGAGCTGGCATCTCAAACTTAGTCTCCCTCCACCACTGTGACCTGGCTTCCCTTTTTGTTTTCTATAAATATTTTCTTGGCAATTATTCTCATGAGCTCTCCGCCTTGGTAACGTCAACCACATAAATTTAAGCTAACTACTAGATTGGCAATTAGGTCTCATTGTTTTACTGTTGAAATAACTGCATGTAACCAGAAGTTCTATTCTAATAGTTTCTCTTTTATTACTTATCACTTCTGGATATCTCTTCTGGTTTCTTGCTTCCCTGCTAACTACAACCTTGAAAAATCGACATTGTCTGTCTTACTGAAACATTCATTTTTATTGTCCTTTCTCTTCATTAAAGTTTCCTCATTCTTTTCACACTCAGTAAGCTCTTGCATCTTAGTTGGTATTATCACTTTGTTTGGAATGAAATGATTAAAAATACCTTCTGGATGAAATGAAGATTAGATTCAGTAAAAGAAGGTGAAGCTATTATCTTTTTAATTATGTTTGCTTAATCAAGTCTTAACCAATATAATGAATCCTATAATTTAAAAATTATATATTTGTTTTCTCTTTTAAAAACCATGATTACAAGGATAGATGAGACACCAAAGCTAAGCAACATTGAACCTGATCAGTAACTTGATGAATGACCACATAGGAGGAGGAGGCAGAGGAGGAGGCAGAGGAGGAGGAGGAGAAGAAGAAGAAGAAGAAGAAGAAGAAGAAGAAGAAGAAGAAGAAGAAGAACCACCACCACCACCACCACCACCACCACCACCACCAATATATGTCAATCTTTGCACAGTACTTTCTTTTTTTTATCAAATCTAATGATGGAAGCACAATCTTGTTGTGGTAGGACTTCACAAATGTAATTAATTATCATTCATTAAGCTTTAGCACTTGGCAGCCAATGTTCATCTTTTGCTGATATTCATAATCCATTTAATTCCATGATGACAAATTTGTTTTCATTGAGTTATTAAAGATACCATAATAAAATTTTCTTCCTTCACAAACCTAACTTCAAATGGAGATTGGGCACAAAATGGGTCTTGGAGTGATGTGAAATTCTCCATATGATCTTTTTGAAACCAGTTTTGAAATGATTTGTTTAGCTGATATAGGTGTTCTTCAAAAACAAATTTTGTATCGTCATTGAAATCAACTTCACAGGAGACCAAAAAGTGACTGCAATAATTTGAAAACACTTTTCACCACCCTTCTTGGATTGCCCCACACTTCTGCCAAAGAACTTCTGCTTGCAACCGGTAGATGGCGCCACCAAAGCAGTATAAAAATTTCATTCTCTTCCTTTTTTTACATCTTAGTACCATTATTGCTTTGCTCGGGGTGAAATGATTAAAAAAAAACCTTCTAGAAGAAATGACGATTAGATTCAGTGAAAGAAAATCAAAGTATATAGGGAAATATTTCTTCATAATTCTGTTGATTTAAAATTGCTTAACAGAGTTTTAACTAAAATAATTATAATAATGTTCTAACCTTATTTGAATAGTGTCAGGTTAACCTAGTAACAACATTGGCAATTTCAAGGGTATTGAATTAAATGCTTTCAAGTCGTCATGCTAATATTTACTCATATTTCAATTTTAGCTTGTGGAAATTTCCTCCCACAGCTTGCTTTTCACTCAGATTTGATCTTTAAAAATTTAAATGCAATGTCAATCATTATGTTCTGTCTTCTTAATGTTATTTCATGCTTTTAAATACATCCATGAATAAACAATAAGCCAGGAAATGATGATTTAATTCTGAAAGCAATGGAAAGCTTTTCTGTTTATTGAAAATTGGCTTTATTGACTATTTCTTATTGGAGCGTTCAGTTCTACAGTAGTCCCACAAAGTACATGATGCAGAAGTAATACCACCCATATATACCTCCCAGAAATACTTTCTTGCCATTATGTTTGTAGGTATTTCTATGAAGTATATGTAATGGGCTAGGTACGTGTAATGTAAGTTACCCCATTTCCTATGTATTAGTAGTTGAGAGAGGATTCCTTTTCACTTTTTTTATACTGAAAATGAAATGAATAAAACGTACAACAATAAAAACAACAACGAGATTTTGAGAGATGGGTTGAAATTAATGACAAGAATTTGTATTTTTCTTCTTGTGAATGTTACTTACAGTGTTGGTTTTGTGTGTGTTAATTATTCTTAAAGTTATTGTCTCTTTTTGTTTCTTTAAAATTTGGGCTTACTTGTGTATAATTGTTCCGAGAATTTTGTGGTTAAGAGTAGGTTTTGAAACTGTCATCTCTGGATTTTCACAGAGTGAAGAAGATACATCTGTGTTGTTCTTTTTACTACTGCTACTGCCACCTGCTTGTGGTGGAAGGTTCATTTTTAAAATGATGAAGTTTCAAATCTTTATTTCTAGAATGATGAAATATTATCATGATCATTATGAATCATTACTGGTCAAAAGGTTGTTTTTAGAATGATGAAATTTCAGATCATTACATCTAGAATGAAATATCATGATCATCATTATGAATTATTACTGATGGAAAGATTGTTTTTAGAATAATGAAATTTCAGATTATTACTTCTAGAATGATGAAATATCATCATCATCATTATGAATCATTACTGGTGGAAAGGTTGTTTTTAGAATGATGAAATTTCAGATCATTACTTCTAGAATGATGAAATATCATCATCATCATCATTATGAATCATTACTGGTGGAAAAGTTGTTTTTAGAATGATGAAATTTTAGATCATTACTTCTAGAATGATGAAATATCATCATCATCATCATTATGAATCATTACTGGTGGAAAAGTTGTTTTTAGAATGATGAAATTTCAGATCATTACTTCTAGAATGATGAAATATCATCATCATCATCATTATGAATCATTACTGGTGGAAAGGTTGTTTTTAGAATGATGAAATTTCAGATCATTACTTCTAGAATGATGAAATATCATCATCATCATTATAAATTATTACTGGTCAAATGGTTGTTTTTAGAATGATGAAATTTCAGATCATTACTTCTAGAATGATGAAATATCATCATCATCATTATGAATCATTACTGGTGGAAAGGTTGTTTTTAGAATGATGAAATTTCAGATCATTACTTCTAGAATGATGAAATATCATCATCATCATTATAAATCATTACTGGTGGAAAGGTTGTTTTTAGAATGATGAAATTTCTGATCATTACATGTAGAATGATGAAATATCATGATCATCATTATGAATCATTACTGGTGGAAAGGTTGTTTTTAGAATGATGAAATTTCAGATCATTACTTCTAGAATGATGACATATCATCATCATCATTATGAATCATTACTGGTGGAAAGGTTGTTTTTAGAATGATGAAATTTCAGATCATTACACCCAGAGTCTTTACATCAATATCAAGTAGACTTTGAGTGAGCAGGACAACCCTATGATGTTATAAGAATTTCCCTTGCTATCCTACTCCTGACACCATTTGTTATAATGAGAATATGGTTGCAAGTGTAATAACAAATAAGGATTAAAATTTCATCTGTGTGTATTGGTCAAATGTGAAGAATACAAGCACAGTTGTGTGAAAAGTTGGCGAAAAGTTTTTAATATTGAGTCCCTTACTTGCCATTGGTAATCTTTAATCCATCTTTGTAATATAGCTTCATTCTACACATCTAAGATAAATGTAACTTATTTGTATCTTTGATTTACTTTAATAATTTTATTGATTTTTCAACTGGAATATTTTTACACAAGTAATAAATATCTATTGGATGCATAATGTTAGCAACTTTAAATCCGTTTTGAGTGATCATGCTAACACACTTTTGTTGAATCTCAAACCTCTTCTCACAGATGAAAAGTCAAACATTTCTCACCATTATTGATAGCGTTCTTTCTACCATGTCAAAACTCCAGAAAACTTATCAAAAGTTGAATGATTGATTTCAATTCCTTCATCAACTAAAGGCAATGACACCAGAAAAGATTATAATGAGGTCATCAAATTGTATGAAATCATATTTGGAAGATCTAGAAGAATGGTTCAGACATTTTTGAGTGATGTGGTATGTGTATCTACTGAGGAGGTATCTATGTATATCACCCAACATGTTTTAAATAAAAAGATACAGAACAAAAGCAGAATACAAGACAGTCTGAAATTATATGAATCATTTATTCTAAAGAAATAAAATAATAAAATTTTGACTCTGGAAAATTAACGTTTCCTTTTAACAATAAGTGCAACATTTTCTAACCAAATTTAACATGGAATGTAATCTATAATCTCATTCAGTTCTTTAATCCATGCTTGTAAGACATGAAAATTGTCAATCAAATTGCTGTTATTGTCATGAACTTGGCTATAGTAGTTCTTTTATATCAATGTCAAGTATGGTTTGAGTGAGCAGTTTGGCAATTTAACCTTTCATATACAACAATCTAGAAGTCTGAGTGTCTATATTCGAAACAAGAAATCTATTTACATGAACAACTGTTGTAAAGCATTTTAGTTGAAGGAATGGAAGAGGGTTTATTTTGAAAGCCCAAGTTTATAAAAGTGCTGATCAGCTTTTGTTACTACTAGACTTCTGGCTGCTGCTACTATATATTTTCTCTACAGTCAATCATTTGTGTCAGGGCCTAAAATCTTGCTACAGAAGTTTAAAAAAGTCAAACATTTCTCACCATTGATAGCTTGCTTTCTGCCTGGATGGAATTACCGGTAAAAAAATTGTGCAGTTTGCTGAACTGCTTAAAACTGAACTTGCTTCTCATATTGGCACCAAAGTTGACATTGTAGAGTTATAGTTTTATCATTTTTTCTTCTATGTGTCATATCTTTTTAGGATGTGGTCAATCTATAATTCCATGTACTATATAGCTCTTAGTAAATTTAGTTTGCTATCTCTCCTAAACCCTGTTCTGCCAAATATTTACACAAGCTTTTTAGGTAGGTTATATGCTGTTTTCTACAGTCCTTCTTGCCTTGAATATGTCCTGAGAGTGTTAAAATTTCTAAGCCCTCTTTCTTCATTATATGTCCTTGTAATTTCAATTATCTTTTTGTTTCTATATCCCTTAAAACTTGGTCACTGCTGTCATATCCAGTTTTTTATATTCTCAACATCCTTCTGTAGAACTACATTTCTGTTACCTCAAGGTTTGTGACTGTATTTTTAAAACATAAATTGATAAAATTGAAGTAAAAACACCAGAGGGTCAAAAGGTTGAATAAAATCTCATTCTAATGAGCTTTCAACATGAACCATAGCACGAAATAGACATTTTTAGTATTATTTATTAAATTTTTTCATGCTAAATTTTTTAAAAATGTAGTCTTTGAATCAGAACTTCTCAATGTAGGTCCCAGGGTACCTTGTAAGATCAGGCAAAAAATATTGGTGATCGCAGAGAAGGCTGAAGTTCTTTTGAGAAATAAACTTTTATATTAAGATTTGAATAGGTAATTAAGTATCTGTTTATATATATATATAATACTAGCAGCATGGACTGGCATTGCCCGTGCTTGATTCAAAAATCGTCCGACTCATACAGCAATCGCTATCACTTGACTTAAAATATTTTTGCCCTTCCTTGCCTTTAAAGGAGTGCCCTTTGCCGTGCTGATGTTGCTACATGCTTTACTTCTTGCCTATCTCACACTGCAAATTTTTTCTAAGCTCTATACTAAACATTAAATCTGTTACAAAAAAAGAACTAAACAAAATGAACACAAAACGATCAACTTTAAAAAAGGACTTGTAACTGGAAAAACTGAATGAAAAAAGAATATTAACAACAAATACTTTTTCGCACCCAACCTAGTTCTGCGGAATCAGAATCAATGTTCAGTTTAAGCAAGCGCATGAGCCAATTGGAGTAAAGTGCCATGCAGATTTAAATTTTTCCCACTTGTGATGAATGCAGCTATCGATGTTTTTTGCATGCTAGCATGCTAGTTAACATTCATGTCAGTCAGCTGTTGGCTCTCACACTGGCCAATAGAATCTTCCTGCCTATTCGTGGCAGCCAGCTATTGGCTCTCACTCTAACCAGTACAAAATGGCCGCAAACTACATGAAAACTGCTGTAGAAGCATGAAAATATCGATTATTTCCAGTGTCGATGGGAGTTGGGAAATGCAAAGTCAGTCTTGGCTGTCCCACTAACTTGGAGCATGTGCATGTAAATTTTGGTGCAAATCCGTCAAAAATTGCGGCCATGCATTCGTTACACACACACACACACACACACACATATACACATCCTGCCTTTTATAGATAGAGATATCAATATAAGTGTTTGTTTGTTGTAATACTGAGGTATTATATAATGTCTGTATTTTTTGCAATGTTGCAAAGTGCGATTATCTCCCTTTGGTCATTACAAGATTATCAGGGTCACATGATGGCTGGTAAGGGGACATCAGTTCATGGGGTGATAAATCCTCAGTTGCTATTTAGTACATGTACAGGTAAGACATGTCTACCAATGTCAGTTGCTGATGGCAGACTGTTAAGGTATTAGACATCATTGTAAACCCAGAGAAGTAGGGAGAAAAGCACAAATGATATCTTCATGAAATATACCTGGCCATTTTTCCAGCTGGAACTATAACAAGTAAGATCATCTCCAAGAGCCAAGTTTGAATTCCAGTCAGGTTCATTATATTCACTTAAGTTCAAATTCCCGTAAAAAAGGTGCGAATCCATCTCTTCTCCCCTCCTAGCTATTGGCTGAATAGCAGGGCAGAATGGGTCCTATAGCCTTGGATAGTAACCAGTCTACAATAGAAAGAAATGGCAACCTACTGTGGGAAAATGTTTTGCCCAGTGAGTTATGAATTTAAAGAGACATAATCGTTCAAATATGTATCACGTATGGCACTTAACTGACTAAAGAATCTCTAACCTTTTGCATTTCCACTCTGCTTATTTAGGAGGAACAGAAGAGCCCACATGGTGCCTCAAAGTTCTTGCAACATACCACTGGCTGTTTTTCCTTTGAGAAATATTACAAGTAAGACCCTCTTACTTCTTCCTTTTCTTTTTTTATTGATATAATTTCTTATTGATACAATTTCTCTGTGTGTGACAAATTAGAAACACGTTTTTATATATTTTTCATATAATTTCTTGCATGATAGTGCAGTACTTAAAATCTCTTTGAGAATAATACATGATTCTCATTCCTTTCTTTCATTAATTTTTGGACAACTTCTTCTCAAGAACTGCTGTTTTGAAGAATAGACCTCTGGCATGATGTTTTCCCAGGCTTGACCTCTTCAAATATTTGGCCAGCTGGTATTTTTTCTGTATAACCCCATGAACTCTACTTCTTGTTTTTTTTTTTTGTTTTTTTTTTTTACATTCATACAACACCACACAGTAAACCTCTACCTTGAGTGGCTCTTGGGCCTTGTATTGGGTGAAGATTAGTTTTAAAAAATCTCTTTTTTTACTAAATCATTTTGGTGAGGCAGCTTTTAGTTATCATTAGATGATAACTAAAAAGTAACTTATACATCTTGTATCAACAGTTTGATCACAATAAGTAATTAGCTACTGAAAAAGTATTAATCTCCTTTAAAGGTGTCACAGGTGAAAATGTTTGAAAGTTCCTGTTTCAGATTTCAGTTGTTTTTACTTATAAAATTTGAAATTGTGTTATTTTATATTTACGGGCACCCTTAAAACATATATTACAAAAATTTGATTGGATAATTTGGTCCTGGATTTGTGAAGTGTAAATTATTTTCACTTATAAATGCAACCAATAGATCTTGAGCCATGTTTATTCAGAATGTGGGCAATCATAGGTCTCCACAACTTCCTGTGTTTCGTTGTTCTAATTAGCTTTTGACACTTGACCGTACCTCTTTGTCTTTGAGCCTCGTCAGTACATAGATGGCTGACCATTTGGGAATATCAGGTGATGTAAGCTTGCATGTATGGGTGGTATAATGGAGAATGGCTCAGAAATGGAAATCAGAAAGTAGCTTTCCAATTCCAGTTCGGTTCATTATATTCACTTACACATAATTACCCTTGAGAAAGGTATTAATCTATGTCTTCTCCCCTCAGCAATGGGTTAAATAGTAGGACTTGTATCAGTAAATTATTATTATTTCAAAAGAATTCTTACAATCTAAAAATATTTTATGGGTTTAGCCTGCAAAAGGTTGATACACCATTAAAAATAAATCAATAAAAAATTTTTTTTTTCCTTGTTCTGTCATTAAAAAAAAGAAATAATATTCTTTTTCAGATAATGAAAAGCTTTAAAAATGAATTAAACAAGCCGATCTATCAGTTCCACTTATATGGATACTGATTTTTAAAAGAACGTCTAATGCCCTAGCTATACAAACAGCAACTCAGATCAGGAGAACACTTTGTTCATATTTAGATTCCCCTCTTCCCATGATGGCAAGGTGAAAATTGATACAAACCAATATCAATAGAAACTTACTTAATTGATAGCTTTTTCAATTTGATTTTTCTTTGTACAGTATTTCTCTATTATTTTCAAATTGACTAAAAACTAAACCTATTTTGAAATTTATCTGATTTCATCGGTTCTGATTTTATAAATAGCATTGATGGAAAGATATTTTTTCTTATATACAAAAAATGGAACATTATCAAACAAACATTAAGACTACATGCGAAGAAGAAGAAGAAGAGCTCACGGAATGACTCCGTGCTCATGTTACCTTTCAAAAAGGAAAAGTAGAGAACGGAAGGAAGGCAGGTGTTATGTAACAAGGTGGCAGACCTGCACATCACACCTGTTCTGGTAAAACGATTACAAAAACCAGAGCTTGGAGCAGCGTCACTTTGAAAAACCAGCATGGCAAACACTTGACGCCCACAACTGACTGCAACCCACACACACACTCAGAGGTAATTTCACTTATTTTTCCAAAGTATATAAATATACATATGTTTTTTTTTTTTCTTTCTTCTTAAATTTTGTATTTAAAATTTGAAGGCAAAGAAAAATATGTATTCATTAATATATAGTTTATAGCTCTGTTTTATTGCATCAAGCACTATTTTAATAAAACCACTACTCAATGTGTGATATTATATATATATATATATATATATATATATATATATATATATATATATATATATATATATATATATATTTACATATATATATATATATGCATGTGTGTGCCTATTTTTGTGTGTTTTTCTGACATGTTTCTGAAATCTTTATTCACTAGCTATTTTAATTATAAAATTTTCAATATTTATACATTTTTGTCCCTTTCACAATGCATGTTAATGTCTATTGGAAATTTTCATTTCATTTTATATGAAGACAAGCACTACAAGGATTTAATTGTATTTTAAGAAATATTACTTTTCTTTAAACCCTTATATGATCACACCACCATTCAGCTGGTTCAATCTTGAATGAGGTCATGGAAAGTTCACCATTAATGTACTGCATATTTTATAGTAATCCAGTATATAAACCTTGTCCATAGAAAGAACAATATCTTGTTTAAAAAGAGTTAAGTTCAACTCTAGATCAGTGAGTGATACCTAATGTCCCAGATATATGAAATGGAGTCAAGGTTGAAATGAGCAGTTGAACAAGTGGTTAGAGCCCAAGGGCTTAAAGCTACCAGTGGTTCAAAAGACTGAAAGCTCATTTTGGAAGTGTGTTCAGAGAAATGTAGGTGGTAAATCTAAAAAAATTCAGCACAACAAATTCTGGTTGTTTATTAATATGATCCTCAGCACTGGGGATAAAAAACAAAAACCCCAAATATTTCTCATCATGCAAACATTAGTGACAACAACAGTAATGTCTTCCATAAATGTAATCATTTTTCTTTGTTCAACTGACCTTGAAAGATATTCATTCTATTCGGTGTAGGACAGCTAAAGCAATGATATTAAAGTCTCATTTATATATAAATATATATATTAGGTTGGTGCAAAAATAATGTCGTTTTCTCACATAGTAACATATGTGGGAAAACGACATTATTTTTGCACCAACCTAATATATATATATATATATATATATATATATGTATATTTGGTTGGATTGATGTGAGTTTGTGACACTGGGTTTCACACTTTTGCGATCGTTAGACAAAACGTGTAACCCAGAGTCACAAACTCACATCAATTCAACGAAATATGTTAGCTCTATCTCTGATATTGAGCGGTTTCTAATCAGTACCGCGCATATAATATATATATATATATATATATATATATATATATATATTTATATTTATATACAATACACTTTTCACACACACACACACACACACACACATACATACATATATATACATATATATTTCAATTACTACCTAGAAGTCTCCATTTAAGGTATACAAATATTGGGATCTGCAGGAGAAATCTAGCTCAAGTTCCAGCCTATTCTATGGCAATCTCTTTTACAGTTCTACCCTCTGGGAAAGGCACAAAATGTACCGTAATATTTATTGGCATAAAAAGAGGAATCAGTGAGCCAGGTTCAAATTCTGACCTAGTTCATTGCATTTACTTTTGCACAAAGAGGGAGAGGCATATTATGAAATGGACAAAGTCTGACAACTATTTTATGACATTTTTTATGTTTATACGTTCTTTTTATAGACACAAATATTTAAGCAAATTCTCTGCTCATAATAAACAGTATTAATGACATTTACCAGCCTGAATGTCCGAGAAATTTTCATAGAAAATATGCATCCTCCAACAGGAATCAAATCTGTATCCTATACAGAGCCGTCATATAGCCTGACATACTTTACTGATTGAGCCACAGAGGAGCGTTTCGGTTAGCAAAGTCGATTTCACTGTTTTTAAACTACAATTCTCTATGATTTTCTCTTGTACATTCATATCTGCTTGAGGCGTATCCAAATATAAACAAATGACGTCACACATTATGAAATGGACAAAGTCCAACAATTATTTTAAGACGTTTTTTTTATGTTTATATGTTCTTTTTATAGATACAAATATTTAAGTAAATGCTGTGTTTATTATAAATGATATAATAAAGAGGTATATAATGTCGCATAACAGTTGTCAGCATCAAAAGGACAATCAGTGAATTGAGTCCAAATTCCAGCCTAGTCTGTTCCATTCGTTTTTTTCCTAAAGCCTTTCACACATTTTTAATAAATTAATAGGCCTTTTTTTTTTAAAACAAACAACATTAACCTTGTTGCTCTCCAGTAGCCAATCATAATTTGTATCAAGGTAGTCATAAAATACTGTTACTGCATCTGTCTTTTTTAATGTGGTAAATAATTTTGTAATTATCTCCTAACAGAAAAGATTTCTTAGGGCTTCTAATATTCTAGCATTTTTATCATTTCCTTTCTTTATTTGACCTCATCTGAATCCACAACCCTGCAATGAAGTTGATTATGAACTCTATAATGGCTTTATAGCATGGGTCTCATCAGGACTACATATATTCATAGCAGCTCTTCTCTTAGACTGGTTACCAAACATGACTGTAGATGCCATTTAACCCATAGCTAAGGAAGAAGAGATGAAGTTATATCTTTCCCAATGGTACTTATGCAAAAGTTAACGTAACAAACTCAGGGGGAATATGAAATCATCTCAGCGGTTTATTTTTCTGAGCAGCTAACCATTACACTACATGAACATCTCTAGTTAATCACTTTTTTTGAGAGTTATATATAAGTCACTGATATTTATCTATTCCTGAATCAGGTAAGTGCTTGAAGACAGAAATATAATTCAAATTATGCCTTCAACATAACACAAGCCAACAGCGATCGATATATTATAAAATCAACCAAACCCAACATTACCCATTGGATATACAGATACAATGAATTATTTTTAATGCCATTTCACAGACTGACATGATTTCTTATGATTTTACCAGTATACATATGACAGAAAAACAGAATTTACTCATCCACTAAATGAAAAATTACCTACAAGTAGAAAACCTTAATATAATTACCACATTCCTTAAAAAGAAGTGCAGCTCAAAGCTAAAAACTTCTTGAACTCTCCTTCAGCTCTATGCTTTCCAACCAACTATGATATCCAAAAATTTAAATACAATGTTAATTGTTATCTGCTTTTGTTGTGATGATATAACTCAACTTCCCCATTCACGATAATGGACGGACTGGTTGCCGATTAAGTACGACCACAGCGGACAGTCAGGAGGACTTCGTTTGTTAACACCTATTGAGGTTAGGATACTCTCGACTCTGTCTCTGTACTTGTCACACATACATCCGATTATAAATCTATTATTGAAAACCTACACTCGGGTTACTTTGTTTATTATATCTTGCACGAGATATAACAGCTTTCTTACTTTCTATTGTTCTCTCCCCTTAATAATGTTTCTCTTTTTTTCTTATTCTTTCACACTCAGTAACATCTTGTGTTTTAGTGGCTTTGCTACCATGCATGGGGTGAAATAAGTAAAAAAAATCCACTGATATTTAATTCCCCAAAATTATTCTTGATGCTCAAAGTCCTGTGAGTTGAGCCTGTATAAGAAATATGCTTCACATGGAGATTTTTACTATCAAACATCTTGTTTCAATCCTGACAGATTCCACAACATTAAAGTCACTCTTAAAAGGAGTGACATTAGAATAATTGCAGAAACAATTCAAAATATATTTACAAAAGCACTGCAAGAAGCAATTGCATCATTTGAAATAAGTTACAAATGTGTTTAAAAGGAACTTTTCAAGGCCAAAAATCTTAGTTAAATTGATCCTGAAATTGACTTTGATGATAGAATGGGAAAGCGATCTCCTAAGTCAAGTGTTAAGAAAAGAGTTTCTAAGAATTCCACGTTGTGTGCATTCCAATTACTCTGAAGGTACAGGTTGTTCACAACAGCGTACCAAATTTCAGCTGCTGCATCCAACTATTTGATAACAATAAAAAAAACAATCTTTTTAATTGCAAATAATCAGTTTATAAATTTAAGATCATTAGGTCAAAGCTCAGATCATACCCTTGTGTGGCAAAAGTTATAGGTTATGCAAACAGTAATAACTGCATTGATTCTGCAAGTAGACCTCAGGAGGGGTTTTAAGCCACTTCCTTTGTTGGAAGTCTTGGGAATGCTCGGCATCTTAGACCTCTGGAATAACTCATCCTTGTTGAAGTACATGTATTCCATATATATGTGCAAATAATTATGAAGCAGTGTAAAATAGCAATCATGTGTCAATGATGCATTTTAATGGACCAGAATTACCAACACATATTGTGTGAACACACCCTACAGCATTTGGAAACTACCATCAGCATAAATGCCTTGTTAACAACAAGAACTCATGGTATCATGTGTTCTGCATCACACCTAAACTTTACCCCCTGAAATCTTACTAACACCTATTATCCAGGATCCAGTTTACCAATGTCATGTGTCCAGTGTTGTGGCCTTAAAAGAGGAACCCTGCTGTGTCTTCTGTTTCTATTTATCCTGGAAGTTTAAGAATGCAGACTGAATAGATCTGAGGGTTATTTGTCATGTAGCTGTTTCTACAATTTCAGGAATGGTACATACTACCTGTGTGGCATCCACTATTATTCCCCATTCAAATTCTGATACTTCAGCAGCCGAGCCTTTGTTTACATTGATTCTCCAGATATCAGAGAACAACCAGTACATGTTTTGGCAATGACGTCAAGCTAATGTGGTGCTACCAACAGTTAACTTCATAATATGCTCTCCCATCAGTTGGCACATCATTGTAATCACTGACCCTCATTTCAATTGAAAATAGCTTGTAAACTGAAAAAAGACAGTATAAACATCGAGAACGGAATTGTAACAACTTCCAGTGAGATATGCACACTTCTAGTGCTTGGAAATAACAGTTTGGCACCTATTGAACTCACCTCTGTTTAGCACATTGAAACAAGTTTATGGCCCCCAACAAGGAATAAACTCATGACTAAGCAGAAATACTCAATCAGAGTCGCTTGTTAACTATTACCTTATGGGAAGGAGCCCATTGTTTACTTAGCATTGCTCATTTTGACACAAGGCAACAAATGTAAGGCTCATCATTAAGAGAACCTGAAACATTACTATGTTTTAATTGTCAAGAAGACCAACTCATTAAACATCACCCCTCACTGAGAGGCCCTTTTTTAGTCAGCTTAGTTTTGTTTTGCATATAGCAACAAGCTTAGAGCTCCCAATGAAGATCAAATTCCCTACTCAGCAGTAATAGCCAACCAGAGTAGCTTGCTAACCATTACCAATGTAAGGTCTATGTAAGGTGTTATTTACTAAGCTTAATTTAGTTTGAAACAAAGCCATAACTAAGTGGCAGTCTGTGAGGATTGAACTCACTAATAATGATCTAGAAGTCCAACCTGTAGACTGTTGAACCACAATGAGTTACCCAATTGTTATTTAATAAGCTTAGTTTAGTTTGGCACAAGGATGTAAGTATGGAGTATTTAGTGAAGACAAACTCACCACTTTGAGAGAAAAGCTTGCTAATCATTACCAAATTGACTACAGTTCTATGAGATATGAAATTTAAATACATTATAAATCGGTGAATATATCAACTTAAAAAGAATTTACCATGAGTCTAATAAACTATTTGGGTCATTACACTATGTAGTAAAGATATGATTCTACCACTTCTCCTCCCAGCTATGGATCAAATAATAGAGCATGTATTTGAAAATTACTATTATCTTCAAAGATTTGTTAATAAAATATTCATTTGCAAAAAAAAAAAATTATTCTAAAAATATATTTTGTCTTTAAATAACCTACAAAAGATTTATATAGATATAAAAAATTAATCAATAAATCAATGTACTGTAGCTGTATCAATAGTGGTGTGTTTACGGAAAGATTTAGAATGGTTTTTGAAATCAGCCATGGAGAATTGGTTTGTATGAGAGGTGGACTCAAAATTAATTTCTGTCTTTGTTTATCAACTTTATTATTTTGTCGATATTTCTGAGACGAGATATTGTAGCTATTTACACTGTCCATGCCGTTATCCTCATCTTTATTGTCATATTCATGATGTTGCAGCCATTGTACGCTACAGGTGATATACACTGGAATTTCGACTGAACCCTTTCTGGGTAAATTGTTCTCATTCCATGTGCCACACAATTTCTGGATATCTCAGTTTCAGTTATTTCCCTTTAGTAAGTCAACTCTCCAAGTTTTAGTTCACCTATGCTGTGGCCAGGTATTGAACTCCCAACTGTTTGGGTCAAGTCACTGGATTACTTCAACCAATGCTTTTATCCACTGGACCAGGATTCAGTTCAAAATTCCAATGTATATCACCTGAAGAAGGCCAAAATGTACAATGGCCGAAACGTTATGAATATATATATATATATATATTTTTTTTTTTTAATTGGTGTCACCTCAAGCAAAGGCAGTAGAGTCACTAACACATAAGTGGTTACAAGATGTCGAGGAAATAGGAACAGAAACATTAGTAATGCGTAGAAAGAGAAAAGAGTAATCATGAGTACAGTAGATAATGATTGCACTTGCATTTAAATTTTTGCAGATTAAAGTTGGCTAGAAAGCATAGAACCGCAAGGGTGTTTCACAAGTGAGCAGTGTGAAAAAAGAAACTGTTAGCATGAAAGTTATGGCAAGATCTAACTACTTCAATTATAAATTGATGAAATCTTGCTACCAGTCTAGTATTGCAGTTAAATTCAAAAAGTCTAGGTACCATAGTGAAGAGCTCATCCAAACAATTACCATTAAAGTATTTATAAAAAAGGTACATACAGGCAACCTTATTGTGGTGGGCAAATATAACAAATGTGAGGACAACATTTTGAAAAAATAAATAAATTCTTGAAAAAAATAAAGTACAAATATATTTTATGTAATTTATTTGCAATGATTTGTTGCCACTTATCAGGCTTCTCTTTGATATCCTTTGAGTAAAATTTCACAGGTTTTAATGCAAATGTTTTTTAACAAACTCTTGGATGTAATTTTAATTAGAGAAAGCTTTTCACATTAAAGCATTCTGAACCAACAAAACAAAGTTAATAACCAGTTTTTATAATACCGGGTGAATATGGCAGGCGGGGTATATCAAATCAACTCAAATTTTTTCTCATTTTGCTATATACAACCTTGTGGTATGATGTAGAGGAACAACATATTTCTTTTAATCCACTGTATACACTGCCAATGCCACGTAAAAACTAATCTATGTTAGTAGACACTAAGTTTATTCTTTTACTGTCACATATGATTAGTTATTATTATGAACCAATTGTAATGACAATTAGTACCCCAAAATAGAAATTACTTATGACACAGCCTAATAGCAGACTATCTTTTATGAGTTTTTGCCAAAAGTGAAAAATTAATTATTGACTATGTTATCAAGTAAGGAGACATGTTTGGTATAAAATGCACTGATGCTGATTTATTTTCAAATGAATTATAAAGATTTAGCTAAAAGAAATTTGCATAAAAGAAAAATGGTTATGGTGTTTCTTTTTTATTCTCTTTTTTTATTAAATTAACTTTTGAATTAACTTCTAAAGAGAAAGACAATCGCCATATTTTTTTATGGGTTCACTTCATTTTAACCTGCACAGTTTTACCTTCATACATCATGAATTAATTTAGAGACTTTTAAACAAAAATACATGTCTCCTTTTATTATAAAGTGTCCATTTTGATTTAATCTGTGCACTTTTCTATTGAGGTACTTTTGTTTTCATATTTTTAGGTTACAAATTAATTTAAAGACATTTAAACAAAAATCCATGTTTCCTTTCATTAAAAGAGTTTCTTTTATTTCAGCTTTTACACTTTACTACTCAGCTAGGAGAAAAAAAATCAACTCAGACTTTGACTCATTTTTAATACATGCCTTTTGAGGAATTGTATTAATTCCACACTTTAAGAAACAGGGAAATTTCATTAGAAACAAACAAAAAGAATACTGAACTGTTATATTATTTCACTTTTCCTATATGACAGTGCATGCTGGAAAATTTTCTGACAGATGAAGAAGAAACTTGAGGTAACAGATATGTTTCTATGGAAAAATGCTAAGAATACCTTGAGTAACAAGGAAGTTTTAATGATAATAGAAACCGAACCAATACTTGTACTTAAAGATAGTTGAAATTTCTTAGACACATAATGAGAAAAGCTGACTTTCAAAGTATGATGACATAGGCAAAATGAACTTGTGTTACTACTAATAAGTCAATCGTCACTCAGTACAGAGTTAGAACTTCTATGTCTCAAACTAGAAGACATCAGAATAGGATCTTTAACACTGTCAGATGAGCCAGACTTTGTGAAAACATGAATTCATTGTTTGATGCACAGGCACAGGCCAAGTAGTTAAAAGACCAAAAAATTACAGGAAGGAAGAACAAGATTACAGATCTCATTTTGGCTTCAGCAGAATATGAGGTGATCAAAAATATTAATGTCATAGCATATCCCAAGGTGTTGGAGGATTTGACCTTTTCCCAAATTTTGGACATTATAAACGAAAATTTGCATCTGAAAAAGAAGTTGATTCTAGCTGAGAGGACAAAGATTCTCATGTGGAAACAAGAGCCAAATGAAACCATAATACAGAATGTACACAAGCTACGGGAAGCTTCCAGATTATGTGATGTTGTAAAAACTTGGCATTGGAGAAATGACCATTGAAGATACAGTTCACAATGGAGAAAGAGAGTGACAACCCACTCCCATTCCTGGATGTGCTTATATCTCAAACAGAGCATGGGTTCAAGACATCCATATACTATAAACTGACATTCACTGGACAGTAGCTCAATTTCAACTCCCACCATCCATACAGGGTAAAGAAAGGGATCGTCTGCTGCATACAACACTGAGCAAAAATCATAAGTGGCGACCCAGTGACATTAGATAAAGAATTGGTCAGTAGAAATATAAGTACTACCCTAAAATGTAACAACTACCCTGGGTACATGGCAGCAGCCCCCCCAAATCTGGCATAGGCAGGTACAAGAAGAGGACAAAAAACACTCAGAAAACAGTCTGCTTGCCTTATGTGAAGGGGTTATCAGAGAAAATACAAAGGATCTGTGGTCCATAAGATCAGGACAACCTTCAAAAGCTTGACAAAACTTCTCAGATATCTCTCCCGAGTAAGACCTCCCCACCCCATAGAGGAGAACATGACTGAAGACTATGTGTATGCTATCCCGTGCAGCTGCAGAAAGAAATATAAAGGAAAGACAGGCTGTCCTCTTAAGGTAAGGCTTCAAGAACACCAGAAAGCTGTAACATGAGGGGAAGTGGAAAAATCAGGCATGGTTGACCACATATGGAGAGAGAAGGGAGATCACCACCCTCTGTGGAATCAGGTTGAGATCATAGACAAAGAACATCATTGGAAAATTCGTAAACTTAAGGAATCAGAACATATGCTAGGCCACAAAAATCTTCTGAGCTGACCAAGCATAGAAATGAATACAATATGGGAACCAGTAATAAGGAGTGCCAGAGAAAAGTGATAACAACAACAAAAATTGCGATATGAGCTCTGGTAAAAACACGAAATGATAACAGCAAAAATTGCAATATGAGCACTGGTAAAAAATGGTTTATGATGACATTAGGTTTATAATACCCAGAAATTCATACACAGATGTCCTCAATGTACAGTGGATAAAGGCATTAGCTAGATCCAGTGACAGGACCCAAAGAGTGTGAGCTCAATACCTGGTTAAGGCAGTGGAGAACTTTCAGAGGGAATTTAACAGAAGATAACTAATAACTGACATCCATTAAACATGGCACGTGGAACTAGAACAGTCTACCCCAGTGAGCGAAATAAAGGGTTCAGTTTGACATTCCAACCACCTGAAGAAGGCCGGAGCGTACAACAGCTAAAACATTGTAATAAATATGGCAACAAAGATGAGGACAATAGTCCGAATAATGTAAATAATGACACCTTGCTTCAAGAATATTTGCAATACAAAGACATAAAGAGAAAATTGTCAGAGAAAAAATTAAATTGAATGGTATAACTTTTCCTATAAAAGCAGGTACTGGGAGTGATATCACATTAACCCCCCAAAATTTCTGGCTTTGGTAGTTGCTAAACTAAGTACAATGGTGGAGCAAGGAATTTTAGAGCATGTTCCCTCTGGTGGTAATAACTAGGCCTCACTCATTGTTTTACAAAAAACAAATGCTGATTTAGTTTAGGGAATATAAAATAGGAATAAACCACAAAATATGCTCCAGTTTGTTCCCTATTCCTAATATTGAAACTGCAATTCATAAGTTGTCAGGAATTAAATTTTTTGTTAAAATGGATCTCAAATCTGCCTATAAGACACAAATTGATAGAGGTAATTATGATTAACTCTCCAACAGGTTTACTCAGATGTGAATGTATGCCTTATGGTGGAAAAACAACAAGTACTATTTTTCACCAAGCCATTAAAAATGTATTAATTGGTGATGTGAAGAATATGATCATTGATCAAGATGATATTATGTATCAGTGCTATGAGTAGGGAAGAAATGAAACAAAAACAGATTATGTTTTAAACAAATTAAAAACTTCTGGGGTGACTATAAACAAGAATAAATGTGTGTTAAATTGCAAGACAATGACATAACTGGGATACCAGATTTCCAAAGACTGAATTTCACCAGACACAAATTTGATAAAGAAAATAGGAGGGGGTGTCTTCATCTACAAATAAAAAAAGAATTGGAAACTTTTTTAGGGTTATCTAATTTTTGCAGCAGATATTTGCCAAGGTATAGTGAATTGATAGAACTCTTTGCGAAGTTACCAAAAAAAGAACAATACTGCTTTTGAAAATTTAAAGAAAGGACTTATAAAAAACCCATTGTAACAAATTTTAACACTATAAGCAAAATACTTTAATTACAGATGTAAGCGAACATGCCGTAATACTGATGTTTTTTCAAGAAGCTTATCCTATAGCATACTTTTCTAGATAGTTAATTTCAACTGAGGTTAACTATTCAAATATTGAAAAAGAAGCATTAGCTATCATATGAAGAACAGGCAGAGTTTGCCAATTTTTATTAGACTGGAAGTTTCTGCTTAAATTTGATCATAAACCTTTAGAGTTTATTGTTAACTTCAAGAAGGAGTTACCTAAAGTTACATCTTCCAGAATTTTAAGATGGACCATAAAGCTCTTGGTCTTTGACTTTGCCATTTAATATATGAAAGGAAACACTTCTCCACATGTAGATGATCTATCAAGACTAAAGTTCAATAATGAACCATTAGACAGATCAGACAATTCAGAAGGTAAAAGATTGATTAAAACATATGTATTACCATTAGATCATCTTGCTTTTGAAACCTTACAGACTCTGTTATTAAGTGAGATTATATGTAAAATAAAAAGAAACAAATGGACTAATTGTTCTAAGGCAGAGAGACACTATAAAGAGACATGACAAATGTTAACTATAGCGAATTGTCTCATATGCAATGGAGATGCTTTAATACCACCAGAGAGATTAAGAAAAGATGTAATAAAAAGTGTACACAATGATGTTCATTGTGGAATTAAAATAAGACAGGGACAATTAAAATTGGAAGTGTGGTATTCACATGATGTACAAAAGTATGTACAAAAATGCTAAAATTTTAGGGAAATAAGAAACTTTCACCACACCATGATACAGTTATCTACTAAATAAAAAAAAGCTGAAAGGTCTGCATTCATATGAAACATGTTAAAGGCATAGAGTTATTTTTAATTTTGGTTGACTCATTCTCTGGGTGGCCAAAAGTGAATAGTGTTCAGGATAAGAAGGCAGCCACGGTAAAGAAAATATTACAAGTAATATTGTCCAGAAACGGGTTGCCAAAAAAGTTAGTCTCTGACAATGACGAGATTTTTGTGATGAAACTTTGGGTTTGTGGTTAAAACAAACTGAATGCCTCTCTTATAAATCACCACCATACTACCAGTAGTTGACTGGAATTACAGAAAGAATGATGCAGTTGGTGAAGGCAGTTTTCTCATCCAGTGATACCATAGATAGATACCTACTGTGACTATTACTGAGTTATAGAACTATTCCATATGCAGTTAGAATGCAAAGTCCATCTGCATTGATGGTTAAACCAGTTGAATCACCTATAACAATGTTCTATTTAATATAGAAAAAATGTGGCACTAAAATGACTGCGGATCAAATTCTGAAAAAGCTAACTTTATTGTACAAAAGCAACATGATACAGCTATAATAGCAACAAGTGGACGCAATTTATTGGCTGAATCTGATCAAATAAGACCTAGAACTGATGACAAAGAAATCAAGATGGCAGAGGAGGAGGAACCAGAAAGGAAGGAAAACATGAGTGCTTCTGACAGGAAGTTTAGACCTAGATCCCCAATAAAAAGAACCAGGTACACATCTCAAGAGAGGGCTAAGATCTTGTACTATTGTTCAGAGAAACCACAGATCAATGAAGGTCCAAAAACTTTTTTGTTTCTGGCAGGTGTAGTGACATAGACAAAATTTCTTAGACACATAATCAGGAAAGAAGGCTTATAAAGTGTAGTGACATAGGCAAAATGGACTTGTTCTATTTTGCATAGAGTCAAGCAACTTTTTTTATTTAATTTTTTTAAACATGTCACCCCAAGCAAGGCAGGAAGCCACAAGCAAGCAAGGGGTTACAGAGAGTTGGAGTGAAAGAAAAGAGAAGTGATAGAGGATAGATCAACGAATCTGGAGATGTCAATTGACATTACATTTGAATAGTTGGAGATTATAGCTATCAGAGAAACAGGAAAAGGGGAGGGAGTTCTACAGGCGAGAAGTGTGAGACATGAAGCTATTGGAGTTGAAGAGATGGCTACATTTAACAGTTTCGACAGTGAAAGGGTGAGAGTGAGATGCCAGCCTAGTACAACACTTAAATTCATGAAGTCTGGGAACCAGCGAAAGCAGCTCAATGGAGGTGACAGCATGTCTGTGAGAGAGTGACTGCAGATGAGATGCCAGATCAGGGCCAATTACAGTGCATATCCGTCTCTGGATTTTATCAAGGACGTTGAGACAAACAGAAGCGTCCCCAGACCACATATGGCAGCAATATTCCATGCAAGGGCAAATGGTTGATTTGTAGATTTGAAGGATTAACTCCAGCAAGAAAAATTTCTTGGCGTGGCACAAGGAGCTAAATTTCCTTTCAGTGGTTGAAGCTATTGACTCAATGTATTTGTTTCATCTCAGGTCAGCAGTCAATGTGAGACCGAGCAGTTGTAAAAAGGTGCTCTCGTGGAGTTGAGTGTCAGACATTCTAATGGGAGGCAGGGATGATTCTCTGTGGTGAGTAATAGATAGCAGTTTTCTTTTTGAGGCAATGAAGTTAACCAGCCAATTCCTGCCCCAGTTCACAACCAATTGGAGGTCCTTTTCGAGACAAACTACTAATAAGTCAGTTGGTATGGGGGTAGAACTTCTATCTCAAAGACATCACAACACAAAGTTTAATACACAGGATATATTGAAGGTGAGAGGGATAGAGGAATGCAGTGAGTAAATGAATAAGCTGCTGAATAAGCTTGTGTATATGGATGGCAGAACATGTAAGCAAGAAAATGACAGACATTGATCATAGCTCTAAAGGATAGGATTGGGAGATATGTTAGGGGAACAAACATTGCTTAGAGCTACAAAGAAAAGGAACTTGTAGAGAGCCACGATTGCCAATCTGCTGAAGGGACATGGCTCATAAAAGACTTCTTTATAACAGTTTCCAAAGAGTGAACTGAAGAAAAGTAATATTGCTGGATTTTTTTACTAGAAAATCCTTATCATGAGAGATAAAGCTGCTTACTGATTTTTTGTGCTGTGGTTATCACTGTGACTAAGAAGTCTCTCCTTTTATTTATTTGGAAATCTTATGATGATTGCTAGATAGGTTCAGGGAAGAGAAGAGAAACACAAGGTTCATAGGTCATTTACAACATGAAGATGAAATTGGTCAAAGAAAAGATGACGTGATTATGTAAATTTAGAATGATTGATGGTCATCTTTAAAGTGTTTTTTTTTTTCATCACAGATCGCAGTGGTCATTACAAGAAAAGAATGAAAAATGTTGAAAGTAAATGTTTTCCCAATAAATTAAATCCACCAATATTGATAAAACATACTGAATATACTTATATAAACAAAGAACAGGTTAATAATGAATCTACAGCTAATTGTTTTCCCTTTACACCAGCAGCAGAGCTGAGAGTATCTTTCTTCACATAAAAAATGTCAGTTGATAGTATACTTGACACCAACCACCAATCAGATGTGATTGGCCCATGACCAAGCATTATTGTTTTCACGCAAATTAGTACCCCCCACCCCATCTTTATGCAAATCTTGGTAACAGTACCACTTGCATTGTCTCACTACATTTTCTAAGCAGCCAATTAATAAAGAACACAACTTTTGCTAAAGTAAGTCTCTATTGTGATTGGTGGAGGTTATCTTATGATGACATCCCTGCCTACCATATATCTATATTGTCTTGTATAAGGATTGAAAAAAACACAAAATGTAAATATTTATGATAAATTATTATATAACATAACATATATATACAGAACGATAAGATAATAAGTTAGAGATTCAAGAGTTCAAAATCTAAATGTCCTGGTGCATGTGTGTTTGTGTGTGTGTGAGAGAGAGTGAGAGAGAGAGAGAGTTCAGGAGAATCTATATATATATATGTATATACATTTAGAAGCAGTAGTTGCCTGATTGAAATGGGTGAAAAAATATGCATGCTTTAGTGTCAATGCAGGACATCTTAGCAGTGATAAAAGAAAGTAGATATTGTATGAGCCTATGTGAGACAGTGGGTTACAAGTAATTATCATATTTCGGCTGTGGGTAGAAAGTGATGAACACAGCATTGGAGAATTGATAAAATTAATTCATCAGTTCTGATTTAGGTTGTCTTTCCATCTTCTTATATACATATCAAGAGATTCTCTTTGAAACCGCCACTTGGCTTCTGATTAGTTCACAATTAGTTACCTTATATCCTGGATGAGAACAGATCTTGTTTCTGATTTGTTTGCTAAATTATGATGTATGTATCCTGGTTGGGGTGTTTCTGATTGGTTGGTTGAAATATGATTTCATGACCTGGCAATTTAAAATATACATCTATTTTTAGAGATGGAAAATGTTTGCTCTCATTATTATTTGTTATTATATATATTATAATATCTGTTTTTTATAGAATAATTTGCAGTTACTTATTTGGTAGTGTGAGATTTTATTATGCATGTTTGTTTCTCATATTTTAAATAAATCAAACCAGTCAAGTTATTATCAATATTTTTAATAAAAAAGATTTTGTAAGCTGCAATTAATATGCTTATATGAATATATCCTGAAAATTTTATCAACCTCAGTTGGTTAATACTAATTGTATTGTGAAAATACAGTGGAGTAATGGATAGCAACTCAGATTGAGGAATCGGAGAGCCAAGTTTGAATTCTAGTCAAATCTATTGCATTCACTTACATGCTAATACAATTGGGAAAGGTATGAATCCTATTCTTCTCCCCCTAGCTATGGGTAAATAGCAGGACAGACCAGGTTCTATAGCCTTGGATGGCAACTGGTCTACCGCAGAAAGAAATGGCAACCAACTGCGTGAAAAATCTGCGTCATTAGTCATGTATTGAAAGGTACATGATCGCTTAAGTGTGTATCACGCATGGCACATAACTGACTGATAATAAATAAAGAATATATCTGTAGAACCCAGTACATTAATTTTATTATTTATCCAAAACTAATTACCACTTCTGTATATAAAGACGTGGATTCTTACATATTTAGTAACATAATAAACTGAGCAGTTTTTGATACTGATGAGGGCTGCGTGACATACTTGACTGCAGTCACTAAAGGTTCTCTTTTGTTACAGCTGCTGCTGCTTTTGAAAACCTGTTATCATTGTCACTTTAATTATGCTTTACACTTTCCTACCCACTGAACAAAAGAATCCATGTTGGAATGGGCTAAGCTCATATGTTTATAAACCACAATTTCCGAAGGAAAATAAATGCTCTCTTTCCTTACAACTTTTTAACCTGAGGAAAGCTCTAGAATGGATTGGCTAGAATATTTGGTTAAAAATGTTTTTTCTATAGGAAAACAAACAATCTCTTTTCTTACAATGTGTTCATCTGAAGAAGGCTCTAGAATTGATTGGCTGGAAAATTTTGTCAAAAAATTTATTTTCTATAGAAAATGAAAACTCACTTTCCTTATAATTTGTTCATTGGAAGAAGGCTCTAGAATAAATTGGCTGGAATATTTGTCCAAAAATGTATTTTATATAGAAAAGTGAATACTCACTTTCTTTAGAATTTGTTCATCTGAAGAAGGTTCGAGATCAGATTTACAGAAAGATTTGTTCAAAAACATATTTTCACTGAAAAGTGTACTCTTTCATTCCTGGCAATTTTTTTATCTGATGAAAGGTCTATAATATAGTGATTGAAACATTTGGCCAATAAATGTGTTTTCTGTAGTAAATCAAATATTTTCTTTCCTTACAATTTGTACACTTGAAGAAGTCTCTAGAATGGGTTAGCCAAAACATTTGATCAGAAATGTTCTTTTTCCTCACACTTTTTTAACATGAAGAAGGCTGTAGAATGGATCAGCAGAAATGTTGTGCAAACAAACTAGCAAAAAGAGCAAGATAAAGCACTGTTCAAGTATTTTGAATTTTTTGTGATGAAAATACATTTAAATTTTGTCATATTTAAATATATCAATATTCAATATATCAAATATATCAATATTCATATCAATATTCTATTGAGATCTTAGTTTCTGAACAACCTGACATATTAACATTTCTCAAGCTTAATTCTACATTCAACTTTCACATTCTTTCGATATGAAAAATATTAAACTTTAAGATATAAGGCCAAAGATAGACATTTAATCAACGATTCTGATAACAACATTGTCCCTGTTTTGTGGAAGTAAGAATTTTTTTTTTTAACATAAAATCCTTGGATCATTCAAAAACATAAATGTCAATCCTCTTTCAGCTCCCGAAGTTGACAAACTAGATTATGTATTCATATTAGAGATTATTCTGTAAGGTCTTCATCACTCCAGGAGAAGGGAAAACAAATGTCACATCTTGTTATTGGTGGCCTTGAACTATATAAAACCTATAAGATCAGCTCCTTTAAATATATTATCCTTTAACATGCTGAAACTTGTAAGTCGATATAAAAGCACAACTAGTATTCAGTTTAAAATTCGTCTTTGAATATTTGTGCCTTTTTTTTATTTAAGGAAGGTAGAATTACCACTAGCATGCAAGGGTTTACAGAAAATGGGAGCAAGAGTAAAAAGGTGTGTAAGAGGAAAGGATGAAGAGAAGGATGGGAAATAAATCAAGGTATCTGAAGAACTCAATTGATATTGCATTTGAATAGTTGGAGATGATAGCTATCAGGAAAGCAAGTAAGAGTTAGGGAGTTCCACAGACAGAAAGTGTGAGACATGAAGCTATTGGAGTAGAAGAGATGGCTATATTTAACCATTTTGACAGTGAAAACATGGAACTGAGATGCCAACCTAGTAATATGTTTAAATTCATGCAGTTTGGGAACTAGCAAAAGTAGCTTGTCAGAGCAGTGACCGTGAAAGTATTTCTAGAAAGGGCAGAGGGATGTGACAGCACATCTGTGAGAGAGCGACTGTAAACAAGTTGCCAGATCAGGGTCAATCACATTGCATATCTTCCTGACAATTGTCATGCTTTGAAATCCTTCACAACTTGACACTTACTCTGAAAACATTACACTTGTCATTCAGGAGAATGATCATAAAATTACATATTTTTACTGACATTTGTAGTATTTTGTAAATGTTGTTAATTTCTCTTTTGACTGTTTAAAACGTACTTTTTTCACTATTTAAATTATTATGACTATTGTCCTCATCTTTGTCACCATATTTATTACAACATTTTGGCCATTGTATGTTCTGGCCTTCTTCAGGTGGTCGGAATGTCAAACTGATCCCTTTACTTTGCTCAATGGGGTAGACTGTTCTAGTTCCACATGCCATGTTTAATGGATGTCAATTATCAGTTATCTCCTGTTAATTCCCCTTTCCAACTGACATCCATTAAACATGGCACGTGTAACTAGAACAGTCTACCCCAGTGAGCGAAATAAAGGGTTCAGTTTGACATTCCAACCACCCGAAGAAGGCTGGAGTGTACAACGGCCGAAACGTTGTAATAAATATGGCAACAAAGATGAGGACAATAGTTTGAATAATGTAAATAGTGTACAAAATACTTCATCTCAGAAAAATAGAACGATAATGTATTTTTTTTGTTTTGACTACTGTTAGGTGCATTTATTGTGAGCTTTGTGTATTAAGCATGGCTAGAATTTGAGTGAGTACCTTCTATTTTTTAAAAAAACTTTCAACACAGCTTTCCTACTGTTGAATAAGGTGAGTGTTATATTCCATGCTAAGGGAATAAATACTCAACACCAGGTGGATAATAGAAGAACAGTTTATTGTACACAACCAGTACAATATGAAATACGGTACAGTTATACACACAGGTCAATCTATTAGGTTGGTGCAAAAATAATGTCGTTTTTTGACGTTGAACTTCAAAAGAAAAACGACATTATTTTTGCACCAATCTAATAGTAGTGAGTACCACTAATTTGAAGCTCGGATGTGTTTGTGTCTTTTTGCTCTCACTCTTCCTCTAGTCTCTCGTAGACAGTTGACTTTATAGGTACTTACTACCTATAGTATAATAGGGGTGACTGGTTATTCCATTACATCAGTGAGAATAAAAGAATCTATTAAGAGCTATTTATTAAGAGCTGCAAAGGACAGGAAATAGTAGAGAGATGTGATCGCATACATCCTGAAGGGACTCAGCGGATAGTAGAAAAACCTTAGTCAAAATCAATAAACCTGGAATATTTGAATAGTTCCCACTTGTATAAATTTATCTACTAATTTGAAATGCTGATTTTCTAGGCAGATATGCACATGCTCCACTTCAAAGTTTGGTATAATGCAGTCTTTCTTTCTCTTCTTTGACCCTGTGTTATACTAGCCTAATTTTAATAAATATCATTATCTTCTACGTTCAAATAAAATGGTTAATAATCTTGTTTTGCTATTATTCTCTTAGAAAAAATGTTTTCCAAGCATCTGTGATTATAAGTTTAGGATCTTGTGACATTTTGTAATGCCCCCAAGTTTTTAATATTTCAGGAGCCATAATGCTTGTCTCTGATTAAAGCATGACAAAGATGAAAAAATATGGACATGTATTTTTTTTTTTATAGTTATTGATTTCTTTTTTCCTATTGTACATCTGAAACATGACTTAGACAAGTAAAAGTCTACAGTTTGGATCTGCTTTTTTGTTAAATCGACAAAGGCAAAAAATAAAATAAAACCAAAATCTTCCATTTTTGCTTTGTATATTTCTGTGACGATTGCTTATTTTTCTCTTTTTTTCTGAAGAATCTGTTTCTAAATGTACTAAAGATTGAACGCATAAGTAATTTTGCAGTATGTCACAAAGGAAAAAGAAACTAGGTAGATGGAAATCATAAAATATGTGAAAAGTTTCCAGAGATATTTTTTAGTCATTTGGCAATATCTTCTTTAATTTTATTTAAAAAATAAAAGTATGATTTTTTGGCCTAAAATATTCCATTTGGATGTAAATTTTTCAGATAAAATTGTAGAAGTAATGGTCTTAAGTTGTCCAAATTTCTTAGACAAAGCAATGAAAATTTGACAAAATCTATATTCTGTGTACCTTTTGACCCTCATGGCTCTCTTAAATTTCTTATCTTTTGTAGCTCTTATTACATTTTGTCTTTTTGCTATCTCTCCTGACCCCAGTTCGCCCATCCATTTATATATGTTACTCGCTGCTTTTCTCAGTTCGTCTTGCCTTCAATATTTCCCCTGGAAAAGGACACTTGTACTTATCATCAGGATAAGATAGTTGGAATTTCTCAGGAACATAATAAGGAAAGTAAACATGATCAATCTAAGTGTTGTTTTCCATTTTCCTTAAAGCATCATCGTTGTTCACATGTTCAGTCCATAGTATTCTCAGCATCCTTTTGTAAAACCAGGATTCTTTTACCTCAAGTCTCTTCTCCATCTGAAAGGAGGTTGTTCAGAATTTACTGCCACAGAATAGGACTGATATTACATAAAAGTCAGCATTCTTTTCTTTGTTTCTAATGAAATTTTCCTGTTTCTTAATATATTCCAATGCATCTTTGGATTTTACTGTGCCATAAATCATCCAAATTCCAACAATAAGTAATGAATGCCAAATGTTTCCTAAATGGAAATGGTTATTTCACTATTAGCATTGTTAGTTAAAAATTCTTTGTATTTTTGAAAAAGATTTCGCAACATTTTTGCAGCTGTGCCAAATTTTTGCAACTTTAAGATACTATACTGTAATTTCTATAATTAGGTATTAGCCATTAATTTCCCATATCTACTTGGTAAGGAGTAGTACTATAAATTGTTCAGCATGTGCAGTAAAATTTGAAAACTGTTAAAGCCATAATAATAAGTTTTAATGATGAATAAAAAAACATAGAATTATTTATAATAGAATCCTTCATTAACCAAAAGAATGTTTCTAATTGCATTCCACTTATGAATGAACCCTGTGGGTTTTAAAAAAAGAATTATTCTTTATCAGAGTTGCTACAGAATCAGAAAGAAAAAACTTTAAAAAATAACAAAAACCACGTCACTTGAAGACTTTCAACAGTAGCGGCAACTAACATGGATAGCACATATGATCCAGAGAGAAAATAATGACAACCAAAATGCAGACTTTCCTATTTTCCTGGGAAATTGTTTTAAGAGACAGACATTTAAGTTTCAACTGACAATAACACTAACTATTCTGCCAATGAATGCTAAATGTTTTCTTATAAGGGAATAGCTAACCTTCCATTAGTCTTGGCAAATAAATACAAACAGGAGGAATGGCAAGAAATGACCTGATAAAACAGCAAACTTTATTCTTGCTGATCAAATTTTATCAATGAATTTTTTATTGCAACTTTTTGCAGACAACAGATTTTACTTTACTTGAAAATCAGTTGGGCTAAAGTTGGTTTTCCTCTTAATCAAAAAAACGTGATCCTCTTAAATAAAGAATGCACAGGAACCATGTGACTTCCAACAAAAAAAAATTTACACCCTGACTCAATTAAAAAAACAAAAAACAAACTGGAGCATACAGTAACTCTTCAAAAGAAAGTAAACAAATTTCTTTACCTAAGAAAACATTTTATCATGAAAATACTTTGCAGATTTTTGAATTTTTCAATTCTCACTCAAATGATGATCAGAGTCAAGGTTTCTGTTTTTTTGATTGTTTTTTTTTTTTAAGGTTCACCCTGTACAAGGCCTGGGGGCCACTTGAGGTAGAGGGTTATGTTAAAGGGTAGTTTATATGGGTAGGAGGGGAAGATAACAGTTAAATCTAGACTTGCACAGGTTAAGATTGTAGTGATTGGGAAAATATCCTCTTGGGAGTCTCTTCCACAGAGCAGATGTTTGCAAGAAGCTGTTTGAGTGGAACTTCTCACTGATGGAATATGAAAGGAATGTGGAGTGTTTGCTACTACGCCATGAAGGTTAGATTTGGTGGAACCCAGAATTTGTATCATAAAATTTTTTTTACCATTCTGCAGTAAGAATCATACAATAAAAGAATCCTCTTTTATATATGTTGCTATTAGGACCAGCATGCTGACCTTGTCTGTCATGCTTAGAATGTTCCAGTCAGTATACTCTCCAACCTTATTCTGCTGTCTGTCATTTAACTTGTAATCTTCTTGAAATTTTGGATAAAGAAATAGTGTCCTAATTCTGCTTTCCATGTTTTATGTGAAAAAATATGAAAAAAAATACTATTGATATATATCAGGTCATCCCATATGTTCTGTCCAAATCTTAACTTTTTGTTAAAATGAATGAAATTTAAAGAGTATTTTATAATGTTGAATGGTGATGAACATTATTTTTATGTTTAGATGCATTTAAACTGATCAAATTTTATTTCAGAGAACAATAAAATTAAATTTTGTTTGATTAAAACCCTGATAACATGGAAGTACCCAAGAATCATTTGAGGCACATAATGATTTATGAGTTCAAGAAAGGAAACTCAGCAGCCGAAGTGGCTAGAAACATTCACTCAGTTTATGGAGAGGAATGTGTGAATGTAGGAACATGCAGAAGATGGTTTGCAAAATTCAGAGGTGGAGATTTCACTCTTGAAAATAAAGATCGAAATGTCCAGTTGAGTTTGATGAAAAGCTTCTTGAAGCAGCCCTTGAAGAAAATCCTGCTTTATAAGTTGAGGAACTGGCAGTGGTTCTCAGTTCAAACCATACTACTGTTCATAGTCATCTTCAGCAACTTGGAAAAGTTCCTAAACTTGGAAAATGGGTGCCTCATGAATTGTCTGAAATGGAATTAGTAAGCTTGTTAATAGATGGAAGGCAGTCATAGATAATCAGGGAAAATACATTGTTAATTGAATCTGTAATTAAATGCAACATTTGCAACTCATTTGGTCACTTGTTTTCTTTATTCAAAATTTGGACAGAACTTATGGGATGACCTGATACTTTTTGTGGCTTCAGTTAAAAGAGATTGGGAGAATGGAGATCAAGTGACAACAAATCGCATCATGAAAAAATGATGAGAGATATTTTTAAGAAGAATCTCTAAATAGATAGTAGGATCACCAGACTAGATGCAGCAGCAATATTTAAACCATGGATGATTAGTAGACTTATAAATATGTAAGAAAGATTCTGGAGAGAGAAATTGTCTAGCATTATACAATGAACCAACTTTCCTAGCAGGTGAACTAGCAATTGATTCAATATATTCTTTCCACTTCATGTCAGCAGAAAACGTTAGCCAAAGAAAGTACAGTGATTCACTCTTCTGGAGGTTAGCATTAGCCATCCTGATGGAAATCAGAAAGAGATTTTTTAGATGACTGATAGAAAGTATTTTCTACAAAAGACTGTTTGCATGAGAAGGAGAATTAGTTAATGCTTCTGAAGAAGTCTGGGGTTTAAATAATATCTCCCAAAACATGTGGACTTCATGTCTTTACTCTTTTCTATTACTTTTTGATAATGTTGCTATAATTTTCACTTCTATTATACAGGCATCTGACTGGTTGTTGCAAATTTTGCATCCTCATGTTGTTCTCTGATCAAAGCAAGTTACTGGTTAATAAAAGCATATAAAAGATGAAGAAGATTAAATAAAGAATCTTTGGAAATGCTGTTTGTTTGTCACTGTAATTGCTAAACTCAACTAACAGATTAGTTGAATCTTCTTCTATATGACCCTTTAAGACATAAGTGATTGTGCCTCTCCACACTTTCCTCTCCTTTGTAACTCTTTACAATTTTTTTGTCTTTTTGTTATCTCTTCTAAACCTTGCTCATGTGTTGTTTCCTCTTTTCTTCAATATATCCTGTGAGTATCAAATTTTCCAAACATTCTTTCCTCATTATATGCCCTAGAAATTTCAATTGTCTCTTCCTGGTGTTTAATATAAGTTTCCTTTTTGTTTCCATAATCTATAGTATTCTCAGCATCCTTCTGTAGAACCACATTTCCTGCATGCAAAATACATTGTTCAAGTCAAAGAAGATTATGTTTGCAAGATACTGATGCTAAGAAATAATGCTTAAATTAATTCCAACCTATGTGATTCCTTTCGAGTTAGATAACATTTTAGCCTGTACCTTTGCTTTATAAATAAAAGGCATTTTTTGCCTCGTTTGTGTCTTATCTGAAGTGATCTTAATTTAGATCTGTTCAGATAAAGCACTTAAATCTGCAGTGCACAAAAAAGGAGAATTTTAACGTATTGCATCTGATTAAATTGGTTCTATATTTGATTATGTCCCCAGGTGAGTCAGAAATACAACTGAGAAATTTCGATATTAGCTGAACACAGCTGGTCAACTGGAAGAAAACAATTATCAAAATTAATAGAAATTTCATGATTAAATTAAGAGATAATTTTACTCTGTTGTATGATCTTCTCGGATAGAAGACGCAGTGAAATTATAGAAAGATAAAATAAGCAACATTCATAATGGACTATAAAAGGAAGATGAAAGAAAAGAGGTAAAATAAGCTAATGTAAGACATCTTCGCAGAATGAAATGACTATTTGAGAATCATGTAGAATTTAGGGGGATTATATGCATATTGTTCTATTATCGTTTTCTTTTACATGCATAAGACATTTAATTATTTTTATTTCATGCATAAAAATAAATATAAAAACAGTGAATAGAGGATTATGTGATGACTATAATGGTAATTTATATTATATATACCACAGACAAAAAGTTTGAAGTGATACTGTATTTATTTAATAAACACCTTAAAATGAGATATTTTTTAAAGTAAAAGATAAAATTTCAATTACTACAGTGTATTTGCTTTTATTTTCACAAAAATAAATGTTTACCTCTAAAACTATATCATACAACAGCATCATATTTTGTTTTTACCAATAAAACAGCAACCTGCCTTAATTATTGTTTTTCAAATTCTTGGCATTCTTTCAAACAGTTTTTGACAAAAACTAGATGGCAGACCTTCCCAAGTATTCTTCAAGGACTGAAAAAGCTCACATTCACTCTTTGGGTATTCTCTTTGAACTCTCCTATCTAATTCACCCCATAGCAATTCAGTGAGAGAAAGGTCAGAATTTCAAAAATGTCTTTCCCAAATCCAAATGACCTTGTTCTTTTTTCATGATTTACTTGATCTGAATGAAATCCCCTGCCCTCTCTCCCCCAAAACACATCTACACCATGACAGACACACCACTATCCTTAATTCTTGGAACCACACATTCTTCATTCAGTCTTTCTCCTGACTTTATTCTCACATACACTCTCCTCTAAAAACCAAAATGTTCAAATTTTTACTCATTTGTTCACAATACATTTTGCCACTCTTTCAATATCCAGCTCTCATGCTTTTTCGCCCATAACTGTCTTTTCTACTTATTTGCATTCTATAACAGGGAGGTCTTGATGGCTATACATACCCTGGGCCTTGCCAATCTAAGTCGATTCTTCACAGTTGAAAGTGACACTGGTTGCTCTGAACTCTGAATTAGTTTTCCTTCTATTTCTTTTTTTCTCAATAATCAAGTGTTTATCTTCAGTAGCAGTTGTCACTTTTGGTTCTCCAGTTCTTTTTCTGCCAACGTATGTACCAGTTTTAAGTGCCTTTGTAATGAATATTGCACCCCATGTCTAGAAATTTTCTAATTTTTGTCAATTTGATTTGAGAGTAGCCTTCTTTGAATAAAATCGTTGTAAAAAATAAAAATAATAATATTTTATATTTACAGTCCTTTCTCACTTTTTTTTTCTTTATTGTGGGTTGATTCAAATCCATAACAAATGTATTGAGATTCAAATACATGAAACTTTCAACATTTATTGACCAAACAGTCAGTGCTGCTTTCAGCTGAAATTTATAAAATCTTTCTTGTGAAACAATTTTGCAGGAAAATAGGCTTATCAAATCCACTGTTATTGCTCTTTGTAGTATTGAGTGGAGTTTCCTTGCTAACCTTTTGCTTAATGTAGTGTGAAAATTGACATATTTATTATTTTATTACTAGTGTACTCATGCCATGAAAAGTGACAGCAATTGTTATTTGTCATTTGTCCATAAATTTTTGTCACTCTTTCAATGTCCAGTTCCCATGCTTTTTTGCCCATAACAGTCTTTTCTATTTATTCACATTCTATGACAGGGACCTCTTGATGGCTATGTATACCCTGGGCCTTGCCAATCTAAGTCAATTCTTCACAGTTGAAAGTGACACTGGTTTCTCTCAACCCTAGAGCAGTTTTCCTTCTGTTTCTTTTTCTCTCAATAATCAAGTGTTTATCTTCAGAAGCAGAAGCTGATGCATCAAAAGTGACAACCACTTTTGATGCTCCAGCTCTTTTTCTCTCAATATTTGTGACAGTTTCTAACTGCCTTTGTAATGAAAATTGTTGTCATTTTATATTTTTAATTTTGCACATGTGCATTGTTTGTTTTTGATTATGTTGACTGCACATTATAGAAAGATCAGTTAGGCACTGTCTGTGAGAAAAAAAAGCATCATGACATAATTCACTCTGCCAGAAATTTGGAAATAGCATTCTGTACTGTTTGGCATTTGTGGCAGAAGATCCAGTATGAACATTTCAGAGTGTTTGGCCGTCAATCTGAGGACAGTGCACAGGATTTAGAAAGAGTTGGATGAATCTAATGGAGATTACGAAGGTGTTTGGAGTGATCACTAGTGATGGTGAAGTTATGCCTCCATTCATCTTCTCATAGGTCCTCAGACTCAACATGGAAAACTTCATCAAGTGCCTTGAGGAGGTAGTGTTGGCCTGTGTCAAGAGTGTGGCTGCTGAAGAACCCTATCTCTGGCAACAGGACTCTGCATCATGCCACACAAGCAGGAAAACCCAGTCATGGCTGTCAGACAGTTTCTACAACCACAACACTCCCTACATCTGGTCATATAACTCCTCAGACTGCAATCCCCTTGATTATTATGTGTGGGGTGCAGTTGAGTGAGAGACCAACAAAACTCCTTGTAATACCAAAGATGAACTGAAGGCAATGATTATAGCAGCATTTACCAACTTTCAGAAGAGATGTAGTAGATTCTGGAGTCTGGCTGTGGTTGAAACCAATGGCGATTTTATTGAATAAATTTACTCTTTAATTATTACAAGATATTTTTGTGCAATTTTGGTAAGTATATCTGTTAAAATGAGTTGTCAGTGTTATTTTCATTTTTGTGTAATTTAGATGACAATTTATCCATCGCAAACTTGTCAGTTTTGATTTAAAATTTACCACCAATATTAATATTTAATTTATTCAAAAATTTTGTCTACTGAGAGGTTAATGGTGAAAACAAAAGATAATGTTTCTCATAAAAAATATACTTGAGCAAAATGTGTTGTGGACTGCCAGATCCAAATTTGAACTTTGTGGTTGTAAGAGGTGCCAAGTGAAAGATTGAAAAATAAAAGCAAATACAATATACTTACTGAAATGTTATCTTTTACTTTAAAAAATACAAAAATATCTTATTTTTAAGGTGTTTTTAAAGAAGCACAGGGTGTTACCCAAATCTTTTTTGCCTGTAGCATATATATATATATATATATATATATATACATATATCTTATGTGATTCTGATAAAGTTAAATAACATTTTAGCCTCTAAAAGTTATTTTTACCTTGTTTGTGTCATAGTTTTGTGATAAGCACATAATAATATGTAAACATGTCTAGGGAGAGAAATAGATAGGCGCTTCTCTTGAATTCATTTAACAGATATATAACAGCACCATAACATTGAAAGAAGCTGAATATACATCAAATTTTCAATTAGATACATAAATTGTTAATGTGGCTTGCATTGCTGGGAATGAAGCAAACTGAGCTAATATTTTCTATTTGTCATTATGTTTTTAAAAAATGACTTCAGAATCAATCAGGAAAAACATTTTGGTTACAACGACTGAGTTAAATAATTTGAACAACTCTCAAAATGATAATGCATATTTACAATGTATTCCTATAGTAATATCATTGCAGTGCATTTCTATGGAAAATTAATTTACATAGAATCAGTCAAGTAGTCTGAACAACTCTAAGAATGACAATTGCATTACAATATTATTGATATTATAAGAAAAATTAAATTAATATTTCTTTTGATTTTTGACAGGGTTTTATACAAGTCTGTTAGATTATAACATGGTACTCAGAAGGGCTTATGGTTAAATCATGCTGAAGCACTAGTTCTTCAACAAAGTTAAGCAATATCAAGCCCAGTCAGTACTTAGATGGGGAACTACTTTGGAACAATGGGTACTGTATTCAAAAACAGGTACAGAACCAGTTGGCTCTTAACTTCATCTTGTAAAAACTTACTTGTGATGAAAACCATAGCATCTATGCCTTATGTTGTCATGGTCTGTGGCCCATGCTCCTCTGTGGAGCCTATAGAATTAACAGAATTGGAGGGTAACATGTTCAGAAGAAAAAAAAACCTGTGTTACCCCTTCTTTTGGTTCCACAGACATTTGGTGCCCTCTTATGCTTCATTAACTTAGTGGTTAATTTATTCCTGGTAACAATCAGTAAGAGCAAATGTTTTTAACATGGAATTCCTAGCAGTTGATTGATCAAACTGTTAGTATTATCTGAAGAATAATCGGATTCTTATAGTTAATAGATAAATTAATAATTTCACAGATACACTGCTCATCTGTGTAAGATTAGGCATCTGCAAATATTGACGTCTGAAGATAAATCTTTTGAAATATTATTTATCCATTATCTATCTATCTGCATATATATATATATATATATATATATATATATATATATATTTTCAATCAGTATCACCACAAGCAAAGCAGTACAGCCACTAGCACACAAGGGGTTACAGGGTGTGGAGGCCTCAGGAACAGAAACATTAGTAATGAGGAGAAAGAAAAGAGCAATCAGGAAGACAATAAATAGCGATTAATATTGCATTTAAAGTTTTGCATATTAAAGTTGGTTGGAAAGCATTGAGCTGGGAGGTTGTTCCACAAGCAAGAAGTGTATGATAAAAAACGGCATAGAAGTTACAGCTACATCTAGCCAGCTCAACAGTATATTAATGAGATCTTACTGCCAGTATAGCATTGCACTTAAATTTATAAAGTCTAGGTACCCTAGTGAAGAGCTCAGCCAAACAATTACAATGAAAGTATTAAAAAAAAAGCAAAGGTGTTGGACTTGTGACTGAAGCCAAGTCATGAGATCAGGACCAATAATATTAGTGATTCTTCTTTGGATTTTATCGAGGAGCTCCAGGAAAATAGCAGGGGAGCCAGACCACATATTGTAGCAATATTCTAAACATGGATGAATGTTAGACTTATAGATATGCAAGATAGATTCTGGAGAGAAAAATTGTCTTGCTTGACACAGTGAACCAAATTTCTTAGTAGCTGATCTGGCAATGGATTCAATGTAATCTTGCCACCTCATGTCAGCTAAGGACATTTGCTCTAGAAAGTGCAATGTGTCATTTTCTTGGAGGATAGCATCAGTCATGCTGATGGAAGGTATAGAGTCTCTCAAATGATTAATGAAGAGCAGTTTAGTTTTAGAGGTGTTAAAATTGGCCTGCCATCTTTTTCCACAATTAACAATGGTCTTGAGATCGTTTTGTACATCAGCTGCTATATTATTTATCCATTAACTATATATATATATATATATATATATATATATATATATATATATATATATATATATAGAGAGAGAGAGAGAGAGAGAGAGAGAGAAAGAGAGAGGGCATAGAGCAAATATAATTATAATAATAATACTTCTACATTCAATATATAATTATACATTCAAATATAATTATGCATTCAAATATAATTATAATAATAATAGCTCTACATTCAACACCATCACTTGATAAGACACCAGAAGTGTTGAAACAAAATGGCTATTTTTGTAGTAATTTTATAACATGTTCATGTTATAATTATCGAATAAATAATGATATATATATATATATATATATATATATATATATATATATATATATGGTGGACTCTCCTCTCATATTCGACATATGAAGTTCAAGAAATCAGTTCCTAGGAATCAACAGCCCAGACACCAGAACATATGATTTGATTATCGTGGTGAAGGCTTTGTGCAGAACCAACCACACTTTCTGAAAGGGCAAATACAGAGACGTGGTTTACTAAGTACCACAAGTTCCCCAAATGACACTCCACAGGTTTTAAATTCAGAGTTGTCCTTCTCCTAGACCAGTTGCCATCCAAGACGATAGAACCCAGTCTGTTCTGCTATTTAACCATAGCTGGAGGGAGGAGAAGATGATTAATACCCTTCCCAATTATATTAGCATGTAAATGAATGTAATGGATTTGACAGTAATTCAAACTCAGCTCTCTGATTCCTCAATCTGAGCTGCTATAGTTAATAGATAAATAATATTTCAAAAGACTTATCTTCTGACTTCAAATTTTGCTGATAGATTTTGTACAGATGTGCAGTGGGTCTTTTCATTTATTTATTAACTATAAGAAACTGATTATTCTTTACATAATACTAATAGTTTGATTAGTTAACTGCTGAATAATTAACAATAAAAACTTTTGTTCTGTTGAATGGAACTTATTCTCATCAATGGAATATGGAGGTAATGTCGGTGGTTTACTACTGTGTAAGTGGCTTGGATCCTAGCCATCAAAGTTAGACATGGTGGTACCAAGGAATGTAGTTCATCCAAGCTCCTTCCATATTAGTAACAATGGAGCAGTGAGAATATATAATGAGACTTAAACTTTTATCTCTTAACTATATATATATATATATATATATATATATATATGTGTGTGTGTTAGGATATTACATTAAAAACATGTCACCATCACTACACAATTGCAGTCGTGTTTCGATGCGTATCAAATGCATCTCATCAGGAGATTGTAAATTACTGGCAAGTGAACAATTTATTTAGATTTAAAACCAAAATACAACCTCTTTCACAAAAAGAAGAAAACATGGGGGTGGTTATAAGGTTTGCTTTAATAATTTACTGAGTAATTCTATATGTTTAAATTATTTACTAGTTTCTTAAAGAAGGCATTTATTTATCAACTATAAAAAAAACTATGTAGGAAACTCACAAAGCACATCACTTGTTTAAAATTTTATTAAACTATCACTCCATCTAATTTTTCTTATGAAATGACATTGTCTAGTGTGTAAAATATGTATCCATTAACATCCACTCCTGTTTAATGTCTGTGCTACCATTGACTGCCAATCTACAGATCATGACCCACTTATGGAAAATAATTTCTTAATTTTTGCTTCTTCACTTAGTTTAAATTTAACATAGGTTATATTCAATTGGTTGACCTAGGTAAAGCGCACAAAACTTATAAATTTTTTTTCTTTTCTTTATAAAAGAGGTTGCACTTTGCTTTGCCACCAGTATAGATTCTGGATTATTATTATTATGTTATTTCTTTTGATTTCTGGTGTGTGCTCATTTCTTTCCAGGTCCCAACCAGAGACCTAAGTTTAGAAATGGGATCATGAAATTTTCCACTGATCAGTTTTTAAAAAAAAAAAAAAAAAACAAATCTCCTAAGGCCACACACATTTTACATAGATAAAGCCCTTCATAAGTTGTGGGTTTTACTTGTGAGTTAAATTTTTTGTATTTCTTTAAGGCATGGGCTAACAGGAATACCTTAATGAGTCTATCAGAACCATTTCCAATCAATCCGAGGGTTCCAACTACAAATGGAGTTATTGATGCCCACATATGCCACATTTTTGAGATTTTGATTTTTAAACTTTTATCTCTTAACTATATATATATATAAATATATATATATGTGTGTGTATGTGTGTGTGTGTCTTTTAGGATATTACATCAAAAACATGTCAAAATCGCCATTGATTTTGTATTTTGATAGTTCTTTTTTTCTTTTTTTGAGATCTTCAAAGATACATTACAGCCTGTAGGGACTGCCATGTCAATATGAAGGCATATTCCTTTTTTGTGGTCCCTAATCACAATGTCTGTGTGATTAGCTTTGATTCTTCTGTCTGTATGTATTGTAAAGTCCCATAAAATTATTATTATTATTATTATTATTATTATTATTATTATTACTATTATTATTATTATTATTATTATTATTATTATTATTATTATTATAAAGTAATAATAATAATAATCGTCATCATCATCATCATCAAAATATTGGTTTCTTTAATTCAACAAAAGATTAAATATTTCTCACGAATATTTTATTACTTTTTCAGTTTCCTCTGGTCAAAATAGTAAAGTTTTCAAAATGTCTGAATTTCCAATACAGCTTCCATTCTAGGAAATGCCACTTGAACTAGAGATTATGTGTTTTCTTGACTATGGTAACCTCTTTGTTGATAAACTGATTTGCTTAAGAGTAATAAAAAAAGACTAATATTCTTGGCATTATATTTAACATTGTTAAGTAAAACACTCAAAGGAAGATGAAAGTTTCAACAGAGTAAACAGTTTCGTATATGAAATGCAAAATAAAAGAAACAAAGGAAATATATTTGTTGAAGAATTATTAAATGTAAGGCTAGAAGCAGCATAAAATAAATATCTGCCAATCAGTCGATTCCATTTTGCCGATGGAGATCAAACAGTTATATAATGTAAAGAGCCTGCAAATCGATTTCTCTGTTTTCTTTTCATCAACGGAAATGGCCTTTTTTTTTTACTTTACTTTTTCATTTTATTTCTGTTTTTTTGTTTTCTCATAAAATCTTAATGTATTTTTTTAGTATTTCATTTGCTTATTTTCAATTTGTTGCTTTAAAGTCTAACACGAGGAAATAGAGGACAGTACAAATTATTTAACATGAACTGCCGATCAATTCATCAGCTAAATCAGTCTAAAATAAATTAAAAAAATAAAAAATTAGTAATTTGAGTCATTGATTTCTGTTTGTTTTCATACTACATTACCAGTTCTAAGCATCTCCAGTCCGTGTCAATGTTGAATTTAACTTGCGAATCAATTCTTTTATATATTTAAATTCATTTGAAAAAAAAAAGAAAAAATATTCTTTTGATCTTTAAAATTATTTTTCTTTAGACCTATTTCTTATATGAGATTCCAAATCTTCTAAAATTTCAAAGACACTGATTATTAAAGAATCAGAAGACTTAGTTAGTTACTAGAGTAGCCTTCTGTCTATATTTCTGAGATGAGGTATTGTAACTATTTACTATGGCGCAGTGGATAAATGCATTGGTTGAAGTAATCCAATGACTTGACTCAAAGAGTTGTGAGTTTCAATACCTGGCCACAACAGAGTTGAACAAAAACTGGGAAAGTTGAGTTACTAAAAGGAATTAAGTGAAACTAAGACATCCAGAAAAGGTGTAGAACTAGAACAATCTACCCCAGTGAACGAAATAAAGGGTTCGGTTTGAAATTCCAATGTATATCACCTGAAATGTTGTGAATATGATAATAAGGATGTAAGTAGAGTAGTCTTCTTTTATCAAGCATGTCCTTTCAAAATATGTCGATCATGACTCTCCACATCTTCTTGATTTTGTTACTCTGAGTTACCTATTATTAATCTACTATCTCTTTGATATTGCATTTCTTCAAACCTGCTAAGTTGGTTGCTTGTTTCTATTTATGTCTCTTGACTTTTTTTATATATCCTGTGCGTATTATTAGGTTGGTGCAAAAATAATGTCGTTTTTTGACGTATTTTTTAAAGTCAAAAAACGACATTATTTTTGCACCAACCTAATATATTCTCAAGGCTTCTTTTTGTGAATCTGCATTTACATGTCATGTCCTTTTAGGACATTGGCGATCATGACTCACCACATCTTCCTGCTAGTTCTTGTTTTATGTAACTTTCAAATGTTTGCAATTCCACTTTATTCTTGTTCTGTCACACATAAAAGTCAACTAGATTGCACTGAATGTTTCTCCTTGCTTCTCTTGATCTTCAATATGTCCAGTTAGTATTAAATTGTGTTAGTCCTAGTGTAAATTAGATTTAAGTCTATTTTAATGATTCTAATCTAAACTAGTCCTAGGTCTATTTTTCTGATTCTGTTCTAAACTAGAACTATGTCTATATTTTTTATTCTTTTCTAAACCAAACCTTTGCATATATTTTTAACTCTATTATAAACTGACTTATGTCTACATTTTTTAATCTTGTCTAAACTGGACCTATGTATATCTTTGATTTTATTCTAAACTGGACCTGTGTCTACTATTCTGACTCTATTCTAAACTCAGCATGGTAGACACAGGTCCAGTTTAGAGTAAAATCTAGAGCTACAGCTGAAGATGTCTCAAAGGGATTTGACAGGGTTTGTCATGCAGGTTTATGGTGTAAGCTTCAGGTCTATGTTATTACAGGACAACTATTTGATTTAATCAAACCTTTCAAATTGTGAAAAGGTCATTCTGAACAGCTACACTCCAGATCTATCTTATGAATGCAGGGGTCCACCAAGGCTCTATCCTGGGCCCTATTTAGTTTCTGATCTTCATCTATGATCTTCCTGATGTCATTAGCTCCCAAGTAGGCATGTATGCAGATGACATTACCATTTACTCCTGTCTCAGTACTAATCCTGGCAGCGCTGACAAAGTCAACCTGGCCTCTGCTCTTGAAAAGCACCGTCAGTCAGTGGTTGACTAGGGTAGGAAATTGCTTGTAAATTTTAATGCCTCTAAAATGAAACAGTTCTCATTTAGTCCCCAAAGAGAGATATTTCCCTGCCTGCCATTAGCATGGTTGATGCTTGACTCCAGTACTGTGTCTCACTGCACCTTCTTGGCCTCACACTTTCAAATGATTTGAAGTGGTACAACTACATCAAATCAATAGCTGCATCTTCTGCAAGGAAAGTCGACCCACTGTATTGTGCCAGGTTTTTCTTGTCAGAGTCCATTATACATATCTACAAATCTACCATTCATCCATGCATTGAGTACTGTTGCCATATCTGGTCTGGTGCCCCAGTTGTTCATCTCAAGGTTCTCAACAAAATCCAACAAAAGATCTGCAATATAATAGATCCTGACTTGGCATCTCAACTCCAGTTATTTTCTCACCCACATGATATGGCTTCCCTCTGTCTTTTCTACAAATAATTTCAAGGCAACTGTTTTGTCAAGCTTTTTTTCCTGGTGCCCTGATTACATAAATTTAAGCCTGCTACTAGACTAACATCTAGGTCCCACCCTTTTACCATTGGAATAGTTAAACATAACAGCCAGTTCTACTCCAACAGCTTCTTTCCTCACACTTCCCACCTGTGGAACTCCCTTCCATTTACTGGCATCCCTGATAAATACAACCTTCCAAAATTTAAATGCAACATCAATCACAATCTTCAGATATCTTCAACCCCGTTCATCTTTTATCCTTTCTTCATTCTGTACACAGTTTTTTCTCTCACCTTCATTCTATGTAACACCTGAAAAATCCCACCTTGCTTGGGGTAAAATGCTTAAAAAAAGAAAAAAATTCCGTATATAAAGTATTTTTATTCCAGCCTAATAAAAAATTTTGAAAGTGGTTTATAATTGATTTAATAAAGTTTTTTCTTAATGACTATATAGTTTAAGATTTGTTGATCATATGCAAAAAAGAGAAAAATTTTTTTTTTAAAATATTATCTCAGGTGTTCACTTACTTTTGCACAGCACTATATATATATATATATATATATATATATATATATATATATATATATATATATATAAATTCATGTTTTGTTTTATAGAATAGATTGTAGAAGAACAAGTTGTCTGTTTAGAATTATCAACATCATCTTCATGCTTAATGCCCCCAAATATTATTTTCTATCTGTTGGAATTGAATAAAAAAGGCTTTTATTGTGTTTACAAAGTTTGAACAGACTAAAAACACATAACTCCATTTACTGACAGCTGTCACTCCCAAAAATCAGCACAAAAAGGAACTTTTTCTATAACGCAAATTGTCATGGCCTATAATGACATTTACCTTGTGGCAGATGGATACACATTACATATATGTTGCTTGGATACATTAATCTTCACATGGATGTCTTTCACAATGAAACCAAATAAATATATGATACAGGTAAATATATAAAAAGATATAATATTTCCAGAATCATTTATCTCATGTTGTAATAAATGTTCTGTTTAATTTCTTCTCTGAGAAATGAAACAAACAATTGTTTAATAGGTTTTTGTATTTAATCATCAATTTAAAAAGTATAAAAGAAGTCTGAAATCAGAAATACCCCCCCCCCCGCAAATATAGTTTATTATGCATTATGGACACAGAAATGTAGCCATCAAGACCCTACACCTATTGCCTACCACTACGACGAGGACCAGTCTATTACGGTTACCTGCTAGATTGTCCTACTCGGTTACAGTAGTCCAAAACCACTTTACTACTTCAAACAAATATATCCCTTTCCAGGACATATCATAATTATACAAAAAAAAAAAAAAGAAAGGGATGTAAGACAAGGATGTGTCTTTTCATCAGATTTATTCTCCCTTTACAATGAAGCAATCCTGAGAGAATTAGAAGTCATACTAGGATTCATTATTGACAGCCACAATCTTAACAACATAAGATATGTAGATGATACAGTGTTGAGAGCAGACACAGAAAGGAAAGTACAAGAACTCATGCAAAAGGTATTAAAGGAAAGCAGGAAGAAAGGACTAAATATCAATTGCAAAGAGACAGAATATATGATTGTCAGGAAAAAGAAGAGTCTAACATGTGAACTACAAATTAGAGACACCAAAATCAAACAAGTACAAACATTTAAATATCTGGGAAGTGTTTTAACAAAGGATGGAAAGTATGTCACCGAAATCCAAAGGTGCATTGGAATAGCGAAAGATTCCATTCAGAATCTAAGCAAAGTAATAAGAAACAAGAAAATCTCATTAGAAACAAAGAAAAGTGTACTTAACTGTTATGTAATATCGATCTCCTTATATGGCAGTGAATGCTGGACAATCATTTCACAGATGAAGAAAAGACATAGCAATGTGGTTATACTGAAAGATGCTGAATATGTAAGCAATGAGTTTTTTTTTAAAGCCATAAGAAAATGCATAAGTAAGAAAACGAAAGGAAAAATAAAGGTATCTCAATTAGATCCATCATGGTGAAAGTATTAATGAACATTATATTAACTAGGCTCCCTTCATTATATGAAAGCCACAAATGTTTTGTTTTTTGTTCAGGTAAGAGATGCAATGAGGGCGCATATGTCATCAAACAACTTCAAGAAATGACTTACCTCTCTAATCGAAAACTGTATACCTCTTTTGTTGACCTCGCAGCAGCATATAACCGCATCAATATGGCCACCTCGAGGTGGTGTAATGGTATGGCAAGCTTGTCTTGCTAGAACAATTATGACTGAGTTGTGAGTTTGATCCTCACTGGGTGTCCCATACTTTTGGTCTTGTGCCACATCTAAGCTACACTTGGAAAATCACTATAACCACATCAATAGAGATTTTCTCTTCTAAGCCATTAGAAAACACCTTCCGAGCTCCGAATGCATCGATCTAATAGAAGAACTATATTGATCTACAAAATTTTACATGTCTGTTTGGCGATCCAAATATGTAAACATTTGGAACTTCATCATGAATACATCAAGAATAAAAAGGTAGCTCCAGTCTATTAATCTTTTCCTAGACTATGCCCCACTCGATTCATTCAGTTATGTACCATACATAATACACGCCTAGGCGATCATATATCTTTCGATACATGACTGACAAGACAGATTTTTTTCCTGCAGTAGGTTGCCATTTCTTTCTGCGGTAGGCCAGTTGCCATCTAAGGCTATAGAACCCAGTCTGTCATGCTATTTACCTATAATTGTGGGGAGAAGAAAAGTATTCATACCTTTCCTAAGAGTATTAGCATGTAAGTGAATGTAATGGATTCGACTGGAATTCAAACTTGACTCTCCGATACTTCAATCCGAGCCAATAACCATTATTCCACCGTGCCTCCCATGGGCATTTACAAACACAAATGTGAAGAGATAGGTACTGAAAATTTAAGCATTTTATGCCATATTCCAAATGAATGTACCAATATAGGTCAATGATCATGATTTCCCTCCTGAGGCCAATATAAAGATGATGGGGGGTGGCTATGCTGATGACATAGTTATTCATAGTTGGGATAAAAATGAACTTGAACAGAAAAGAAATATCCTCAAATATCCCAAGAAACAGAACTGACAATAAACCTTTCCAAAACAGAAAAAATGATCAGGAACTGGAATGAAAACAGTGATGGCACCTACCCTGAATTCATCATAAAAATTCAGAATATGGATTTAGTAAATATTAAAACACTTCAAATACATTGATGTATGGACCAGCAATATAAGTATAATGTATAAGAGAAAGGAAATTGAATATAAATTGGATATAAAATATGTTGTGCTAGAAGTGGTTTTACCTAATACCGTAAATTGCCATGAAACCAAAACATCAGCCTGAAAACTCGACTCATATTGTTAAATAGTTTCATCAGACCAAGACTTTCATATGGATGACATGTATGGCCTCAAACCCATTCAGAAATATCTGGACTGTCACCTTTATACAACCAATTTCTCAGACATTGTGAAATATCATTCTAATTTTTCTACATTGGGGTCCGTCATTTCAGAATTACAAACAAAGAACTGTACCAAATAAAAGAAACCACAAAATGTGAGGACTACAAACAGCAGTAATGACTAAAACAGGTAGCTTATTTAACTTAAAAAGAAAATAGTGATGGTCATATTCTACACGAGTTCAAATAAAAGGCTATGAAGGAAACCTCCATCAATACTGGAAAGAGTGATAGCAACTGCTAGAACTGAAAAACCTATTTTCCTGAAAAATTGTTTTAAGAAAAAGATTTTATAAATTGCAACTGAAAGCAGCACTGGCTGCTCAGTCAATGAATGTCAAATGTTTCATAACATTACCATGCCATCCGCTAACAAGCTTTTAAATGCAACTTGTAGAAATTTTTTTAAGGTTTTGATTTGAAATTAAAAAATAATTTGTTTTTGACTACTTCTCGTGGATTTTCAAACTTTTGAATATATGTTAATTGCAAAAAATCAATGTCAGCAGAAAATGGTGGATGAGGCATTTTTTCCCAGTGTAGTTCTAGGATATATTTAGTCATTCATGCATGTGTAGAGTCATCTCTTACTATAGTGAAAGATGAGCCCTTTTTGTATGATAAAGATAATCAAAAGCTTTAACTGTGATTATTTGGTTATTGTTTAACAGCTTGTAATACATGGTTCTTTGCAAAACTACAATAAACTCAGAAAACTCTTTTTCTTTGACTGCCATCTCACTCTTAGCTGCTGTGCAAGCCTTCCAGTACAAGTGCCACTGATGCATCCACTTAACACTGTGGTAAAGTATCCACTTCACATGTCCAGTGACAACTCTACATAAAAAAAAAATTAAAGCTGATGGGAATGCAATGATGCACAATAATTAACATGTTTTCAATTCTTTGATACCTTCCCAAGCCTACAAATTTCATGATGGTTAGTTATGTGGCTAACATTGAAGTTCCCACTGAGTTCCCTAACTGTAATGTTTAGCTTAGCATCAACAGCTGCTTCCAGTGTATCTGAATCAAGTCCTCATGAGCAGCCTTCTCATTTAGATTGAAGACACCTTTTTTGAGATGCAAAAAAACATCACCTACATGTTCTTTCACATCATCACATCTTCTATTGATGGAAATTTGATGCTGCTTTGGCATTATTCCTTCTTTACTGGAAATGGTATGAAGAATGTGTTCTTTACTTGGAAAAATCATGTGGTTAATTTGATAGTTTTTCTTCAAATAATTTTCACAGAATCTGAAAGGTAATGTGAACTCAGACAAATATCAAATAATATTGGACTTCATTAAATCATGTTCAAAATATTCCACTGAAAAATCAGTCAGGACATCTTGTTCAAAATATTCCATTGAAAAATCTGATCGGACATCTTGTTCAAAATATGCCATTCAAAAATCGAACAGGACATTTTTTAAAACTTGATATATTGACCTGTTTATAAGCAACTTAGACGAGAGAATTATCATATGACAGTGATAAGTAATTCTTCCCTCTCCCCACAGTACTTTGAATATGACGGTGTACAGGGCCAGATTAAGACCCGTTGGTGCCCTAAGAACATAAAAGATTTTGGTTCCCCCATACATCTGCAAGGTAAGTATGCTAGCATGAAATCTTGGGGAGTAGTAAAAAAAGAGGAAATCAGCTAAGAATATACATTGCTGAAACACCAGCTGGAAATAAATATAAAAAGAACTGAAGACACATATTGTCATCAAGCAAAGCTGAGCATCAGTTCCATTCTAGAATAGCACCAATGCCCTTGGAACACAGCCAGAATGAACTAATCGCAGCTGAGCAGTAATCGGTCAAATGAGTTACGACCAGATTCTAACAGAACAGAATTGGTTGTGTAATCAACAAACAAGCACGTTAAAAAATCCCATAAGCATATATCCAGAATATTGTCAAATGAACATGAGGTGAGTCTACTCATGTGATTGTTTGCAAAAATTAATTCCCATAATGTTAATTAGTAATGTTAACTTATTCAAGAGGGGAGATGCGATGTATTAAGTAAATAGAAACCTCATTATTTTATTCCCTTATTAATCAGAATCTCAACAAAGATTCATCACATGTCTCCCTGTTCATAATGGTGCCCTGCAGGTTCAAATGTTAATCATGTTCAACCTATTTCTTTAGATGTGTACAACAATATCATATAACAGTTTCTGTGATGCCCTTTTCTCTTGAAAAGTGTAAGTGTAATCCTGCTCTGATGGTATTTGAATTCTTGCCTGATAAACAGAATGTAAAACATTGACTGTTATTGGAGTATAGAAAAATTCATATGGAATTTTCTTTCAAGAATGACATCAAAATATAATATTTGGGATTCAGTTTTAAAGAGAAAACAGTTTTCTAAAAGAAATCACACTAAAAAGGGATTGTCAGATGGTATGATTTAAAACCATACTGTAGAATAGAAAATGACATAAAAAGTATGTTATTTACTTGAAGCAAACATGCAGTTGATTTAAAAGCTTTTCTTCCAAAGATTTTCTCAGAATCTGAAAGAAGATGAAATATATTAGTCATCTAGAAACTGGCAAATATCAGTTAAAAATTGAATTTTGTTTTTAATCATTTCACCCCATGCAATGTAATAATGTCGGTAAGATGCCAAAGGTTACTGGGAGTGAAAGATAATGAGAAAACTTTAGTGAGGAGGAATAACAATAAAAGAACAGGTGTTCAGGTATATAGTAGATGGCAAGTCACACTGCATTTAAAATTTTAAAGACCATAGGTGCCAGAAAAGCAATAAACAGGAAGAGCATTCCAGAGGTGAGAAATGCAAGAAAACAAACTATTAGAATAGAACTTCTGGTTGCATCTAGATAATTCAACAGTAAAACAATGAGACCTAATTGCCAAACTAGTACTACATTTAAATTCATGCAGTCAAAGTAGCAAGGAGGAAAGCTCATTAGAACAATTGCCATAAAAATATTTATAGAAAAGACAGAAGTGGGACACATCACAGCAGAGGGAATGTGACAGATGTTGAGATGCCTGGTCAGGTTTGATAACATCACAGACAAATTTTGTTTAAAATATTCTGCTGAAAAATCAGACAGAACTTTTGTTAAAACCTGATAATGTCATAATGTTAATAAGTTTTTGTATAAGTGCATATTTATGCATGTCGGCATGTAGATATTTGTATAGATCATCAAACAGACCTTGCTTACAAAGTTTTCACAGAATTCCAGCCAATTTCATAGCATTATTTAAAGTTCCCAAGAAAATTATTTTTGGAAGGCTGGATAACTTTCTAAAAGAGAAGTCTGTCAGATGTTAATAATACAAAAGACTGTCATATGTAATATCTGTTGAAAAAAAATCATTGCTAAATTTAAAGTTTACCTTATACTCAACAAGTAAATTTTCACTGGCTGATTACATTATACCAGGCACTTATCTCTTACCCAGTGAATGCAAATGTATATTTTATAGACCAAATTTAGTGATAGGTGCAAAGATACATAAAACATACATCACTCATTTGAGGAACCTATTTTTTTATTCTGGAACTGAATAAAATGTAATGTTGAATTATACATATGAAGAAAATCATTATCACTAACTTTCATTATAATATCCAAAATCTGAACAATGTAATGTTTAGTAATTAATGGATTTTTACCCATAATCCATGATTTCTTATTACTAAATACATTATATATATATGTTAAATGAAAAATATGAAGGTCAGCTGTACAGTTCACAGTTTAACCAAGATACTCTCATGGAATGTGATCAAATGATGTTTATTTTTCAATATAGCCCCCATGCCATACCTACACTTCTTCCTTCAGTGATGCAATGCTTGTATCCATTGGTGAAGATACTTTCATCCTGCTGGTCAAAAAAGTCAACAGCAGCAGATGTGACAATATCATCACAATACTGGTTCCAAGCCAAGTGATTTTCATGTTGACAGATGGGGCCAAATCAGGAGAATAGGTGTGTGAAGAACCAGTTCAAAACCACTCATGCACAGCAGCTATTGTAACCAAGAACTTGTGTACAGGAACCTTATCTTGATGAAACAAGTCTCTTTTTCATCAGCTTTCTTGGGCATTTGATTTTGATAGCCTTTCATAACTGCCTCAGAAAGTTGTCATAATACTCTCCATTGATGGCATGACCCTTTTGAATACAGTCAATAAACAAAACTGAGGCCAACACCTTCCCTGTAGAAGAAAGGATGTTGGCCTTCTTTGGAGCAGATGAAGAGGGGTATTTCCACCACTGGATTCTCTTTGTTGCTAGCTGAAAGTGATGAACCCAACTCGCATCCTGTCTTAGAAAATGTTCAAGGAAACTAGCTGGATCTGACTCAAATAATGTCAGATTTTCCCATGATGTGATCAGCAACATGCATTTTTGATCAGGTGTCAGAAGATATGGCACACACTAAGTGGAAAACTTTGTCATATATCTTATTTAGGCAGAATATTCTTAAATCTCTCATGGGATATGATAATATCATGCGCTATTTGATTTATAGTCAATCACCTGTCGTCCATTGCCTTGTGGTAAACACAATCAATATTTTTCCTTGTTCATGACAGTTGCAGGACATCCAGACTTTGGGTCATCTTCAAAAATCTCCCTTCCCCTTAGCTGCCTACTTTTATAAAGTTTGATAAAGTTGGAGCATCATCCTCTTATGTAGCAATCATGTCAACATAAAAATCCTTGCGATTTAAATCCTGTTTTTGCAGGTACTTGTTAAAACTACAATTCCAAATTTTGTCCATTTTCAAAAGAATTTGCTACTGGTTACATCTGAAGTGTTCTTTGAACAGTCAGATGCCAGTTAACCTGGAAATAAATAATGTAGCTATTAATAAGAATAGTTAAAATTAATATGTGCAAGATTTCACAGAATAAATGCTGAAATGTAAATATTTTGTAAGTAATTTTATGCTTTCATCTACTGATATTTTTATTCATTCAGGGTAAACATGTTTTTTTAGATATATAGTTTGTAGATCATAAAATATATTGTTCATAATTTTTTAATGCATTGCTGGTAATTTCAGTAAAAAATATAATATTGCTGATAATTTTATTGAAAAAATGTATTTTTATACTATTTTAGTGTTCTATTGTGATTTTACTATAAAAATATTCTTTTGATTTTTGTTTGGGGGTTTTCTATTTTTTCCACAGCTGGGACCCTAACAGGTGCTATCGCCCTAAACTAGACAGGAGCTCAGTGAAAAATGTAGTGTTGCATATGATCGATTCAAGCCTCATGCTTTCATTTGTAATATATGATGATAGTTCATTACAATTGCATAATAAGAGGATTTCTCGTTTCATATATTCAAGCAAAAATTAGTTAATTTGTACACTTTACATTGCAGCAATTAATTTCAAATAAAATACAAGGAAGTCAATTCAGTTTAGATTAGGTCAGATTTTTATACCCTAACTTTTACAGTGAATATTACAATTCATGATTTGTTTCATTTCCACTTTAAGTTTTTCCTTTAGTGCAACAGGTTGAGTATAACTTGGGGAAAAACAACGGGAATAATTTGTTTGCAAACCAAAGTGGCTAGTTATATTTCCCTCTGGATATTAGTTGCTTGCAGTGATAAGAATTGAATTTGATAGGTAAATAGTGATGCCATTTCTTATTCCTGTCCTGAAATATAATCACATCTACTTATTGAGATCAAATTGCAGGTATCTTTACCCAAGAGTCTCTCAAACTAGACTATTTACATTGCAAACATTAAATCGACTTCAGAATGCTTCATATTCATCAGAAAGAGTTCATTCAATACATTCCCATTAATAATTATACACTGGGTTGAGTAGAGAATTAGTATAAGTTTTATAGAATAATTTTCAGTTTTGATTTGATATGTGTTTGGATAAATTTTCCATCTTGATCAAGTAAATAAAATGCAAATATCAAAATAAAAACTTTAAAAAAGACCAAATATTTTCTTAATGAGTCTCTTTTTAAAGAACTATCAACTTTCATAGTTTGATTTATTAATCTTCATTTGACACATGGCTTGAAGTTGTTGTGGTAAACCCTCTTACAGTAGAATGAACTCTTCCTCCTCTCATAAATACTAACTATGAGAGTTGGTTGGGAAGCCAAGATGCAGTGTTAACCTACCGTTCAGACGTTACACCTCTATCTCCTTATTACTAACATTCTTGTTTTGTATATATCTGTTATTTCAATACACTTGCTCAACCTACCTTCATCCTTGATGTCTTTCTTTCTGGCCCCTAAACAGGCCACAACAACTTGGCAACAAGGATGAGATAAGTTGTTATGGCTTGTTTAGCGGTCAGAAAGAGAGACACAGAAGACAAAGGTAGGTTGAGCAGGTGTATTGAAATAACAGATATGTACAAAGCAAGAGTGTTAGTAATAAGTATCAGGTCATCCAATAAGTTCTGTCCAAATTTTGAATAAAGAATACAAGTGACCAAATGTTGCATTTAATTACAGATTCAATCAACAATGTATTTTCTCTGATTATCTATGACTGCCTTCCATCTATTAACAAGCTTACTAATTCCATTACTTTAAAATTCTTTTGGCTTTGATTTGAAGAACTCACAAATGTCAGTTTTAACCTCTTCCTGTATTACAAAATCTGTTTCTTCCAAATGATACTGTAAGCTACGAAACAAATGGTAGTCTGAAGGAGCAAGATCGGGAGAATAACGTGGATGAGGAATTTTTTCCCAACCAAGTTCTTCAATCTTTTGTGACATGATTCTTGCTGTGTGGGGTCGCGCATTGTCCTGATGAAACATCACTTCTTTTTGATTCACAAGAGCAGGTCTTTTTTTCCTCAAAGCTTGGTTCAAACACTCTAATTGCTGACAGTATATTTGAGCATTAAGAATTCAAAGTTGATTATTCATTTTGCCCATGAAGTTCCCTTCTCGGCTGTGGCTAGTGTCCTTCCCCTTTACCAAGCCACTGTCTTTGGCTGCTGAGTTTCCTTTCTTGAACTCATAAAGCATTATGTGCCTTAAATGGTTCTTGGGTACTTCCATGTTAGCAGGGTTTTAATCAAACAAAATTTAATTTTATTGTTCTCTGAAATAAAATTTGATCAGTTTAAATGCATCTAAACATAAAAATAATGTTCATCTCCATTAGACATTATAAAATACTCTTTAAATTTTGTTCATTTTAACAAAAAGTTAAAATTCAGACAGAACTTATGGGATGACCTGATAGATAGAGGTGTAATGTCCGAACGGTAGGTTAACACTCTATCTCAGCTTCCCAACCAGCTCTCACAGTATTTATGAGAGGAGGAAGAGTTCATTCTACTGCAGGAGGGTATACCATAACAGAAGTTGGATAACTTTTAGCAAGTGAGTTTTATTGACTGTTACTGCTTACTATTTAGTTTAGTCTTGTGTACTTTCCCTATAAAATATTTGACATTAAATAACTGAACAAGAGTTGACATGTTGTAAAATCAACCAAACTAAATTCACCTTGGGGGAAAACGCAGACATAGACAGTCTGTCAGGTTATTTCCCTTTTTAAAAAAAAGCTACATAACCAGAGTTGAAGGAAAGTCGTTGGTTTATCTTGCATTCAAGAATTTAATTTCTTCTTTTCTGATTATTTCCTTTATGATGAAACTAACTTTTGCATAGAAGAGCCAATAAAATTGACTGCCTAGTAATGTTTGAGAAGGATGAGGTCTATTTTGTCAAACTTGTCTCCATTGATGTTTGACTTCTTCCTGTTATCTTCAAAGTTTTGGGTTCCAATAGTAATGGAACATTGCCAGTTGGTATGTTTTTGTGCTTGTGTTTAAAATAATTTAAGCTCAAGTCCAGTAACTTTCAGTGTTGTTTTGAGTTGGTCCTTCATCTCTGAAGAGGGCAACTCCATAGTCTTTTTCCTGAAGTGAGCTCACTGAATAAGACTTAATGTAAAAACCTTGACTCTTCCATTCTTGCTAATTTGGTCCTGTTTCAATAGTAAATCCGGTTAACCTGGCCGTTCGTCTCAAAAAGGACCTCCAATCTGTGGTTGACTGGGCAGGAAATGGCTAGTAGACTTTAATGCTTCCAAAACAAAACTGCTCTCATTTACCCACCATAGAGAACCCTCCTTTCTTCCTATCAGCATGGCTGATGCTAACTTCACAAGAGCATCTCTCTGTGCCTTCTTGGTCTCACGTTTTTCCCTGACCTGAAGTGGAATAATTACATTTAATCAATAGCTGCATCTACCACAAGGAAATACTGGCAACAGTATTCAATGCAAGGATGAATGCTAGATTTGTAGAGTTGAAAGATGGACTCAGAAGGGGAAAACCTGCTGGCCTGACATAGAAAGCTAATAAATGAAATATGCCTTTTTACAATAAAAATTACAATGTTGTATAAGGTTCTCAGAAAAGGTGAGCATAAAATAAAATGAAGAAAGAAGAAAATACTTCTCCGAATAGTTTTCAAAGAATAGGTAGAATTTTCAAAGCGAAGTTCATGATTAGTGAAGAATAGAACAAACACATTGACTCCTTTGTATTAAATCCAAGGCCCCTTTTATTAACTACAGGTAAGTTTCGAATTCACTTTTCGTAATTTGGTGGGAGGCTTTTGATTGTTTTGGGGTGAAAATCAAACACAGCTGTTTTCCCACGAATCAAAATGTACCAAAAATATTTTTGAAATTCAAAAGTTTAAGCAAGAGCCCAGCACAGTGTCTGCTTTCTCCTAGAAAAGCAGATGATACATGCTCAAGTAACTTAAAATTCTTATATTATGTGCCTTGAAATTTCAGCTACCTCTTTCTGATATTGAGTATTATTGTTTTTTTTACTCTAAAACTTTCTTGTTACTCACATGTTCAGTACATGATAGTTTCAGCATCCTTCTGTAGATTCACATTTCTGTTTCCTCAAGCGTTTTCTTCATCAGTGATGAAATTGTCTAGTATGGGGACAATTAGGCAATGCATATGTATATGGGCTCATGTTTGAGTGGTCAGAATGTTAGTCTTTGAACTGTGAGATCCAGGTTTGAATTTTTGTTCTAGTTGCCTGAAGTCTATGAGAGCGTGAAAGTTTAGTAGTGTCTCAAGATATTCTGTTGACATTGTAAAAATTTTTCCTCTTTCTAGATAGTCTCAGCATTGAGCAATTTAATTTTCTGCAGAGGTAAGTGTTTGCCTTTTGGTATTTTTCTCTTCTTCTTTTCTTGTTTGGGATTTTTCTAAGTTATTAGGACTTTTGGCAAATTGTCTGATTTTTTAGTATAAATATATATATATATATATATATATATATATCTATATATCTATATATATATATATATATATATATATATATAGACAAACCTCTCAACAGACTTTGGATGAAATGCAAAAATCTGAAGGTAGAATAATAAAAATCTGCACAAAATAAAACTTCAAAATCCTAAGTGATATACTTCCAAAATTTGCAGGCTTAGTGGGACGAATCATATTAGTTCTCAAAGTGACTGCTTGGTGGCAGTGGCAGCCCTTTCAATTGTAACCAAAGATGGACACACAGTATATAAAGTACAATACTTTAGTGCGTGCATGAGAAAGTAGCTGTGAGAAATCTATTATTTTTGTTATTTTGATTAATATATCTATATTAAGTGTATATTTATTTATGCCATATATACATGTTTATAGGTTTTACATTATGATCGTAACTACTGGTATATAATATAGTGGTTTTATAACTCAAAAATAATCCCTTCCTATTTATGAACAATCATTTTTAATCAAACACACCTCCCACCCTCCATTAGTCCATTGATGAGAGGTTTGTCTGCATATATATATATATATATATATATATATATATATATATATATATATATATATATAGTGTGTATTGGGTAAGATCATTATTCAAACATATATTGTCAAATATAAGTGACAGAGCATGTGTATTATGTTTAAGAAAAAATTGTCCAACATTTGAACAGCATAATAAAAATTATTCAAATGTTGGGCAATATTTTGACCCAAAATTAAAGTGACCATACAAAGTTTAGAATGGCTCATGATCAAATATAATAGACATTCCTTGTCTGTTATATTTAACAATATATGTCTGAATATATATATATATATATATATATATATATATATATGTATGTATGTATGTATGTATTATGTGGCGGTATAGAAAAGTTTACACTGCTTAATTAAAATTGCAATGAGGGAAATTCTGAAAACAAAATCAATTGCCTAAAATCTTTGACTATATTTAATATTTTGATGGAGCTAATAAAACAACTTGAAAAATAAATTGATTATATTAGGAAAATAATTAAAAATAATGAGTTGTCGCCTAAAATATTTTTCATTACATTCATGTCAAATTTCTAATGACACATCTACAAAGGAGTGCTGCAAAGTGGTCCGCTTGACTCCCTTCCCAAAATAGAAAACTTTTCATCACCCACTCTTCTATCCAACATGTCAAAAACAAACAGACTTAAGATCAAGATAATTTCTATGAAAATTTCACTTGAAGCAAGTCAATAAAGCCACTAGGACGCAAGGGGTTAGTGAATGTTAGAAAATACGAGAAAAACTACTATTAAGGGAAGAGAACAATAAAAGAACAAAACTTAAGAAGACAGAAGATAAGCAAGAACCTGGAAGAAAGTTTTACAAGTAAGAAGTGAGATAGAAGCTGTTAGCACTAGTTACATCGAGCCAATTCAAAATGTAAATTGATGAGACCTTGCCACCAATCTACTACTGCACTTAAATTCCTTAAATTTAAGTGTCATAGAGGAACATTCATCAGACCAATTACCAGGAAAATATATATAGAAAGAGCATGAGAAAGCTACCTTATGATGGAGAGAAAGTAACTGAAACCGAAGTGCCAGGTCAGGACCAATAACATTGCAGATTATTCTTTTGTATTTTATCTAGCATCTTTAAATACGTTGCAGAAGTACCAGACTCAATGTGGTAGCAATATTCAAAGAAAAGTTAAATATGTAAGATAAGTTCAGGTGAGAAAAATTGTTTAGCACAACATATGGAACCAACTTTCTCTGCTGCAGACTTAGTAACTGATTCACTATACTCTTTCCATCATGTCAGCTGAAAATGTTAGTTTCAGATGCTGCAATGAGTCAATCTCCTGGTGGTTAGTATCAGATAAAATCCTTAACCGTCCAAAACAGTAACATTATTGCTTTGGAGTCTAATAAAAATTTCTATACATTTTAATGAGAGCACAAATTCATATCTATTATTACTTTTTATTGAAATTTTTATTCAGCTCTTCACTTTGTCACTCAACACTAGCCAGTGGGTGTGTGGTTTTATGGTCTTCCCAAAATGTGGTTTCTATACTCTTGGCAGGACATTAGAGACTCTTTTCCATGTGCTAGGTGGTTATATATTACCTGTCATCCATTGTAGTTACTGACATGTTATCTTTTAATTTTAAAAAATACAAAAATATCTCATTTTAAAGTGTTTTTTAAAGAAATGCGGGGTTGTCCCAACATTTTTACCTGTAGTGTACACCCTTGTGCAAATTAATTGAAACAAGCACTTTAATTTCCTTTCTTTCACTATACAGTCAGTTTTACACCCACTGGATTGACACAGTGTAATCGGTGTCTATTTTTTCCTCAGATTAGATCATTTGCAGTGGTGTGCAATAGTATGAATCTATTTTCGAGGTATATGATGAAATTTGTTTGGCCTTGAAAAACATTGTGTCATCCATGATTGCATCGAATTTTTATCACACCCATACAATATTGTCTTGACTGATGATTAGTTTTCTACAGCCATTTCTGTGATGGATGTTACTCCAAGGAAGTGTACAAAAATTGTAACGCTGTACAAACACATGGGCAAGCCTTACTAATGAGCAAATCGAAGTACTATAGACTGGGCTAGAAACTCTCCTGATTTAAATCCAATCAAGAATTTGTGGTCAATCTGCAAGGAATGACTTCATGGAATGGGTATATGAAGTACTAACATGTGAACTGAGTCATGAATCATTGGAAAAAATAGGAAAAAAGTAAATAATGACAGAATTATTTGTTTTGTTTCAATTAACTTACACAAGTGTGTATATATAAACCGGAGCCAAATACATTTAAACTCAATTTTCTATAATTACTAACTAACATTTAATCCTACTAATATTTCCTTTTCTTAGGTCAGTTAAAATGTATACTTATATAAAATCTACTTATATAAACTGTATACTTATATAAAATATACTTATATAAATTGTATATTTATATAAAATATACTTATATAAACTGTATATTTATATAAAATATACTTATATAAACTGTATACTTATATAAAATATACTTATATAAACTGTATACTTATACAGTATAAAATATACTTGTATAAAATGTATACTTATATAAAATATACTTATATAAACTGTATACTTATATAAAATATACTTATATAAACTGTATACTTATATAAAATATACTTGTATAAAATGTATACTTATATAAAATATACTTATATAAACTGTATACTTATATAAAATATACTTATATAAACTGTATACTTATATAAAATATACTTATATAAACTGTATACTTATATAAAATATACTTATATAAACTGTATATTTATATAAAATATACTTATATAAACTGTATACTTATATAAAATATACTTATATAAAATGTGTATTTATATTTTAAGAATGTGAAATGTCAGAATAATATCAGTGATAAAGATTTATTTTCACTTTTATTTTTTCTTTCATCACTTTTTCAGTGTATCAAAAGTTTTTATGTTCTAAAACAACTTTCGTTTTAAACCCTTTAAATCTTTTTATTCAGAAAAATTTCAGGTAATTATTTTTTATTTTATTTTAAAAATATAAAATACTAGAATGATAGTAGGATACTTTTATTTCTTTCATTATATTCCCTTTGAATTAGGAGTTAATAACATGACCCTTAATTTGTTTAACTAGGGTCAAATACTTCAGGTAGCTTTCCACAATTTCTCACATTATTGTTGATATTTTGACCCATTCCTTCTGGCATTATTGAATCCGGTTTGTCAAGTTTAATTGGATATAATTAATTAAAAACTAGCATATCTTTAAACATCATTATTTCATACTTGTAGATTCCTCAATCAAAGATATCTTTAAAATACTTTGCATCGATGAGTCAAAGATTTATGTAAATCAGATTTTGTCAATTTTCTTGCTACTTTCTGAATTTTATGACATTTACAAACAATTCTATCATGATATTTGATATGTGTTCAAATCAGCCTCTCTCTTGTTACTGACATCACTTTCAAATGATAAGTTCATAACTATTAGCCTTTAATATCTACCTCAATGCAACCAGCCATTAATGTCATTGCAGTCAGCTCATATTTCATATCAGATACTAAGCAGAAAATTACAGTCTAAAATTTGCTGTCAGTACATGGTCAGTGCAATGTAATATTCATATTTAAGGTTAATTGGGTGATTATTGATTTTGTGAATTTCATATTGAATAAGATGCCAATATCTAGCATAATGGTTAAAGTATAGGATTGAAGGTTACATGGCAAAGGGTTCAATATCTAATGATAGATAATTCTGCTAATCATCAAGAAATGTTTTTCAAGTGAGGAATAGAAAACACTAGATTTATACAGCTTCTCATATTTACCTTCCACCTTTAGCTTTTGAATCTATATATACACAAATGGACAAATTGTTTTTTTTTGTTCATTACATATGCAGAAACCCTTTTGTGTGCCAACCTCAGATTTGGTAAGCATACTTACTGTACTCAAAGAATGGTTTAAGTTAAAAAAAAAGAATTGCCTATCGTATAAAGAGGATTGCACTGCTACTTTCTTTTTGCAGCAATGGTTACCATTTGTAACCGTTTTATGTAAGATTATAATTATTTTTATTATTAATGAAATATTTGTGTGTTTTGATAAAGCAATTTCATGAAAAAATTTTGCCCCAGATATAATTTCTGTTTATTTTTGTTTAAAACCTTTGCAGAACAAATGAAATCTTTTACCTTATTCTTTTACATTATTAATTACTATTAGAAAATTATTCAAGATATGTAATTCTACAGATGCATACTGTGAATACCATAGACTGAACAAGTAAGCAATGAGAAAGATTTAAATAGAAAATAAAATTTTAAATAAAATGTGAAATAAATGACACATACATAAAATCATAAGAAGTTTACATTTTTGGAACACATAATAAAGAACGAGGGTTTGGAGAATTTGACACTCACAAGATATATTAAAGAAAATAAAAGCAGAAGGGATACAAGACTGCATGGATGGCAAGGTGGGGACAAAAATGGGTGGTAAATAGTCAAACTCTGCTTAGAGCTGCAACATTAGAAAATTGTGGAAAGCCATAATCACCCACATCCTGTAGGGACATGGCATATTCTTCAAAATCTATCAGCTTGGAAAATGGAGAGCTGGCCTCAAATTCCAAGCTAGTCTATTGTGTTCACTTTTGTACAAATGCTGTTTTGAAAGTCTCTGCTTTCCCCAGCCATGAGTTAAATAATAGGGTAGACTAGACTCTCTAGCCTTGGGTGGTGATATAATAGAATATGCATACACCTGTGTTCTCCCTCACTGGAATATGATTGGCTGTTGTCTGTCATAAATACCGAAGGACATGTAGGAGAGTCAGAGCCTCAGTCTGAGAGCTAAGTCTATAACGACGCCCATTGGACTACGCCATTGATCTATACTTCTTACCTGCGACTACGACGCATACCAGTCGATTACTGCTACCGTATTCTACTTGGTTATAGTAGCCAAAACCACTTAGCTACTTCGTTCAAATATATCCCTTTTCAGGTGGCAAGCAATTTAAGAGAAGGAAAACTATGTAAATGAAACTGTGGAAAAACATAGGAAACCACTCCACTACCCTTCCAAAGATATCATAGCAATTCACAGGTAACAGAAAAAGAATCTGTGGAGAGTCATGATCATCTGAGATATGTGGCATTAAAAAAAAAAGAAATGGCTAATTTAGCCAATATATTCACAGCATTATTATTTGGTAATCAAAATATATTTCCCTTGCCTTTTTCAATTTTTACATAAGACAAGGATGTGTCTTCTCACCAGACTTATTCAACTTATAAAGTGAGGTAATTTTGAGAGAATTAGAAGTCCTACCAGGATTCACTATTGGTGACCACAATCTTAACAACATAAGATATGAAATAACACTGTGTTGATAGCAGACATAGAAAGGAAACTACAAGGACTCTTACATAAGTTAGTGAAGGAAAGTGAGAAGAAAGGTCTAAACATCAAGAAAACAGTATGTATGGTTGTCAGCAAGAGGGGCAGATCAAGATGTCAACTACACATTGGAGATACCAAAATCAAGCAAGTACAACTATATAAATATCTGGGAAGTGTTTTAACAGAAGACAGAAAGTGTGACACTGAAATCCAAAGTTGCACTGGAATAGTGAAAGAAGCCTTCCAAAAGTTAATGAAAGTATTAAGAGACAGGAAAATTTCATCAGAAACAAAGAAATGCAGAAAAGAGTACTGATCTCTTATGGAATATCACTTTCCCTCTAAGTCAGTGAATGTCAGGCATTCTCATTCCAGATGAAGAGGAGAACTGAAGCAACAGATATGTGGTTCTAGAGAAGGATGCTGAGAATACTATGTGAGCAATGACAAAGTTTTTGAGAAAATAGAAACCAAAAAGGATACCTGCATTTAACATCAGGAAGAGATAGTTGAAATTTCTAGAGTACATAATGTGGACAGAGTGTTTGTAAAATTTGATACTCACAGGACATATTGACGACAAGAGGGACAGATGATATCAGTACATAACCTACCTCATGAGCTTGTGTAAATGGATGGCAGTACGGGGTTTGGAGGAGATGAGATAAAATTTACTAAGGGATAGAAAGAATAGGAAATTGTGGAAACCCATGAATATGGCACATAGAAGAAGAAGAAGAAGAAGAAGAAGAAGAAGAATGAGGAGGAGGAGGAGGAGGAAGAAGAAGAAAAAGGAGGAGGAGGAGGAGATGATGAAGAAGAAGGAGGAGGAGGAGGAGGGATGAAGAAGAAGAAGGAGGAGGAGGAGGAGGAGAAGAAGAAGAAGAAGAAGAAGAAGAAGAACTTTTACCATTGACTGATATTTATGCAGGTTGAAATTCAGCACATTTTCCTCATTTGTGGACTTTCCCTAAGGCTAGAAAACAATTTACTATATTTGATTGATTTACATCCAAATTTTCGCCGAGTTCAGATATTTGTGTTGCTTGTGCCTTTAAAATTCCTTCCTATCTACGAATTTCACATTATGAAGTCTTCCAGCACATTATTCTTGAGTTCAAAGTGAAACTATCACTGAGCTCAAAGTCAGTTTTACCACTGAGCTCAAAATTAGTCTTTATCAGTGAGCTCAGTCTTATACTTGAACTCAGAATAAGTCTTTATCCTTTTATATCTTTTCTTGAACACAATGTAGTCTTATCCTTGAGCTCAAATCAGTTTTTATCCTTGTGCCCAGTTTTATTCTTAAGCTAAAAGTTAGTATTCATCACTGAGCTCAGTTTTATCCTTGAATTCAAAGTCAGTCTTTATCATTGAAATCAATGTCAATCTTTTCTTGTACACAATGTAGTCTTATTCTTGAGCTCAGTCAGAGTTTATCCTTGTGCACAGTTTTAACCTCAAGTTCAAAGTTAGTCTTTATCATTGAGATCAAAGTCAGACTTTATTTCTACTATAATTTTGATATTTCTCATTCTTGGGATAAAATAAGTAACATAAACCACCAAAGACAGGAAACATTTCATAGAATTAAATGCATGGAATTATGAAAGACTGACTTTGGCCAAAGTATATATAAACATCTGATTTCAAAAAAAAATATATATATATATATATATATATGTGTGTATGTGTGTGTGTGTGTGTGTGTGTCAGTGAAAGAAAGAGTGAGAGAGATAGAGAGAGATAAAAGAAGACAGAGCAGAAACAAAGACTTCCACCTCCTAGTCTTACTAAGTGAGGATCATACTCATTTTAAATGTCTTCTGAGGTTAAATTGGTGAGCATTTTGCTAATGTTTGAAATATAATGTTTTTCAAAACTGTAGCTAATATTTTCTTTTTTTTTAAACCCTAATAATTTAGTAGTTAACCACTACGTTTACTTTTGTCAAAAAGAAACAAATATATGTTATTACTTATCATAATAAATCTATTTGTTGAACACAGGAAACATAATCTTACTTATTATAAAATGCAGATTGTGTGTGTGTGTGTGTGTACGTTTATATATTGGATCAGATTTCCTACATTTTTCAACCAATTTCAGCAAAACTTCACTGGACTATGTAAAATTACCTTGCAGTGGTTCTGACAGCACCAAAAATTGGAAAAACACAATTGTTTTTGCACAAAATCAATTTGAAAACACGATTAAGAGGCATTAATGAAAGGGGGACAACTCATATTGAGTTATACTTATTAATATCGAGTTATCGAGTTATACTTATTATAATACCCAGGTTGGTTGTTTGTCTGTGTGTGTGTGTGTATTCGTTTATATATGGGATCGGATTTCCTACATTTTTCAACCGATTTCAACAAAACTTCACTTTTTTTTGGCAGGTAGTGTTTCTTATTGTCTAGCACACTTTTTTCTTTATTTTTACATTCAGAATGCTTTCAAAATTTCATTTACAAGACAATTGTTTATAATAAAATTCTATTCAATCGGTATTGAAAACAATGTTTTTGTTTGAGTTTGGGTTTGACCAATTCGTAAAAATTGTGTCTGTAAACCTTAAACAAATAATCTTTGTCAATTTTATTTTTCAGTCTTTATGATGGTCGATACTTGATCTATCTCTTACTATTATAACCCCGGGCAATGCCGGGCTCTACTGCTAGTCTATTATATCACAAGAAATACTTAAATAATGGGGGAAAACATCGTGTTCAGATGTAAAGAAAATGATAATAATTTGACTGAGTATTGGGGATAAATATCAAACATGATTTATTTCCAGCATTCAGGTATTTTTAAAAGAAATTAGTCTTATCAATCATTTCTTTTTCAATGTTTTCATATACTAAACAGTGGCCTAAGAAAATTTTTTAGCCAAGAGAAATAAACTACATCTAATTTCAAAATTTAATTACATAATCCCTACCCAACATAAATAAACAGTATTTGGAACTAGTATAGAGTAGGTCCTCCATTTGCTAGTTTCCGTGCTTGTATTCGATTTTTCATGGATTTGATCAAGTTATCAAGAATCGTCTGAGCGATATTTTGCCACTCCTTTAGCAATGTTTCTTTAAGGGTTGCCACTGATATGATTTTGGTTGCATGCTCCCAAAGTTTGTGGTGAAGGTGTTCCCAAATGTGCTCTATTGGATCGATGTCAGGACTTTGGGTTACCCATGGCAATGACTTGATTCCTTGTAATTCATTCCAGGCCTTTGCTTCTTTGCTCATATAACATGACACTCCATTTTCATGAAAAAGGTAGACATTCTTGTCAATCTGATTGGTTTCAAATAGTGGGAGTAGTCCTTTCTCTAATATTTGACACTATTGTGGACCATTCAACCACTTGTCAACAAGGATCTGCTCAGATTTTCCTCCAAACAAGACAGCACCTCACACCATTACTCCAATCTCTCCATGTTTCACAGTCACCTGCAGACATTCAGTGTTCCAAGTCTCATTCAGATTTCTCCAAACATAAACCTGTCTTAAATTTGAATATTGTCAGAATTTACTTTCATCTGATCAAATTACAGATTGCTAAAATTCATAATCTTTGCTCTCAAATTTTCTTGCACAGTCCATACACCTGTTCCTGTTAACCTCTGAAATCAAGGGCTTCTTTCTTGCAACTCTTCTTTGATAGCCAAGCCCTTTCAGAGTCATTCTCACTGCATATGGCGACATTTCCACGCTGTTAACGACATCTTTGATGCTCTGATGACAGTTTCTGATGACTTCCATATTCAGCGCCCTTTTCATTCACTCAGACACAATGCGTGAGCTTCCTGAACCTTGTTTCACACAACAATGGCCTTCTTCATTAAATTTATTGACAATATCATTATCTGTTTGATGATTAACCTGGAAAAACCTAGCAATTTCTCTATTTGACTTGCCACACTGATTCCATCCTATTATTTGCCCTCGTTGAAATTCATCAATTGCCTTACTTCCATGAGCTTTCATTGCAAATATAAGTCAACCGTCATTCATAGATTAGAGTAGATTGATACTAACATGGTGTTGTCGGAAAAAAAAGAAGATACGTTATTACACAAGCCAAAATTGCTGTAATTAATGGTGGTTAAAAACTTATAGACCACTGTATTTATCTTTTCAGTTTTGCTGTCTTTTTCTTAACAATATTCTGTTTCTTGAAATATTCAATACTCGGCAATATTTAACACTCAGATGTGTTCCTCTGCAAAAAAAAAACAATTGTAATTTTTTTTTTAATTACATTTTGATCTAATAAGAGAGAGTGTGAGAGGAAGAAGCAATAAAAAAGAAAAAAAGAGATGTAAAGAGAGAAAGGCAAAGAGTGAGAGAGAGGTGGGGATAGCAAGTGAAGTGTTGACACATTTGATATGATCAATATTGTTGTTGAAAAAATTCTTGCTCAGTTTAATTTAGAGTAATGGTTACTTTTCTTTCAAGGATTGTTATATTGTGAAGTGAATTCCTCTATTCCTGGTTGTACAGGGTGCGATGGATAGATTGTCATCTAAATTATGCAAAAACAAAAATAACACTGATATCTCATTTTAACAGATATATTTACCAAAATTACACAAAATTATCTTGAAATAATAAAGAGTAATTTTATTCAATAAAATTTCCATTGGCTTCAAACATGGTCTTCAGGCAACTTTTGAACCTCCTATTCTGGACAGTCTCCTTGTTTAAGTTGGTGAATGCTGCCATAATCCTTGGCTTCAGTTCATCTTTGGCATTAATCAAGAGCGTTGTAGTCTGAGGATTAAGGTGGTCAGATGTAAGGGGTGATGTGGTCACAGAAAATGTTTGACAGCCATGACTTGTTTCTCCTGCTTTTGTGGCATGGTGTAGAGTCCTGTTGCCAAACATAGGTTCTTCCAGCAGGCACCCTCTTGACCCAGGGCAGCACTAACTCATCAAGGCACTTCATGTTGACATCCAGGTTGAGTCTGAAGCCCTGTGGGAAGATAAATGAAGGAAAATGCTGCTATAACTTGTGATTACTTCAAACATCTTTGTAATCACAATTAGACTCATCCAACTATTTCTGATTACACTGGATTCTCCTCAGATTGACATCCAAACACACTGAAATTTTCATATTGGATCTTCCAGCATGAATGCCAAACAGTACAGCATGCTTTTTTCAAATTTTGTACTGATTGAATTACTTCATAGCGCTCTTATCCTCACAGATGGTGCCCAACTGACCCTACTATACTGTGCAGTCTACAAAATCTTAAACAAACAACGCACATGTGCGGAATTAAAAATATAAAATGGCGACAATTTACCCCTGTATAATGAAATGGACTCATGCTAGATAACACTTTCTTTTAGCATAGATGCAGTATAAACCACAGGTGGGCTCTGTGGCTGTTGAACAAATGCAAATGTACTGAGCAAGGGTTTGCTATAGAGATTGGCTAGCCACCCTATTAAATGGGTATCCTTGAATACAATTGGCCATATATATATATATATATATATATATATATATATATATATATATATATATATATATATATATATCTGCATTCACTCTGTGTAAAAGTCTACACCCCCAGATACTATACTGTGTTATCACATAGTTTATCATTGATGTATACAATCCAAAACAATCAAAAGTGACATGTGTGTTCTACCATAACAAACAAACTTGGTCAGTTTATTATTTTGCTATATAAGGTGATTTAACTGTGTAAAAAATCATCCACCACATGGTTTCTTCATATGTTGGTCTTTGGACTGACTGTAAACACAAGGTGTCCAACTTGGGAAAGAAAATGAGCAAGCCTCTGTCTAAAGAACTTAAAAACCTTATTATTCAAAAGCATAATGAAAATAATGGCTATAAAAATATTGCAAAACCTTTAGAATTACCCTTAAGCATTGTTAAAATTGTAGTTAAGCAGTGGTTAGTGCACAAAACCACTGCTACTATACCAAGATCTCGGAGACCAAGTAAACTTACAAGAAGAGCAAAATCAAAACTGGTCTTGGCGGCAACCTTCTACCCTAGTGCAACACTGGAAGAGTTGAAAGCTTCAGTCTCCAGTATTGGGACAGATTTCTATTCATCTACAATTTCCAGAGTATTGCATCGGTCTGGGAGGGTAGCTAGAAAAAAGCCCCTTCTGAAGCCTATTCACAAGTAAGCTAGGCTAAACTTTGCCAAAAGTCACATCAATGATTCCATGACCATGTAGCGAAAGGTTTTATGATCAGATGAGATCAAAGTCAAGTTATTTGGTAAAAAATAAGAAACGTTATGTTTGGAGAAAAAAAGGCACTGCTCACCAACTTCATTATACCGTCCCTACTGTAAAGCATGGCGGTGGCTTGATCATGCTTTGGGGCTGTTTTTCAGCTGCAGGGCCTGGAGAGCTGGTAACCATCCAAGGTGTCATGGACAGTGTGAAGTAACAAGAAATATTGCCAGCAAACCTGCTGAAGTCTGCTGGAGCTCTGCGCTTGGGTGGCAATTTCAAGTTTCAACAAGATAATGACCCCAAGCATGTGTCAACATCACTAAAATTTGGTTTGCTAGCAAGAAAATTACAGTTTTGGAATGGTCCAGCGAGTCTCCAGACCTGAATCCTATAGATAATCTATGGTGAGATCTAAAGCTGGCTGTGCACTGATGTTCCCCCATCCAATCTGACACAGCTTGAGAAGTTCTGCCATGAAGAATGGCAAAAACTGTCGACTGCAGCAAGCTCGCAGAAGGCTACCCGAGGCGTCTGCAGACTGTAACTGATGCAGCACGATCACCCACGATCATCCAAAAGTATTAGCTGAAGACATTCTAAAGGAGGTGTAAACTTTTGCAAAGACATTTTTTTAAGAATCAGTGTGAAATTTTTAAAATGTAATTTTTATATCAAAGGAAAGTGTGATGGATCTGCTTATTATTTGACAATCATTGGAATTGAAAAAATATGTTGTTCCCTGTTAAATTATACAAAATATATAAATTTTCAAAGGGGGTGTAGACTTTTGCAAGTCACTGTATCTTTTGAGATTGGTACTCGAAAAAAGACTGAATGACATTCTCAAATAAGGATTTTGGAAAAATAAGTGAAATATTTGAATGAATAATGAAATATAATTTGATAAAGGTAGAAATATCTTATTGCTTAAGAAGGTTTGACAACTTATGGAAGGTGATTTCATGTATTCATTACACTGTCATAATATTATGACTCACAGATTTACTGTTGTCACAACAATTCATGCCTAATCAAGGTAAGAGTTGATTTAAGTAAGATGTAGCAAAAAACACACTTGAATGTGCAGAAAATTTGAAGGTTAATCATTCAAATCTCCCACATGGTTAATAAACCTGAGGGAAAATCCAGGTGTGCAGAAAATGTGTTTCATGCCAACTTGTAAAACCAAGCATCAGTGAAAGACCTGCATTTCTTTTCAGGAAAAAGTCATAGAATGTGACAAAATACTTTGATGATTGAATAAAGATGGTATAAATATACAATACATTAGGTGTGTATAAAAGCTTCCAGCAAAAAAAAATGGGTTTCACTTGTATATTCTGTCGAAGCAATACATTTTTAATTAACCAAATACTTTCAGTTTGTTAACATATAAAATAAATATAACTGAAATTTATCAGTTTTTTAGAAACCAGTTTCATATTTCATGCATTTTCATTAAGAATTAATTTTTCTGACATCAAGTCAGAACTGAGCACATTGTGTAAATAAAAAAAGTGGAAACGGTTACACATGCTTGTTATATATATATATATATATATATATATATATATATATATATATATATAATTATTTATTTAAAAATTATAACATAAAAATGTTATAAAATCACTACAAAAATAGTCATTTTGTTTTAACACTTCCAGTGTCTAATAAAGTGATGAAGTTGAATGTAGAATAAATGGTTTTAAAAGTTTCAAATTAATTAATGATTCTTCGCAAGGGGAAAATGCTGTTACATAAGCTAGAATGACCAATCAAAACACAAGTATATGAGAATTTAAAAAACTTGACAATGAAGTAAATTTATAATAGCTATTAAAAGCTTTAAAGTTTGGGTTATACTAAAATAGAATTTATTCTAACCAATAAATATTAAATTATATGATAAAATTTGATATTAAAATTAAAAGTAAAAAAATATTTATATATATATATATATATATATTTATATATATATATATATATATATATATATATATATATATATATATATATATATATATAGATATATATATATATATACACTATACATAAAATTTGGGTCCAACCTGCATTTCTTAAATAAACACCTTGAAAGAAGATATTTTTGTATTTTCTAAAGTAAAAAATAAAATTTCAGTAAATATAAAGTATTTGATTTTATTTTGACAAAAGATGAGTGGTTCACTATAAAACATTATCACAGAAAGGATCGTATTTTGTTTCCATCAATAAAACCATCACCTGCCTTATTTACTGTTTAACAAATTCTTGGCATTCTTTCTAAGAGTTTCTATAAAAGCTCACTCTCACTCTTTGGGTGTTCTCTTCAAACTCTCCAATCCAGTTCATCCCATACTAATTAAATGTAAGAGGGGTCAGGTAAGCCATAATTTCCAAAATTTGTTCCTTTTTTTGACTCAAGATAATTTTAATATAATTTAGAAGAGTGTTTTAGATTGTTGTCTTGTTGAAAGGTGAATGTTTTTCCAATTATATATAAGCCTCATGGTACAGCATGTCTTTTTAAAAATTAAATTATATTGTTCCTTTTTCATGATCCTCTTGACTTTATAACATCAATCAGTACTGAGTTAATATTTAGAATTTGTATTAACATTTAATTCAGTTGAAAATTTTGCTAATCACAATAAGTCTACTGAGGGAGTTAATGGCAAAAACAAAAGATAATGTTTCTCATACAAAACATTCATAACTTAGCAAAAAGTATTGTGGACAGATGAATCCAAATTTGAAGTTTTTCATATTAAGAGCAGGCTGGAGAAAGATAGGAAAATAAAAGCAAATACACTGTAGTTACTGAATATTTATCTTGTCTTTAAAACAATTAAAAAATATCTCACCTTATAGTATTTTTTAAAGAATTGCAATGTCACCCCAAATATTTTGACCGTCCTTGGTATGATGATAAACTACATCTGTGTCCTGGGTAAGATGATAAACTACATCCAGCAGCAATGCCTCTGATCAGGAGGTTTTGAGGAGTGTGGAACCACCACTTAATTGCTGGTGTTTTCAGGTCCACCTGGACCTGAGGTGGTAGAACCTGTTAGGGTCCCAGCTATGGGCAAATAGTTAATGCCCAAACTTCTGTAAAAATAGGTTTTAATACCAGAAATACTTTGTAATAAAAAAAAAATTACTGTCAGCCATAATTTTGGAAGGAAAAATTATTATCAGCAATACTTTAAAAAAATACCAGCAATAAAAACAGCTATTCATTCTTTGGAAAAAATATGACCAGCTATAGATTTCTTCAAGGAAAAATATTCCCAGTAATAGATTTTTGAAGAAAAACATTACCAGCAATAAAAATTTTGTCGGCCTTAAATAACCCATTGAGGTTGATATGCCGTAAAACAAAACAAACCAAACCAAACATATTGACCGTAGTGTATATCCTACTAAATATATCTCCCACTGTATATAAATATGTATGTCCTACTACAAACCAATTTTTATATATATACATATTTGAATTGGCATTTTGTTTTTCCAACAGTGTGAATTACATCTACTTGCCTGCACATTCAGGAGACAATAAAGATGTGCATAAAAGGAAAAAATCGAAAAATATGAACAGTAAATTGGTGATACCCCTTGAAAAGTGGACAGACTGATCTACCAATTAAACTCTCAATTCAGGATGCTGAAGGAATCATCAATCAGCTAAGTGGCAAACTTTTACTATATATCCTACATATATATATATATATATATATATATATATATATATATATATATATGTGTGTGTCTGTTTGTATTTGTATGTTTCTCTATGTGCATATGAGTGTGTGTTTATGGATGTGCATGTATGTATGTAGGTATATATAAGCATGTGACTGAGTGTTTATGACATTTGCATTTCAAAGGTCATATCTGGGGTCAAATCTTAAATTGGTCAGTTTTTCAGGGTGGTAACTTCTTGTTTTTGGGGGGTTTTTGTCAACCTGGTGAGGCGATCACCACATATGACATCATTGGAAAGGGCCTGAAAAATCAATGTATGCATGTATGAAATGCATATGTATATACAAAGTTCTAGACAAAAAGCTGAAAAGCTAGAGAAGTCGAACATGAAAATGCGTAACATGATGAAAATATTTTGTTAATGGTCACTGTTCTTTGAACTTTTGAAATAAACATGGGCTTGATAGTAGAATTTTACTATCAAGACTTTGACAAATGAATATCTGCAAAACTCTTATGAGAGATAGATAAGTTTCTCAAAAAGATTTCTTGTCATAAAAGTGTGACAAACTCTGAGAAAACCATTAAGGAAAGAAAAACACTTAAATTTTTAAAGATTGTACTTTACAGGAAAGATGAAAGAGAGTTCCACAATTGAAAAGTGTAAGAGAAGAAACTGTTAGTATAGAACTTATGGTTTCAACAGTAAAATGATGAAAATTATTTGCCTATCTAGTAATGTGCCTAAATTCATAAAGTTGAGGTACCAAAGAGGAAAGCTCAGCAGAACAATTATCATAAAAATATAAAAAGGCAGAGGGAAGTCATGTTACTATAGTGGGAAAGTGATTGAAGCTGAGATGCCATGTCAGCTCTGATAACATTGCAGATTCTTTGAATTTTATCAAAAATCTTTAGATATAATGGTATAACCTATTTATTATAAAATTCAATGACCCTCTTCCCGTGCCCCAAAAAAAGAAACAAAAGACAAAAATCTGAAATCACTTGCTAAAATTTATAGACAGTACAATTGTAAGTAAAACTAGCTTGGATTTTTCCTAGGTCACTTGTAAATCATGTGCTGCTATTTCCATTTTAAAAAGTTAAAATCTGGTTTCTTACAAATGTTGAACTGGTGACTTTTAAAGGCATCATAGTGAAAGAATGAGTAGTAGATAAAAAAAACTTATATGTTGACATTCATTTTAATACAGAACATTTCTATAGCATCTTTGAGACACACAGCTGTAGAGAAAAACAATAGATTTCTCTCATTATATATAAGCCAGTATTCACTGTAATGGAATCCTGACATTTTTAGCTTTCCTTATAAATATATATATTTATAGAAAAGGCATAGGGAAGCTATATCGTGACAGTGGAAAAGTGATTGAAGTCAAAGTGTCAGGACCAATAATATTTCAGATTCTTCTCTGAATTCTTTATATACATAGCAGAAGCACTAAAACCAGAAGTGGCAGCAATAGTCAATATAAGAGTAAATTACAGACATATAAAGGTGCAATATAGATTCTGGCTAGCAATATTGTCTAGAACAACACACTGAACAAACTTTACTAGCAACAGACCTAGCAACTGATCCAATATAATCATTCCAATTTATGGCATTGGAATATACTAGATCAAAAAAATACAATGAGTAACTCTCCTGGACGTTAGCATCAGCCATGCTGATGGAAGGCAAAAAATGTTCTCTAAGATGATTAAAAGAAAGTAGTTCTTTTGGAATAAGATAGTCATACATTTTCCAAAAATATAAGAGTTCAGTGGGAAAACTTAAGAATTTAAAACATATTCAATATTTAACAAAACACATTTAAATAAAGAATTTCCGCTTGGATACAGAATGTTTGACTACAGAAAGTATCAGTATGGTAAAAGACAAGGTATGTGTTTGGGGTGTGGGGTTTGAGGAAAGGATAAAAAGAAGAATGGAGGAGGATAAATAGAAAAACGGAGATCATGGCAACAGAAAATATGGATTGACATTACATTTAATTTTTTGAAGATTATAGTTATCAGGGAAGCAAGTAAGAGGAAGGGAGTTCGACTGTTAGGAAGTGCAAGAGAAGAAGCTGTTGGAGTAGAAGAGGTGGTTACATGTGTATGTGTACACATACATACACACACACATATACAAGGTACGATGGGTAAATTATCGCCATTTTCTATTTTTAATTATATGCATGTGCATTATTTGTTTTCGATTTTGTCAACTGTACAATATAGTAGAGTCATTTGCGAACAGTCTGTGAGAAAAAGAGCACTATGGTGCAATTTAATCAATCAAAAATTTGAAAACAGTATGCTGTACTACTTGGCATTTCCTCTGGAAGCTCCAATATGAATATTTCAGTGTGTTTGGATGTCAATCTGAGGACGATCCAGAGGGATTTAGAAAGAGTAGGATGAGTCTAATGGTGATCACAAACATGTTTGAAATGATTTCTAGTGATGGCAACATTATGCTTCCATTCATCTTCCCACAAGCCCTCATACTCAACCTAGACGTCTACATTGACGTTGACAAGTTATTGCTGCCCTGGGTCCAGAGGGTGGCTGCTGGAAAAACCTATGTTTGACAACAGGACTCTGCACCATGCACACAAGCAGGAGTACCTGAACATGGCTGTCAGGCAATTTCTGTGAACACATCACCCCTTATATATGGCCACCTAATTTCCCAGACTGCCTCTTCCTTGATTATTGTATGCGGGGCACAGTTGATGAACTGACCAGCAAAACTCCTTGTGATACCAAAGATGAACTGAAGCCAAGGATTATGGCAGCATTCACCAACTTAAACATGGAGACTGTCTAGAAGAGATGCAGGGGATTCCGAAGTCATCTAGAGGCCGTAGTTGAAACCAACAGCAATTTTATTGAATAAATTTACTCTTTAGCATTTCAAGATATTTCAATGTAATTTTGTTAAATATATCTGTTAAAAGGAGATGTCAATGTTATTTGAATTTTTGTGTAATTTAGATGACAATTTATCCATCTCATTCTGTATATATAGTTATAGATATATATTTATATTCATATCAACATATAGGTATTGATAATATGGACATGGTAATCAACATTTTGCTGAAAAGTATTTATGATTGCACATTTAGAATGCTGATTTTTGTCTGATATTGAGCACTCTTGCCCTATAAATCTTGCATATATATATATATATATATATATATATATATATATATATATATATATATATATATATATATATCTTTTCCAGATGTTTGTTTCAACTACTTCAATCAATATGATAAATGAAACATTACAGATGAATGACTTTCCTCAAGTGTATATCAATCTGGGTATCTACGGTGTAGACTTTCCTTGTTCCACTGCCTATGTCTAGGGAAATCTAGTCTAGTTCTTCTTTTTAGTACTGTTCACTTATTGTTTGCAATCACAATGTCACCAAATTTATGAATCAATGCATTGATCCACTAGACCGTTGTCCTGTATTTCAATGTCTGATTCACCATGTTTCAATTATCTGGCTGTAGAGAGCCAATGAGGTAATATGCTTTAAGGCAAATAGAATCTTACTTGACTGTGAGACTCCCCATAGCCATGTTGGATCAGATGGTGGTTCCTGCTACAACAAAGGTCACAGGTTTGAATCCTGCCTGAGGGCACAATTTCTTTATTAAGTTTTCTTGAAGGAGTTGGTGAGTAGATGAAACAAAAACTGTTTAAAAGACAGGTATCCACTAAAAATAATGTTTGAAATAATCAAAATATATGTGTTTATATATATATATATATATATATATATATATTTGCCACAATGTCAGTTAAATTCAGTTTTGACAGTGTCATGTACAGGCAAATTGATGGAGTCTCAATGGGTTTCACTTTAGGACACATTTTAGCTGACATCTTTGCAGGCTTCCATGAAAAGAGTTTATTATACAGTGTAACCCGGATATAAGAAAGTTGTCGGGACCAGAGAAGAAGTCTCTTATATACCGGTGTCTCTTATATCTGGGTTTGGTCTATTTCGTTTAGGTAAGTATGGCTCTAATTTGGGACCAGATAAAATATATCTTATATCCGGGTTTCTCTTATATCCGGGTCTCTTATATCCGTGTTACACTGTATGATCCAAATAGACCTGATTTCAACACCTCCAAAACAAAACTGCTTTTATTTAATCACCACAGATAACCTTTTCTGCCTACCATCAGGATGTTTGATGCTGAAGTACAGTAAGCTGACACTCTACACTCTCTTATCCTCATGTTTTTCACTGACATGAATTGGCCCAACTATATTAAGCCATTTGCTACATCTGCTGCAAGGAAGGTTGGTTCACTGTATTGTCAGCAAAAAATCTTTCTCATCAGAATCCATCTTGTACATTTATAAATCTACGATTCATCAGTGTATTGAATACTGATGCCATATCTAGTCTAGTGCTTCTACTGTGTATTTTGAGATTAAAGACAAAATCCAGAGAAAAGTCTGCAATTCAGTCGATCCTGATCAGTCATTTTCTCACCAACATGATATGGCTTCCCTCTGTCTGTTCTCGAAATATTTTCCTGGTAACTGCTCAAAGCTTTTTTTTTCCTGGTGCCCTGACTGCATGAATTTAAGCAGGCTACTAGATTGGCAACTAGCTCACACCACTTTACTGTTGAACTAGCTAGATTCAACTATCATTTGTTCTTTAAAAGTTTTTTTCCTAACTGTGGAATGTGCTTCTGATTTCTTCTTTCCCTGATAACTAAAATCTTCAAAAATTTAAATGGAATGTCAATCACCATCTTCTGTCTTCTTAAAGTCTGTTCCTTTTTTGCCCTTTCCTCAATCCTACCAAATTTTCAATCTTCCAATTCTCTTTCACTTCCTATAACCCCATGTGTTCTAGTGGTGTCATCCCCTTGTTTGGCTTGAAATGATTAAAAAATAATTGCTATATAAGACCACCCCAACATTCAATATAATGAAAAAGAAATTAACATACACATTCTAAAGAGATACAAATGCAATGTCTCAAATAAAAGTTAAAATCAATTTTTAAAAAAATCATCAATGAAATAAAGTGTTTTCTTTTGTTTAAAAATAGTAAAAAATAAAAAGGAACAAATTTAGATCATTCAATAAAATACAAAGGATAATGTAACAGCAAGTAAAGAAATAATAAAAAATGAGACGAAAAATGAAGTGGAAGTAAATAGATGGACATTAAAAGCAAGTAAAATATATAAGTAAAATAGATATAAGTAATAAAAAGAAGGAAGCAAAAGTTTAATGAGCAAAATAAATGAGAAAAGAGAAATGTGACATTAAAGATAAAAAGAAAATGGAGAAAAAAGACGAGAAAAAACAAATCTGATGTCATCCAAGTTGGAGTGAGATAGTAAAGAAAGCAAAAGACAATTCAAATAAATAAAAAGCAACAAAATGGAAGAAAAAAAACAAGGGAGTTAACCACTGGGCAAAACAAGACAACTGCCAAAATATCAACAGGAAAATGGACAGAGCTAATCTATTTTTGGCTGAGGAAAATGCTTAAAGATTTTCTCTTATTTTCTAAGGTGAGCTTACTGATTAGCTTCCTAGCTTTGGTTTAAACACAGCCAACCTTTAAATAACAAAGAACAGTTCTTGAAACATTTTTTATGCAACTGATAAATTGATTCAGGAAAACACTGTTGGTAAACAGAAGCAAAATCCACAGAAACACATTGATTTTGCCAAATAACATTTAGAGAGTTAAATTCTAAATCTAAAAAGTGAAGTTGACATAAATTATACTCAGAGGTAAATTATATCTTTCTTATTTTTCTCGACAGTGTGAAGTATTTTTCTTGTAAACTGAAACATTGGAATTAAAATGCACTTTCCCTGGAAATTGCTCCCAAATTAATGTGGATGGAAAATTTAAGAGAAACAAGGATAACGGCTCATAAAATGCACATCAATTATTAGGCTTTTACAAAAAAAAAAGAAGATATATGTTAAATTCTGGGAATGTGATAGAGAGTTAAATAATAGAGAATTTTGTAATAATATATAAAAGCTTTTATAAAAAGTAATTATCATGTTTAGCCTTCTATAAGAATAAACAAAAATGTGGTACTTTATATATATTAGGTTGGTGCAAAAATAATATCGTTTTTTGACATATTTTTTTAACGTCAAAAAACGATATTATTTTTGCACCAACCTAATATATATATATGTATATATCACACATTATGAAATGGAGAAAGTCTGACAATTATTTTAAGACATTTTTTTATGTTTATACGTTCTTTTTATTGATACAAATATTTAAGTAAATGCTCTGTTTATAATAAACAGTATTAACATTTGCCGGTCTGAATGTCTGAGAAATTTTCATAGAAAATATGTCCTCCAACAGGAATCGAACCTGTATCCTCATATAGCCTGATGTGCTTTTACTGATTGAGCCACAGAGGAGCGTTTCAGTTAGCAAGGTCAATTTTACTGTTTTTAAACTACAATTTTCCATGATTTTCTCTCGTACATTCATATCTGCTCGATGCGTATACAAATGTAGACAAATGACGTCACACATTATGAAATGGACAAAGTCCGACACTTATTTTAAGAATTTTTTTTATGTTTATATCTATATTTTATATTTGTATCTATAAAAAGAATGTATAAACTTAAAAAATGTCTTAAACTATATATATATATATATATATATATATATATATATATATATATATATATATATATATGTATGTATGTATGTATGTATGTATGTATGTATGTATATATAAATAAAAAGAAAGAACAGTAAGATATATAATCTGGTGTCCTTATTAATAACAAAATTCGCTTGAGGATGAAATGGAACTAATATTTTTAATTTAATTACAAAATTAAATTTGAATCTTTCAGTTTCCATTTTTGAAACATGGTTAATAATGTGTAGCAAAAAAACATATTTTAAATCAGTTAATTTATAATATATATGTACTTAGTAATGCAACAGTGATTTTATGAAACTTTTGTGGCCTGTAGCTGGTTGATAGTAGCCACTATCCATCTAAGAGGTAGCATGGTAGTACTACTTTAGAATAGATAGAAAGTTACTGCTGCTATCTTACAGATTAGTTTTGTTGATGGAAGAATCCACAAAATTAGGAAAGTGACAACTGATGAATTAAGTAGAGAGAGGGTGTAAAACTTTAAAGGTGTGGAAGGAAAGGCAAAATGATTGTGATGTGCTTGGGTTTTCTTGCTGAAATAGAGTGAGAATATCAGAGCAAGTAAAGCAGTATGAGCCGGGAGGGCTGTAAGTAGAATAATGAAAAGTAGCATTTACTGAAGTTGCTTTCTTGCTGGTCATTTGGTATGGCATATGAGTTAGATAAAAGAGTGTCTTTATTTGCTTACCTACCATCATGAATCAGTTGATGATTTTAAATGAACAAAAGAATTGATTCAAATGCTGTCCAAGATGGCTGTAAATTAACTTGAAAGTTAATATTTTTCTCTGATGATCTCCCATTCCCTTCAAGATTAGGTTTATTTCTTGTCTAAATCCAAAGAGATCTCAACCCCATCCTGACCTCTTTAGCGAGTAAAAAACTACTGTAAAGCTGCTTTATATGTAATTTCTGTGTGTAACTTTTGAAATTACAATTCTCAAATGTTTATTGTTGAAGTATGTTTATATTTATTATGTTTTTTATTCCCTTTGAGTGTTTCATTATTATAACTAGCAGTATAACCCGCCTTCGACCGAGTCTTTCATTACTGGGAATATTTGCCATTCAATTGGAGCACTAAGATTAGTCAGCCCACCCCAAAATCAATATTGGTAACAACAATTGGGTGCAACTGAGGCACATCCCCGAATGGGGGGTTTAACAATTTGAATGATGGCGGGTGGGAGGGTATATCACAAAGGACTGTTTGAACTGCCAGGTAAGCTTGATTTATTTAGGAAGTATCTTAGAATAATACCAAACTTATACTTGGACCAAACTGCCTGCATATACACGTGTGTGTCTGTGTGTTATTTGGATTAATTTTTGTTTTTCAATAAACATATACATATATATGCATATATATTGTGAAACCTGTAAACTCCCTTTGGAGTATAGGGCCACCATACTAGGTGTTGCTATATTGTTTCTCCATAGACAGCAGGTTTTAATGGGTGGTTTTGAAATCTTTTCAGTTATGCAGTTGAACTCTCTGCTTTCAGGCAGAGAGGGACCCAGATGAGGCTATGCTGAAGGGCAGAGTCTCATCTGGAGTGGTAGACCGACCAAACCCCATTTTTTATGGGGTCCACAGGGAATTTTTGCCCAAGTCTATGGGCTCGGATACTCCATGTTAAATTCGGCCTTGTGCCACATCTGATTGTGTGGGTGGTTGAAAAGCTGTAATCTTTTCCAACTGTGCTGGTCAAACTCTTTACCTCCAAGCAGAGAGGATCCCCAGATGGGGCTATGCCGAAGGGCAGTCTCTCGTCTCAGGAAACAGCTACCCGATTCCATTTTATACAGGGTCTACACATTAAACCTGACCTTGTGCCACATCTGATTGCATGGGTAGGTTAGTAAATATACTAGCTGGAGTTTGTTCTAGCTGTGCTGTCGAACTCTCTGCTTTCAGGCAGAGAGGAACCTGGAAGAGGCTATGCCAAAAAACAGAGTCTTGTCTGGTGAGAATGACAGACCCGAACCTGTTTATACGGGTTCTATGGGGAATTTTTGGTTCAGCCTACAGTCTCAGATGACCCATCTTAAACTCGGCCTTGTGCCACATCTACCCTGGTGGTGGGGGGCATGGGCTAGTAAATATTGACGAGCTGAAATCTGTTCCAGCTGTGCTGTCAAACTCTATGCCTTTGGGCAGAGAGTAACCCGGATGAGGCTATGCTGAAGGATAGGGTCTCGTCTGGGGAGGTAGACAGACCCGAACCCGTTTACGATGATTCTACGGGAAATTTTTTGGCTGAGATTATGGGCTCAGATAACTCAAACTTGTCCTTGTGCCACATCTAGCCTCATGGTGGGGCTAGTAAATATTGACTAGATGGGATCTGTTGAGTACGACTCAGACTTACGCAAGATCTACCAACCTTTCAATAGTAGCCCTCACTACTGGATTGACTTGCGATGACCTTGTACCTTGTTACTTTTATTCTTATTGTACTCACTTTTTACAATAAACCTTTACGTATTTTATCCACCTTTCAAGTATATATTCCTATTAGCATGGAATATAACAATTATGTAGAAAAATAATCTTTTTCAATCAAAACCTGTTTTTATCCAAAAGTGTTATCATTCTTTCTATTTCTTTTATAAATTATGTGGAAATAACTAGCAGTCATTACATCCAGTGCATCCATTTCATGTGTTTATACATGAATATACATAAGGACACAGAGATGAAGGGTTCATGTTCTGAGTCAGCTTTCAATCTCACCATGGCCTGTTTGTCAGACAGGTGACTGTGTCTTTCAAAGTCATCGATGATTGTACTCGCACAAAGTCACATGTCATCGTGAGTTAGTTTTTGCATACTGGCCTTATTCAAATTATGCTCTATCTCCTCCCTGAAACTGTAACTAAGGTCAGCTCAGTATAGTTTCAGTATAAATGATAGGCTGGTTCTGCAACAGGGATTAGCTAGTCGCCCTAGCAGACATGTGCTTTAAGAAATGTGTAGCCAGCAATTATTATATATGATGGACTCTCCCACCAATTTCAATGTATGTCAGCTTCAAAATTAAAGTTTTAGAATTGAATTACTAGACTAATCACAGAGATTATTCCATTGTAGTGCGAAAGGCTTGTACCAAAACCAAACACGCTTTTTGGAGGAACTGATAACAGAGAAATGGTGCATAATTTGTGACAAAGTTTCCAAACAGCTCTATTCACATTTGAATTCAGAGTTCTTCTTCAAGGCATGAGAGTCAATTCTACCCTGTTATTTCACCCATGGATAGAAAAAAGGTGGATTCATATCTTTTCCACATCTACAGTGTGACAAAATCTGAACAATACCAATCTTCATGACAGAATGTCAAGAAAAATCCACTGCTTATGAAATAGCACAAGCATGCTCACCTCAACTATGCCAAAACTTATATTAATAAACTGGAAACATTCGGACAAAAAGGTTTATGGTCAGATAAAACCAAACCAGAGCTTTTTGGGGGGAACAATAGGTGGTATATCCGGCATGCTCCTAATAAGGCTTTCGAAGAGAAGAATTTGATACCAACCATTAAACATTGCAGTGACAGCATTAAGATTAGGCTGCTTTACTGAAGCTGAAACAGGAAAAATAATATATATTGACAGTACAAAGGATTCTGCAAGATGCCAAGCAATTTTGGACAAAAGTATCCTGTCCTCAGTTCAAAAGTTGGATTTAGGTCGGGGCTGAAACTTCCAACACGACAATGATCTGAAGCATCAAAGCAAATCCACAAAAGAATTGATTCATAAAAAGTCTTGGAACAGCCTAGTCAATGTCCTGATCTTAGCCCAATTGAAAATTTGAGATTCAGATGAAAGAATGCAGTGGACACAAGAAACCCAGGTAAAATCAAGCAATTGTGGGAGTTTTGTCAAAAAGAATGGTCAAAAGTTGGGAATTCAATACTGCCAGAAATGTGTTAAAAATTATAGAAAATGGCTGGCTGACATTGTAACTGCAAAAAAGAAGTACCCAAATATTAAATATAAGTGTTCATTTACTTTTGCACATGTAAATTTTTTATTTTGAATTAATATTTCTATTCCAGTATAATCAAAGTTTTGAAAGTGATTGTAATTTATTTAATAAAGGATTTTCTTAATAAATATATAGTTTAATTAAAATTTGTTGATCATCTGGAAAAAACAGGCATTTTTTAAAAATATTAAAATACGAAAGAGTAAATTTATTCAATAAAATTGCCATTGGCTTCAACTATGGCCTCTAAACGACTTCAGAATATCCTGCATCTCTTCTGGGTGGTCTCCTTGTTTAAGTTGAATGCTGCTGTAATCCTTGGCTTCAGTTCATCTTTGGTGTTACAATTGTGCCCCACATATAATAATGAAGGGGTTTGCAGTCTGAGGAGGTAAATGGCCAGATGTAAAAGGTGATGTGGTTGCAGATATTGTCTGACAGCTATGAGTGGATTTTCCTGCTTATGTGGCATTGAGCAAAATCCTGTTGCCAGACATAGGTTCTTCCAGTAGCCACCCCTTGTGACCCATGGCAGCACTAACCCCACAAGGCATAAAAAAATTTGCTAGTACTTTTCTTATGAGAACAATCAGAGTGAGTTTTCTTAGCTGCTGTACCTTCATAATCAACATTAGGCCCTGTGAGAAGATGAATGGAGGCATAATGTCACCATCACTAGTGATGACACCAAACGCCTTTGTAAGCACCATTAGACTCATCCAACTCCTTCTGAATTCTCTGCACTGTCCTCAGATTGACATCCGAACATTCTGAAATGAATGCAAAACAGCAGTACAGCATGGAATTTCCAAATTTCTGGCTGAGTGAATTGCATCATGGTGATCTTTTTCTCAGAGATGGTACCCAACTGACCCTACTATACTGTGCAGTTGACAAAATACTGAGAAAATATAGAAAGTGGTGACAATTTATCCAGTGAACACAGTATAGGTTGTGTCATAAATAATTTCTGAAATTCAGAACCTATATATATATATATATATATATATACAGTGTAACCCGGATATAAGAGAAACTCGGATATAAGAGAAACCCGGATATAATAGATATTTTCTCTGGTTCCAAATTAGAGCCATACTTACCTCAACAAAATAGACCAAACCCGGATATAAGAGAAATCCGGATATAAGAGACTTCTTCTCCGGTCCCGACAACTCTTTTATATCCGGGTTACACTGTATATATATATATATATATATATATATATATATATATTTAAGTTATAAGGAACTTGGTAAACCGAATTGGTAAATCCAAAGAGGATGAAATCCTGAGAGCTCAATGTTAGGACAGAGCTAATATGTAATGAAAAACAAATCACTTTAATGTACCATTACGATAATTTATTTCACCTAAATCCTTTTTTAAGGATTCAGGATCATCAGGTAAATCTTCCAACAACGAAATGAGAAAAAAAAAAAAAAAAAAAAAAAAAAAAATTTGATTTTTTTTTTTTTTTTTTCTCATTTCGAAAAAAAAAAAAAAAAATCAAATTTTTTTTTTTTTTTTTTTTTCTCATTTCGTTGTTGGAAGATTTACCTGATGATCCTGAATCCTTAAAAAAGGATTTAGGTGAAATAAATTATCGTAATGGTACATTAAAGTGATTTGTTTTTCATTACATATATATATATATATATATATATATATATATATATATATATATATATAATATACGGGTTATGTCATAATTAAATTATACTTTTTGCTTTACATTGAAAGTGTGTGACATGCCCAGGGTGCTGATTTTCCCTACCTATGGGCTATCATAGGTTGTAATGTGTTTACCATCTTTGATAATTCCTTGATACTGTGCCTTGAATTGCTTTCCTTTAATGTCTTTAGTGCCCCATCGTTAATGTCCAAAGAACAACCTTGTGTAGGTTCATTTTCCAATGACATTTCTCCAGAATAAAACTTTGCAAACCAGTCACATATGACTCATTGCCCATAAACACTACAAAGTTTTCTAGATGTTTCCATGACATTATTCTTTTGCTTGAACTCCGATAACATTATATGATGTAAATGCAGTTTTAATCATTCCATTAGTGGAGTTTAGAAATTTATTCTTTAATTCACTATGTAAGCTGCCACAGCTATACAAAAAACTATAGTATGTTGGTTTAGTTCCAATTTATTCTTAACTGCCACATATGATGAATAGATTGGATGATACATTTGATATTACAAATGGTTCCTGAAAATGGAAATTACTCAACACAGTATGCCCAAACAAATCTATATTCATATTTATAAAAAAATAAAGAAATGTCATTACATTTATTTGTCTTTTTTATCTTTTCATATGTTTTATCTGCACCTAAACAGAATGAGACACGATGTCAAATTTGAAGATAGAGGCCATGAATACATGGATGAGGGACAATAATTTCTTAAGCTCTCTTGATAATTCCTTTTTTTTAGACAACTCAGGTGCCAGGTAATGACCCTAAATCCCTCCCAAGAGAGAGGTGTTGCCTTCAGAGCTGGCCTTCTTTAACATAAGCACATTTTATTAAATTTTAACCAATCGGCCTGGATTTCTTTCTTTAACTTTCCCTTTCATTTTCTTTGTTGCATATTTTTTACCAGTTTGTTATTTCCTTCTTTCTTTTTTTATTTTCCCCCTCTCATAATTCTCTGTATTTCTTCTTTTTCATTTTTTTCTCTCTTAGTTCTCTACATTCTTTCTTTTTGCATTTTCTCTTTCTTAGTTCTTTATATTCTTTCTTTTTCCTTCTTTCACTCTTTTTAATTTTGTTTTTATCTTTTTTTTTATTTCTTATTCCTTCATTGTTGCTTTCATCCATTTTTATTTGTTCTATTTTTCTTTTTTCCTACGTTATTTTCTAATTTTTATTCTTTATTTCTCGTTTTTATCTTTTCTCCATTTTTTATTATCTCTTTAACCGTTTTTCTTTTTTTGACGTTCTGAACTTTCCTTTTTATTTTTCCCTCATCTTAATTCTCTTTTGATGTTTTTCCATTTTATTTCTATCTAAAATCTTATTTACTTGCATTTATTTCCTTTTTTACTCCTTCCTTACTTTTGCTACCATTTTTTTTTCTTTTTTTCCTTTTCTCCTAATTAAGATCATTCATATACTCTTCTTTCTTTTCATTTTTTTACCTTTTTCCTTTTCTTTCTTTTACTTTTCCAATTTTTCTGGACTCTTTTTCTCTTTCTTCTCTCATTTATTTTTGTTCTGTTTATTATTTTTTATTTATTTGCAAGTTTTCTTTTTTACCAGATTATTTATAATGCATGAGCAAAAGTTTCCAGCATTTTTATTAAAATTAGTTTAATTAATAATAACTAATATGTAATTAGTTTAATTACTAATAACTAGCAAGTATATCTATTAATCCTCAACATATTTTCCATGCTTCCTATGAACTTATGTCAACATTATGGAAGTTTTCAAATTCCATTTTCTTAAAGCATCTCTGACTTTGATGCATTAAAGTTGTCAATAAAATATTGAACATCAAAGCAATCTTTTAATTTTCAACTAGATAAGGAATTCTGCATAGATTAAAACAAATCTTACAGTCTGCCAAATATGATGATTGATGATGAATTTCACATAGCAATTCGATTATTTCTTTGAGTCAGCAAAGTAAATTGCGGATGATGGCTATCATGCAGAAATATGAATTTCTGGCTTTCTAGTCTTGTAAAGAGAAGTTTTTTTTTTTCATTTGCAATACTTTAATTTTGACAGAGATTACTCTAGAGAAACATTTTCACCAAGTTTTAGTGATAAACATGCCCCATCAATTGGATAGATTGGTGCTTTTAGCACTGGGTGGCAACCAGCATAAGAGAAGGAAAACTCTGTATTCAAATCATGGAGAAACCACTAGAGTATCATTTCCAATAAGTCATGGTAATTCATTGATAATAAAGAAAAGTAATGTATGGTGAATCATTTTCACCTATCTCTGGACATAGACGTATTTTTAAGAAAAAACACCAGTTATTGAGAAATAATCATTTTTGTTTAAAAGAAAAAAAGAAGAGTTTCTGTCTGAATATATTGGATAATGAGGTATTATTATTACATAATTATAATTACATTATTTGAAATTTCTTAAAGTTTACTCAGATTAAAAGAGCCCTAAAGAAGCCCAGAGAGTACAGTGGTAACATAGTGTAATAATCACAATAAGGATGAGAATATTAGTTCAAATGCAAATAATGCAAACAAAAGAGATAGGTTTTGGTGTTGATGCCATACAATATCCTGGGTCCATACATAATTATTTTTATTCTTTTGATTATCATAGTCAATCCCTTTTGCATCAATTTCCAATAAAAGATTTTTTCATATTTAGTAAGAAGTAAAATACAAGTGTTAAGATGCTGTCCAATGCTTGACCCTAAAAATCTACAAAGTGCGATGGGTAAATTGTCGCCATTTTATATTTTTAATTTAGAGCATGCATGCTATATTTTCTTTTTATTTTTGTCAACTGCACAGTATAGTTAAGTCAGTTGAGAACTGTCTGTGAGAAAAAGAGTACCATGATGCAATTCACTCAGCCAGAAATGCTGTACTGCTTGGTATTCATGCTGAAGCTCAATATGAACATTTAAGAGTGTTCTGAGGATAGTGCAGAAGATTTGGAAAGATTTGGATCAGTCTTATGGTTACTAGGAAGGTTTTGGAGTGATCACTAATGATGGCTGCATTATGCCTCCATTCATCTTCTTAGAGGGCCCCAGACTCACATGAAGGACTACATCAAGTGCTTCGTAGACCTGGGTCAAGATGGTGACTGCTGGAAGAACTTGTGTCTGGCAATAGGACTCTTCACCATGCCACACAAGCAGGAGGGCCCAGTCATGGCTGTCAGACAATTTCTGTGACCACATCATTCCTTACATCTTGCCACCTAACTCCCTAGACTGCAACCCCCTTGATTATTATGTTTGGGGGACAGTTGAGACCAACAAAACACCCTGTAATGCTAAAGATGAATTGAAGGCAAGAATTATAGCAACATTCACCAACTTAAACAAGGAGACCATCCAGAAGAGGTGCAAAAGATTCCAACATCATCTGGCAGACATGGTTGAAGCCAATAGCAGTTTTATTGAATAAATTTACTCTTTAATATTTAAAAATCTTTTTGTGTAATTTTGGTAAATATATCTGTTAAAATGAGATGTCAATGTCATTTTCATTTTGGCTTAATTTAGATGACAATTTATCAATTGTAACTCTGTATATGGAACACATTTTCTCAATTTTTTAATCTTGCCTACACTCTGTGAATGTTTTATCTCAATTGAGTAATAAATATGAAACTTTTCAGCCTATTCAAACAATTCTCTCACTTTCAAGATGGGCCTACCCTGAAAATGATAGACTGTTCCTATTTTTGTAAGGTGGCAAACTCAGAAAATCAGAGGTGGTGAAATAAGTATTTTCCACACACACACACTATATATATATATATATATATATATATATATATATATATATATATATATAAAAACAAAGATAATGTCATTTTATATACCTATTTTCCTTCAGGATTCCATTCCAGCCAACACTTTTTCAAAGGTGGACATTAGTGCAATTAAACAAACTCAAAAGACAATTCACAAAAAATAGCAAGTTAAGAGGAGAAATTGGAATAACATTAAAACAAATTTTAATTGTAAACAAAGAATGACTAAAAACAGATATTAAAGTGTTCCAAAAGAGTATTAAATAGAAAAAGCTTACACATATTCCTCCAAACAAAAGCAAGGAATGGGTAAAATGTTCCTTCTGTCTATATGGGCTTAGCTGATATAATTTAATATATACAGCTTCAAGAACTTGTAGGTGGTGGGAAGAGTGAGCGCTATGCAGCATAGAAAAGAATGCATCTACTTACTTGGCAGCACAATCTGGGTTGTCTAACAAATGCTGTCTGATAGACAATTTATACATGGACTGAGTGGTTCTTGATGAAAGACTCCACTGACTAGCTCTTAAATAGGTGGGAATATCATGTTGAATAATACAAGTTTCTAATCTTTGATTGGTCTGTCCTATGTATACAGCATCCTGCTGGCATTTTTATTTTTATACTACAGAACTATCTTGAAAATAGGACAAATGATATTTAATAAAAGATTGAAATCCTGAACTAGTTTGAAAGAGAGTACACTACTGAACGGTGGAATAGCATGAAGCAATACAAGCTGAAACCCTAACACTGAGCAACTGACTTATCCTGCCTAACTATGGTAATTTCAAGTAAATGGAACACAGGCTGGTACCTAAATCCACTGGTTCCTTAAAACATCTAATCTTGCTTTCAATAACATGCTCAATGACATTGACAGGAAAACCATTTTCAACAAAAATGTGTTGAATCTTTTCAAGTTCCTTATTTATAGGGGAGTAAACCGTTAAAGCACAGTGGACCAAAGTTGATATGAGGCCAATCTTGTAGATCCTAGGAACAAAAGAGTCCCAATTTGTGTGTAAACCTGTAAACATAGGTTTACAAAAAATACTGGTGACAAAAACCAACAAGATCATCCAAGAAGGGCAAAGTGCAGTTACTCTCCAAATCCATATTGAATTGCAGAGATTGTTGAAGGGAGTTGAGTTGAGCTAAAAATGTTGTAACATTATTGACAGAGTCAAAGATGGAGATGGTATTGTCAACATAACATGAATAAACATAAGGCTTATGGTACTTTTCAAACAAAAGACCATCATGAAATCCCACAAAAATATTGGCAAGTATTGAACCCAAGGGACTACCCATTGAAACTCCATCAGTCTGGGCATAAATAATGTTGCAAGAACTGAACACAACTCCCTCAGTCGCTAGACTCATGCATTCCAAAAATATGGTTTCAGGAATATGAGCAGGACCCAAATAATCTCTATAAAAGGTATCAGAACATATCTCTATTGTGTCCTGAAAGAGTACATTTATATATAAACAGATATTGTTTTAATTTCCTCATCATGCTTTCGGTTGTTATTATTATGTAATGGTAATAACAATAATAATATATATAATTTATTATGACAAAAATGCATAGCAAGTGCACTGATTTCTGGAATTAATTTTTACATAAATATAGATATATGTTTGCATACACAGGAATATGTATGCAGATATAATAGATATAATATCTAATGAGCATGGAACAGGGCTCGAGATAATACTGAGATAATTCCAAGATATTCTCAAGCACTATTTCTCATATTCTATAAAAAGAGACTTTCTTTCAACATATAATCTACCGTAAACCATATTCCTGGCTTTGAGAATAGATATAATATACAGGAACCACTAGGTTCCATGGCAAACAATATCTACATTTAGCAATAGATGTCACCTATCTGAACAATTATATTCTACAGTGAATAATACACCTTGTGTATTTTCTTAAGTTTAGCAACAGATATTATCTACATGAATCAATATGTTCTACAATGAACTATAATATCTGATATTTTTGCTTTGTTTTGGCAATAGCCAATTAGCTAGATAAACCAATATTAACATTATTCAAACTGTTGTCCTCATCTTCATTGACATATGATGTTTCGGCAGTTGTATGCTTTGGCCTTCTTCAGGTGATTGGAATCCTTTATTTTGTCCACCATCATAGATTGTTCTTGTTCCACAGGCCATGCCTCTTTCAGAAGCTTCAATATCTGTTATCTTGCTTTAAATCAAAGTTTTTGTTCACCTTAGCTGTAGCCAGGTACTGAAGGGTCAAGCCACTGGATTCAATTTTGGGGTCATTAGTGCATGAATCTTGGAGACTTATAAAGTTAATGTCTCAATTATCATTTTTTTTACTGAGCTCACATTACAATTTTATTGATTTTCTCCATATTACTTGATCCAATATTGTATTCATTTCCATGCTTGGTCAGCTTAGGAAATTTTTGTGGTTTAGCATGTGTGCTGATTCCTTAACTTTTCAATATTTCAAACAATGTTCGGTAAATAATTACAATACCTCATCTTAGAAATATAAACAGATGAACCAATATGTTCTAGAATGAACTATAATGTATAAACTAATATGCTCTACAATGAATTATAATGTCTGGTATTTTTTGCTTTGCTCTAACAATAGTCATTAGATAGATAAATCAATATATATTCTACAATTAACTATAATGTATGGCATTTTTTGCTTTGTTCTGGCTATAGATATTATTTGCATAAACCAATATTTTCCACAATGAACTCTGATGCCTGCATTTTCTGCTTTGTTCTGGACATAGTTTTTATCTCCATCAAGCAATATGTTTTACAATAATGATAACATAATGACTGGTATCTTTTGTTTTTTTTTCTGGAAATAATAGTTATCTCCATCAACCAATATATTCTACAATAAACTATAATGGTCAGAATCTTTTGTTTTGTTCTAGCCATAGTTTTTATCTACATAAACCAATATTTTCAACAATGAACTATAATTTCTGATATTTTTTGCTTTGTTTTGGCAATAGTCATTATCTACATATACTAATATGTTCTACAATGGATGACAATGCCAGCTATTTTTTGCTTTGTTCTGGCAATGGTCATTAGCCAAAGAAACCAATCTGGTCCACAATGAAGAATAAAAATGCCTGGTATTTTTACTAAATACAGGAAGCCTGTTTGTGCTTTTGATAGACATAATAAAGCTTGCTGCTGTGAGCAATTGTCTGAAGCAATGCAAATCAATTGGTGTGCATATTATTTCATGTGCATCAATTATCAAGAGTCGCTTCTGATCCCCTGGTGCTCAATGTGTCTGACCAGGAGCCAAGAGTTATCATTCAGGAACTTGTGCTGACACTTGATTGCTCGAACCTTACTGATGTGCACATGATGCCAACTGTGTAATGAGGAGGACATGGAGGAGATTGAGAAGCAGATGGGAAAAGAGAGAACAAATGAAAAGGTGAGAGAGAAAAGATGAAGGAGAAGGTAGCAGAAGGTTTTGTGATTAATTGGCTGCATTTTTAAGAAGAGGTATCATTGCTGTTCAATTATACCAACTTCTCATTGTTTTCCATTGCTCACTTTTCTTCATTCCAGCTCTTCAAGCTTCTTCTTGCTCATCATCTCCTAGAAACATACCAGTATCTTCATGGATTAAATCAAGTTACTGCTCTTCTCTTCTGTCTTGAACTGTAAGAATAACCTAGTTGTTATCATACTGGTGAGCAGCACAAACAAAGATTTTAAGGCAAAAAGTTTTGGCATTTTCAGCTTCTCACCAGACTTATTCAACCTATACAATGAGGTGATTCTGAGAAAATCAACAAAATAAAATAGACAGATGACACCATGTTGATAGCAGACACTAAAAAATTCTCCAACAGAAGGTAATGAAGGAAAGCATGAAGAAAGAACTAAACATCAACTGCAAGAATATAGAATGCATGGTTTTTAGTAAAAGGAACAGCACAATATTCAAATTTCAAACAAGTACAGCAATTTAAATATCTGGGAAGTGTTTTAATGGAGAATGGAATGTGTGACACTGAAATCCGAATGCTCATTTAAATAGGGAAAGTTGCCTTACAAAAATTAAGCTAAGTATTAAGAAAGAGAAAAATTCCATTAGAAACAAAGAAAATAGTACAGAGATGTTATCTTCCTATTTTGTAGTGAATGCATGAATATGAAGAAGAGACTTGAAGCAACAGAAATGTAATTCTACAGAAGGATGCTGAGAATACCATGAACCAAATATGTGAGCAACAACAAAATTTAGAGAAAATAAAAGCAAAAAGGACACTTTTACTTAACATCAGGAAGAGATAGCTGAAATTTCTATGACACTTTAATACGGAACACAGGCTTTGAAAATTTGATACCCATAGGATAGATTGAATGCCAGAGGACAGATCAAAAATATGTGTAACTAACCTAGAGAGATCAAGTAAATGAATGGTGGAACAAGGTTTAGGAGAGATGACAAAAAGACGAACATTATTAAGATGTACAAAGGATAGGAAATTCTGGAGAGCCATGATTGCCAACATTTTGAACTAACACAGCACATAGAAAAAGAAGAATGGAAAAACTATAAAAGAAAATGTTACCTCCATGCAAATGAACTACATCAATAATATCCTGCCTACAGTATACTAAAACAAATAAGTGTCTGATAAAATAACGCTTCTGTCTGATAGAAGCTCAACAGTAGTTATATAGAATAATTGCTTCTAGCTATTAAGTGTTCTTATATAGGAATAAAGTGTCACTGCCAACACTGGAGTTTGAACACAGATCACCAGAGAGCAAACACAAGTGATCCCATTTTGAATAAGTAGATCACATGATGGCTAAGAAAATGCATAAATAGGAATTAGCATTGCATCCAATTGATCACCATTTCTATTCTATCTTCTATTGCTATACGGATAATTCTTTCTAGACTGTCCTTTATCTTTATACTATTCACCGTAATATTTCTCTATACTGATCACTATACAGATTACTATCCAGATCACTATTCGGTGGTTACTTTTAAAGTGAGTATTATCGAGCAAGTACTATTAGTGTGAGTGTTATTCAAAGGCGCCTGATACAAGTATTGTTCAATTTTGTTACTATAGTTGTATCTGCGATTACAAAGCCTCTACTACTATGAGCATTACAGATGTGAGAACGAGTATTTGTTGAATATCTGTCTATATTTCTGAGATGAGGTATTATGTACATTATTTACATTATTTAAGCGTATTTGTTGACATTACAAAAGTGGCAACAAGTGTTCGTTGATATCACAAAAAGTCTATAGAATTATATTACAATTAATTATTAATAAAGAAAAATTCAATTTAAAATTCTATTAAAGAAGATTAAAAGATTTAATTCTTGACACTGTCCTTAGGCCCAGTGCTTGTTGATATCAGTAGTGTTTGGGAAAATCATTCTCCAGTGGGATTCTTCATAGCTGTTAAAATCTACTTGAGTTTTGAATTCAGATTTGTCCTTTTTCTAGACTGTTTGCCAACCATATCTAGAGATCTTAGTCTGCCCTGTTATTTATATATAACTGGGAAAGAAGAGAAGAGTATTTGGATGAAAGTAAATGTAATAAACTTGGCATGAATTTGAACTCAGCTCCTCGACTTCTGGTTCCAATTTGCCAACTATTAAACTGCCTGCTTTTCAAATTCCTAAGATTACAAAATTTATCCTTTTGTTATTATTCAGCTCATTGGTTGTCATATTTCTTCACGGCTTCCTCTCTGTTATTACTTGCAGTAACACTTTCTCTTTTAAGCCCCCTCTTTCTCTTTGTGGAATCTGTTCCTCCATCCATTTGCACAAAGCTGTCAAGTAGATGTTTTGATTCTTTACTTTGCTCCTCTTATCTTCAATGTGTTTTATGAGAATGAAATTATCCAAGCCATCTTTCAGAACACAAGGGATCATGGCTCTCCACAGCATTCTGTCTTCTCTTGCACTCAAAAATACTTTCACCTTTATCAGCTATCTTTGTGGAATCTGTTCCTTCATCTATTTGCACAAAGCTGTTGTAAAGGGGTTGATATTAAATGACAGAAATTAAAATGCATAAAACATACAACGATAACAATAATAAAAACTTGAGACACATATTGGCATAAATAACAAGAATTTGTATCTTCTTTTTCTGATGTGAATTACAGAATGTTGGTATGATGTGTATTAAAATATTCTCAGTATCTCTTTTGTTTAAAAATCAGTGCTTACTTGGTTTGGTTCCAAGAATTTTGTTTGTTAGGATGGCATTTGAAATCATCTGTTTTTGATTTTCATGGAGCACTGGCTAGACATTTGTTCTGTACTGCTACTTCTACTTGTCTACTCATCACTGACTACTGCTACAGGTGCCCTAGTCTACTCTACTGTTCTCTACTCTACTCTACTGACTGACTTGTGGTGGAAGGGTCGTTTTTATGATGAAGAGGGTTAGGATGATAAAATATCCTTCCTTTCTATCATCACTGATGACAAGGTTATTTTAAAAATGATGCAATATCATCACCATTCTAGACCATAACACTGACAAATAGGTAATTTGATGCATTACTCTACCTTATCTTCAATGTGTTCAATGGGTTTCATATTGTCTAAGCCTTTTTTTACTCATTATGCATTCCAGATATTTCAGTTGCCTTTTTCTGATTGTTATTCCTATTCTTCTTAAAATTCACGCAATGATCTGTATGTTCTAATCTCAACATTCATCAGTAGAACTACATCTTAATGTCTTTTCTATAGATGAAGAAGAGACTTTAAGATGTATTTCTACAAAGAGATTCTAAGAATATCATATTAATGAGGTAGTCTTAAGGAAAATACAAACAAAAAGGAAACTGTTATATTCCGTACCTATGAACACGAATGGGTATGTTCCAATCCTCATAAATACATTGGACACTATTGTAAGTGGGGGTAATATGCTAAGTAGTTCACCACTAGCAGTGGTTTACCTACTTCCTGCCGCTGGCGAGTATTGTATTTTGTTGATGTTATAGAGATTACCATTTCATTTCCAACCTCTGTTTTGGTTATTTCTCATTCAGTAGCCTTTTTGTTACAAAAGAAGCCTAGACTTACAATCAGAAAGAGACAGTTAAAGTCTCTGGGACAGATTATGAGAAAAGAGGGCCTAGCAAATTCAAGACTCACTAGACATACTGAATGCAAATGATACAGGAAGATAGAAAATAAATCTTTTTGTGTTTGTGTGAATGGATGACAGAGCAGGGATAAAGGGGGATAGTAAAAGGTAAAAGATTACTAAGGGCAACAAATGACAAAAGATCATGGTGAGCAATGATTGTGTATGCCCTCAAGGTGTAAGGCACATTAATAAAGATACATCTCCTAACATTGCAGAAATACAATAAAAGAAATTATCATTAGTGAAAATCATTGCTTTTGGTCTAATGTTCATGCCTGTAAATTAAAACTATGCAGAAAGTGGAGAGGAGTTGTGAAACTTACCATAAATAATGATGTTAAAAGTTCAAAGGCCTTTGATGAGTCTCTTACACTGCTGCCTGTGACTTGTTTTCCAAAAATAATCTGCATCGGTGATCAAAACAAAGTATCTCGATATCTAAGTCAATTTCTCTTCATTTTGTGATCACATTGCAAAATTTACAGCATGTGATTTGCATCTGGAATGTGAGTTTGCACTTTTGACCAAGATGCAAAAAAAAAAGCAGTTTGAAATGCCTCTGCAATCACCTTTACGTAAACAGTGTACCGATTGACTGGATAAATATATCTATTTTCTGATGTTTTTTTCCCTGTTGAAATGCTTGAAATTTTAAAGCCTGTGAAGTCTTTAGGCATCACAAGGTTTTTAATGGATCATAAGCTGTAAAGTTTTTGATTATTATTTACCACTTTAATTATAGAAAAAAAATCAAAGGAAAAAATACATTGGCTCCTAACAATATTTTTACCTGAATTTTGTGACTTAAGTTATATTTCAGGAGAGAGCATTTTTTAGATTGATTCTTTAGGAGGACAGACAGGATCAGATGATTACTTATTTACCTGGCTATATGAGAAAATAAACATTCTGATGAGAGGGTGGAGTGATTGCTGGAAGGTCTGTTTTCGAAGCTCTGGACTTGGGATGCTGAATATCATAGCTAGATGACAAATTTTATATTGTATTAAACCTATATATATATATATATATATATATATATATATATATATATATTCACCAAACATTTCTTTAAAGAAACACATTAAAATTAGATATTATTGCATATTTTTAAAGTAAAAGCTAAAATTTCAATATTTCAGTGTATTTGCTTTTATTTTGACAAAAAATAAGCACTTAACTATAAAAATTATTAGAAACCCCATCATATTTTTCATCAATAAAACCGCCACCTACCTTAAATAATGCTTTACAAATTATTGGCATTCTTTCCAACAGTTGTTAAAAGTAAAACAAATGGTAGACCTCCCCAAGCATTCTTCAAGTAGTGAAAAAGTTCACACTCACTGTTTGGGTATTCTCTTCTAACTCCCCTATACAATTCAACACAATTTAATGAGCGAGAGGTCAGGAAATTGAAGAAACAAGTCACAATTTCCAAAGATTTGTGCCCTTTTTTGACTCAAGGTAATTTTGATATAATTTAGAAGAGTCTTTTGGAACATTGTCTTGTTAAAAACAATGTTTTTTTCTATTTATTCAAAAACCAGATGGTATAGCATGTTTTTCAAAATTGAATGATATTGTTCTTTTTTCAAGATTGCTTTTACCTGAGCCAAATTTCCAATCTTGTCTCCCCCACACTATAACAAACTCACCGACATCCTTAACTGTTAAAAGTACAGTTTCATTGTCTTTCTCCTAGTTTTCTCCACTTGTGCACTTGACTCTTATTACAAAATGTTCAAATTTGGACTTATCTGATCATAATATAGTTTGCCACTATTTCAATTTCCAGTTTTTATGTGTTTTTACCCATTCACCTTCCATAACATCATCGTTCTTGATGGTTATGTATCTCCTGAGCTCCACTGATCTAAGTTGGTTCTTTACCATTGAGAGCAATACATCAATGGAATTAAGTTCCGCTCTCAACTCTGGAGCATTTTTCCTTCTATTTCTTTTTCTCTCAATAATCAAGTGTTTATCTTCAGAAACATTTGTCACTTTTGGTGCTCCAGCTCTTTTTCTTTCAATATTTGTGACAGTTTCTAACTGCCTTTGTAATAAATATTGCACCACAATGTCTAGAAGTCTTCAAGTTCCTGTCAATTTGTCTTTGAGAGTAGCTTTCTTTGAATAAAATTTCAATTTGTACCCTCACCTCAATGCTTAGCTGCTTTGATTTTGCTATTTTGTACAAATTACTTAAAAATTAAAAAATAGATAAATTTAAAAAAAAATCTTTGAAAATACTATCATAATGGTACAATCTTTTTCTTCTTCAAACAGCAACAGCTGCATATGTTTCGTTTATAATATTAGTCATGTAGAACCTGTATTAACATTTAAATTATGCATTTAAATTCCTTGAGGAACATAGGATCTGCATGATATTATTCTGGTTTATGTAACAAGGAAGTTTTTTTTAAGTTAGTCGGTTGTTAGCCTACTGCACAAACCCAACCTGGAGGATCAGGTTTTAAATTCAGAGTTTCCTTTTCCTAGACCAGTTACCATATATATATAAAATATGCACACACACACACATATATATATCATATGTGGAATGTGTTGGGTATTTAGCTGGATACAAAAATTCGAGTCTACAGAGCTGTTGTACTTGCCATCCTTTTGTACAGCTCAGAGTCATGGACTCCATACAGGTACCATATACGTCAGCTGGTTGTTTTCCATAAAAGCTGTCTGTGTGCCATCTGTGGAGTTAACCAAGATAGGACATCTAATGTAGACCTGTTTACCAGATGCAATATTGGAGGAATCAAGACTTTTCTTATACAGTCTCAGTTACTGTAGACTGGTCATGTCTTGAGAATGTCTGATCACAGGATACCCAAGATCATAATGTACAGCCAGTTAGGTCAGAGCTACAGGAATGTAGGGCATGCATGGCTAAGATACAATGACAAGCTGAAGTGCACCTTAGTAGTTGTCAATATACCTCATAACATAATCGAGTGCTTAGCCTTGGAGTGGGTAGAATAGATATCAATGTGTTTTAGTGGACTCAGCAGTTTTCAGTTTGCTTGTCTGAATCATCTTCAAGAAGCAAGAGCAAGATCTAAAAGATCAGCCAATCTAACAGAGATCGCATCCCACAATCCTCACTGTTGTTCCATATGCAGCAACCTATGTAAATCACTAGCAGGTCTTAAGTGCCACTTAAGATTATCGGACAAAATTTCACAAGTGGATCAAGTTAAGTAGTCAGAGACTCATATGTTGAAACTGCCGTGAGAGTCCATTACATATATATATATATATATATATATATATATATATGAAATAAGAATATATATTTTAATATATCATGAACAGTATTGGAGAAATTGTATGACAAAGCGGAAAACATTTACCTGCAATCCTTTTTGTCCTTCAGGACTTCATCAGACTAAATTTGTTGTGTTGGTAGGAATACATATATGCATGATGGATAGGGTGCATGATGGATAGTTTTAGAAATTTTCTTTATTTTTATTTTTTATCTAACCAAAGTTTTTCTTTCCTTTCCATCTGCCAGGAATTGGGAAATGTTGCAAGGGCCACTATTTTGCAATGAATTATTTTCTCCTTTAATCAAAGTAGCATTTTTATGCCAAAATTTTGATCAGTCTCTTTTGATGGGAATGCCGAAAGATTATGAATGAGTTTCTCTAGTGCTTGAGGAATGAAGGTCTGTCATCTACATTTTTTTCAAAAACTGTCGGAAAGAAAGCCAAGAATTTGTAAAGCAGTAATTGAGGCAGATGGTTAATTCAAGAAAATATGATGGTGTTGTCAGATAATTTTTATACTTAAGTGCTTATTTTCTGTCAACATAAAAGCAAATACACTCTAGTTAATTAAATTTTATCTTTCATTTAAAAAATACAAAAATATCACTTTTTAACATGTTTTTTAAACAAATACCAGATGGCCTCAAACTTTTTGCCTGTAGTGTATATATATATATATATATATATATATATATATATATAATTGCAGATAGCATAAACAAGCAAATAATTCTTAAATATGTAAGACCTTTTTAACAAAGACAACAATGATTTTAAGAGACTGAATAAACAAATTAACTATTTTCAAGTTCAATGAAAATAGTTTTCTTACTTTGCAGACCTGTAGGAAACTAATTTGTTTTGATTGGACCAAACTTTACATACATACAGAGAATAGGATGTCAATTTCCAATAAGCCATTTTCATCTTCAAGCAAATTTAATTAGTAAGCAGAAATGATAAATATCTCTTTTCTTATTTGCTGGTCAAAAATGCCTTTTTTTCTCTTCTGATATTTTATTTCTACAAACTAGGGTGAAATGATAGACCAATATAAATATTCGATCGCAATAATTGGATCATAAATGAAACCAAACTTACTTTCCAATAATTCTATAAAACACTACCTGATTAAAAGAGAGAAATTCAAAACATTTGATTAATGAATCATTTTGTTATTGCAATTTATGTTTTTCTCTCATACAACTGAATTGTCTTTTACAGCTTATCAACCCATTGTGGGGTACACTTTTTACATTATTCAGACTATTGTCCTCATTTTTGTTGCCATATTTATCAAAATGTTTTGCCTCTTGTACACTTTGGCTTTCTTCAGGTGGTTGGAATGTTGAACTGAACCCTTTATTTTGCTCGCTGGAGTAGACTGTTCTAGTTAAAACATACCATGTCTAATAGATGTAAGTTATCAGTTATCTCCTGTTAATTCCCCTCTTCTAGTTTTCCACTGCCTTAACCAGGTATTGAACTCACACTCTTTGGGTCCTATCACTGGATCTAACTAATGTCTTTATTCCTGTGCCATGTGTCCTTGAGGACATCAGTGTGCAAATTTCTGGGTATTATCAACTTAATGTCTTTAGCAATCATTTTTTACCAGTGCTCATATTGCAATTTTTTGCTGTAATCATTTCATGTTTTTCACCAGAGCTCATATTGCAATTTTCATTGTTATTATCACTTTTCTCTGGCACTCCTTATTACTGGTTCCCATATTGTATTCATTACTATGCTTGGTTGGCTCAGGAGATTTTTATGGCCTAGCATATGTACTGATTCCTTAAGTTTACAAATATTTCAGTGATGTTCTTTGTCTATGATTTCAACCTGATCCTACTTTGTGATAAATATGACAAGAAAGATGAAGACAATAGTCCAAATAGTGTAAATAGTGTACATAATACCTAATCTCAGAAACATAGACAGATACCATTGTGGGGTATTTAAAGCCAAAATCTATTTCAGATTGTAGGAGTTTGGTTACAGTACTGGGTATTATCTAGTGGTCTTCCATCTAACAACTGACCCCGTTTGAGACATGGCTTAGTGAGAATGAGAACCAGTTTTTTTTTTTTTTTCATAATTTGACAATAATCTTAGATAAGAGCAGAATTAGATATCTAAAGGTTTTTCAATTAATTCTCATGTTGCACTATTTCGGCATATGGACTGCAAATTCATGTAAATTCTTTTATGTGGTCAGTTCCTTCAGATTTGGGGGGTGATCATGTGTCCCCACAAATTTCTATTCTTTGTAGCTATTTATAAGGTTTGTTTTTGACCATCATTCCCCCTCCCTGTTCTGCCAAGCATTTATATAAGCTTATTTTCATAGGTTATTCACTACTTTCCTCTTTCCTTTATCTACTGTAACTGTCAAATTTCCCAAACCCTCTTTCCTACTATCTATGCATATCTTACATCTTTAAAGAATCAGGAGTGTCAGAAACTGAAATATATTCTCAAACTAAATTCTTTGATAAATATCTGAACAGGCTTGCTAGAATTTACCACATCCAACAGACATTTTATAAAACATGAACGATACTTAAGCTTTATAAAGTATAATATTTTGTGGATATTTTTTAAATGCTAGAATTCATTCAAAATAAGGCCTGAAGGCCATTCAAGTTAGAGGATTATTGTTGAAATCGTAATAATGAATGTGGTGTGTTATATGAATGAAAAGACGACTTGGTAGGAATTTAAAATTATAAGGATAAAGAGATGACAGTTGACCCTTGATTTAAAGAGTTTAAAATTGTCACATTCAGGGAAGCATCAATATGGAAGTTTGTTTCACAAAGTGCCAGATCTTTCAAAAAAAATGTCTGACTAGAACTTCCACTATACAAATGGAATACGGATGAAATGTGGGTGATTTAACTGCATGGACAAGTTTGAGCAACAAACACCTGAACTTTTAGAATAACTGAATGTAGCTCATTTGAATATTTTCATGGAAATAGCAATAGAGTACAGATAGGCTTGCCATGTTGAATCTCTGTGAAAGAAGATGCACAGTAATGAAATAAGTCCTTCTTCAGAAGACTACATAAACGATTTTGAACTCTATCAAGGGAGGAAAGTGTGGAGTGAGATACGCCAGCAATATCTCCTTTTTGCTCTAAACTGACTCTTATAAAGATAAAGCATGTCATTGAACTTGGATTTGGATCAGGAAAATATAGTTGAAAAGTAAATATACTGTACACTTATTATTTTTTTTACAGCAGCTCAGCTCCAGAATGAGCTTAACAGTTGAGCTGTATTTCTGGTAATCCTACAAATAAGAAGCAGACTTATAATGTCTGGAATAAAAAAAAAGAATCAAAGCCACCAGCTACTGGACAATCATTGCTATATATTGTATATCTATTACTTTATGGAGATTATCCCACTTTGTCAGCCAGAATATTTTCTGGTTTTCATTCTATTCAGGACTATAAGAGCAGGGCACTTAAACCCTCTCTTCTTTTTGCTCTGAGATGTAGTAGTCACAACAGGAATTTCTTTTACTCCAGGGAGACACTGCCTGGGCAGGCCAACTACTTAATTTCACCCAGCCACATGGTGCATCATACACCAGCACACACCCACACTACCAAATTTTTTTCTTTCCTCTGTGTTTGCGCATAACAATCAAGAACAACTAATAAAGTAATCAATAATAAGTAATGATTAAAAAAAGTTAACAAACAACACAATAAAATAGCTACCAAACTGTATTCGAATCCACAATTATTTATACTTGATAGCACTTACAGTAATTTAAAAGATAACCATTACTGCCCACTCAATAACCATGATAAAGAATAATAGAATAGACCTACCCATAATGCACCATTGAGTTATACAGGAAATATTATTTTCTCTTTCTCTTTTCTGAGTTATTCTGTTCTTTATATAAATATATATCAAGTTCCATCACATATGGAACTCATTTCTTTTGAAAAGGTTGAATTCAATTATTTCAAAAGACAGCAACCTCATCTATTATGAAGTAGCACCAATCCACTACAAATATATATATCTAGGTATTTGTCAGGCTTGGCATTGCTTAATTTCAGAGATCATATAAGAACCGATGTTTCAACATCATATGGCAGTATGCCTTTTGTGGAGGATGTAAGTAGTGCAGATGATGAGGATATGTAGGTCAGATAACAGTTGACCCTAAACATGAAGTCAAGATTATAGTGACCTTGAAAAAACAATAATAATACTGATAATTATTAATTATCTTGAAAATAGTGTTAATTAACATTTCTACCTTTGATCTATCTATCTATCTATCTACAGGGATAGATGGAAAAATTGTCTACATTTTATATTTTTCATTTCACACATGTATATTGTTTGCTTCTGATTGCGTCAACTGCACAGTAGTAGGGTCAGTTGGGCACCGTCTGAGAAAAAGAGCATCATGACACAATTCAATCTGCCAGAAATTTGGCAATGGCATACTGTACTGCTTGGCATTCATTCCAAAAGCTCTGATACAAACACTTCAGAGTGTTTAGGTGTCAATCTGAGGACAGTGCAGAGGATTCAGAAAGAGTTGGATGAGTCTAATGATGATTACAAAGGTGTGGCAGCTCAGAAAACTCACTCTGATTATTCTGAGAAGAAAAGAACTCCCAAATTTATTGGTGAGGGCCTCAAACTCAAGACCAAGGCCTACATCAAATGACTTGAGAAGGTAGTGCTGCCCTGGGTCAAGAGGGTGGCTGCTGGGAAGACCTTAAGTTTGGCAACAGGACTCTGCAGCATGCCACACTAGCAGGAGAACCCAGTCATGGCTGTCAAACTATTTCTGCAACCACAACACCACTTACATCTGGCCACCTATTCCCGCAGACTGCAACCTCTTCGATTATTATGTGTGGGGTGCAGTTGAGGGAGTGACCAAGCATGAATGCCAAGCAGTGCAGAATACTCTTTCCAAATTTCTAGTGGAGTAAATTGCGTCATGGCGCTCTTTTTTTCACAGACGCTGCCCAAGTGACCCTAATATACTGTACAATTCACAAAACCAACAACAAACAACATGTGCAAAATTAAAAATATAAAACAGCAACAATTTACCAATTGCACCCTCTATCTATCTATCTATCTATCTATCTAATATATATATATATATCTTACACACATACAATCTCCTCCCTAATCAGGATAAACTTTTAGTGAAAGCCAACTAGATCAATGTAGCAAGTGATGGCTTTTCAAACTTCTTTGAAAAGTGGAAACGTTCCTGTGTGAAAAGTCAAAGTGGCAGGTACCCTTGAAAGGGTAGAAGACCTTGTCTGTTATAAAGTAGTACCTATCCTCTACAAATTAAATTTATGAATATTGAATCTGTTTGAACCTTTCTCTTTTGAAAACGAAAAAATACTTCAAAGATGGCAAGAATACAATGAAAGATAAAAGCCTGCAATAGACAATAATATAAAAGAACCAGAAATATTACAGTCTGAATTGAAATCAGCACTGGCCAAATTGAACATGAAAAATGCAGCATGACCTGGTGAGATTATAATAGGGATACTGCCTGATGGTGCGTTCTATGACAATAAAATATCTGTAGAAATTTCCCATCCCATCATTAAATATTTGAGCTTAACAACTTTAACAAAATATTGTAATTGTCAGTATTCTTTTTCTTTTGCTTTTTATCTACGTCACATTTTCCCTGGCTCTCCCACATTGAGACAAGAGGATATCTACCAGGAATGGTGATATATTGTAAGAGCCTGAACATAAAATTTACCATGGCTGAACTAGCAATCAAGGCACTTTCCAGACATTTTAAATAACAATACACACAATGCATTGGTTGTTTATTGTAACAAGACTGGCCACAATTTTGACATAGGGAATTCCACTTTGATTAAAAGAGAAAATACAGATGAATTTGGCTAGATTGAAAAAATATTAATTCAAAAAAAAATATTATTTCAAAAATTTTGAAACTATCATCTTGTTTTGTGTGCATATGTAGACATGACAACATCAACAAAGCTCAGTCTGATGAAATCCTAATGGATAAAATGTGTCACAAAACCTTTTTTCCAATCTTTCATACTATTTTTCTAAACATATACATATATATATATATATATATATATATATATATATATATATATATATATCAAGGTCCTTGACAAAATTCAGAAACGGATATGCAATATGACTGGTCTTGATCTGGCATCTCATCTACTGTCACTTTCTCACAGATATGCCGTCGCTTCTCTCTGCCTTTTCTACAAATACTTTCATGGTAAATGCTCCCAAACTGCATGAATTTAAGCGTGTTACTAGGTTGACATCTCAGTCTTACCCTTTCACTGTCAAAATTATTAAATGTAGCCGTCTCTTCTACTCCAATAGCTTCATGTCTCACATTTCCCGTCTGTTGAACTCCTTTCCTTTTACTTGCTTCCCTGATAGCTATAATCTTCAATTATTCAAATACAATGTCAATCGACATCTTCAGATACCTTAATCTAATCCCCTGTCCTCCTCTTCATCCTTTCCTCTATCACACCTCTTTACTCTTGCTTCCACTCCACTCTTGTGTTCTAGTGGCACTCACAGCTTGCTTGGAGTGAAATGCTTAAAAAAAATTAGTTAAGGAGAGAACTTCTTGATAAGATTGGATTGGAGAGATGTTCCTAGTACACAGCACCATTGGTAAGTACTTGAAAACCGTACATCAAATTGACTCTAGACTTGTATGCAAAATTGTGTTAGCTTGAAGTCCCTTGTACTTGGCTGATGTAAGGTATTTAGCCTTGGCTTGAAATCTATCAAGAGGTGGTGTCTTGGTGTCTATTATGTTATGGGTTGCATCTCAGATACCAGACAGAGCTGATTCTGACTCAGCAAGACGACTCCAATATTTAATATATACAAGGAGCTTTTATTCACATGTCGTTCAACCGTAGCTGGCTTGCTTCACTGTGTTGACCTAGGGTTTCTAGATGTGTCCAGTGGCCAGAACGAGGACTGTCCAAGGAAGATAACTCATATTGAGTTACCTTAATACAACAGTGTCTCAAAAAAATTCCCCAGGAACATTGAGCTACTTGTAAGAATATGTCACTTGTGGGGTTGCACAGTGACTGAAAATCTTTTCTTTTTCTTTTTTTATTTTATCCACTATCTGTGACATTGATCAAATATTTCTTTTTTTTTTCTGAAAACGTTTAAACTGAAATTTAAAAAAATAAGATATAGTTGGGTATTTAAAAAAAAAAATCCTTTGATTAAATAGAAAGCTCGTCTAAAACTGTGTTTATTTTCTTCATAAAGTTTGGAAAAAAAGAACTCTTAAAATATGCGTAAATTCTTCCGTCTGTTATTTTATCTTACTGACTATTTAACTAAGCCAAACATTTTAGCACACTGCCAAGTGTTTGTATTCTAAAACTACAAAAACAGAGTTTTAGTGTGAAAACATGCTTCTCACATTTGTGTAAGGAAGGAAAGCCAGGCAAGAAAAATATTTTTGACCTCTCTATTTTCAGGATTTACGTGGCTATAATTGAAAAAGTTATAAGAAATAAGATCAATTCATTGTCCAGAACATCTGTCTAATCAGCTGGTTTTTAGTTAATATTTATAAAAGTATAAAATCTGAGTACTTGTTCTTGGAAATTGCTTTATCTCTTAAAAATGATCTTGTCAGGAATGTCTTAAATCATGTGTTCACTGATGGTATTAGTAATTAATAATTCTAATGGTAGACAGACAGATTAAGAGCTATTTTATTTTGTCAGCTCCATTTGGAAATATCTTAATTATTAGGCAACCTTGTTCTTCCAAATTTTCCTAGTATTCCCTCAAAAAACACAATAACTGGCAAAACTTACAGCAGCAACAATGATTTTGTATAATGTATTTAGAGACTTCATCTCTAAAACTGGTTCTTTCAAAACAATTTTTTTCTATACAAATGTATTGAAAACGAGGCTACTATAGAAGTATACATCATATTGTAAATTCTGTTACTGTAGAAATGCATTACAAATGATGTTCCTATAGAAACACGTTGTAAGTAAAACATTTATAATTTTGAGATGTCATTAACTTTCAAGATATATTTAAACTCATTCTTTAAAATGATTTTTATGCATATTTGTAATTCTTATTCTTTCTATTGCTGCTCACTTTTCATTGAGCCATTCCTTTTTAGCACACCTGAATTTGTTTTTAATTTCTTTGTGTTATGTACTATATTCTATGCCATACCTTGGCATTGTTTTTTGTTTACTTTTCTCTTACTGAGAATTTCATCATCTCCCATCCATTCCTTTTTCTTTGTTTAATTATCTTTGGGATCATCTTGATTGCTGTTGTTACTAAAGCTTCACTTAATGTGTCCTGCTTCAAGTTCCCAATTCTCATTATGTTCATTCTATCTTCTTTTAACACTGTCCATATATTAGGTTGGTGCAAAAATAATGACGTAATAATGTTGTTTTCTGACGTTAAAAAATACGTCAAAAAATGACATTATTACGTCATTATTTTTGCACCAACCTAATATCTTGTGGTTTAAAATTGCATTGCTGAATCTCTTATTGATAAATAGTCACTTTGTTTTTTTTTTAAGTTTTTTTTCTCCTTCTGTGTTTCTTCATGTCTATGTATGTCTTGGGCACTCTGTAACAATGAAAACCTTTTTCTCCACATTCATTACAAATTCCTTGTTCAACTTTGCCAAATATTTCACCATCTCTCTCCTTACCTACTTTGGCATTTATGTTTCCTATAATTGTAATTTCTTACATTGACCCTTGTGTACAGCAAAGCTTTTCACTTTCTTCTGTACTTTGAGCTGTTGGTGCATATCCAAATATAGTGGATATGTTAAAAGGATTCACTTTCAGTTTAACTATTTTTTTCAGATAACTGTTTGTATCTCAGAACATGTTTCTTCCAGTCTTGATCTAATATCAGTCCTACACCTCTTTCATTTTTTCTTTCTGCCTCTATATATGACCTTATGTTTATAGCTAAAAAAATCTCCATTTTTTGCTCACTTCATTTTGCATACACCTAACCTACTTATTTCTTAGTTCCATATTTTCTAACTGGCTATGTTGTTCTGACATTTTATAAGTATGAAAGAGAATTGAATGCGAAATCTAACCATTGTCTTAAAATCAAACTCAAAGAACATATCCAAATTCTTTTCATTTAGAATATCTGATTCTTTAAAGAAGGAATAAAAAAAAATAGATGATTACATTCTAAACAAATAAATGTAACAGCATTTAAATGGATTTTTGTTCCATTGCCAAAGATGTGTCATTACTGAACGCTCTTAATATCAAGTCTTAAGGGATTATCAACCTAATGACAAACTTTCAATAATTCTAAATATCTTTGAATCAAGAGTCATTAGATGATAGAATTCATTCTTTCTGTTGCTCTACGTTTTCAAGTGTACAATTCATTAGTAAAGAGGTTCCTCTTTTTAGAGAAATAGCAAATAAAACAGTGGCTCATATAGTGATTATCTTAACTTATTCCTAGCAACCATTCTCTTCAACCTGTTATCATAGGTGATCCCATATTTATACAGGGAAATTCTCTCATGTCCCCTCCCTCCTGAGCAAAGAAATTCATCTGGAAATGGTTTGAGCCGGCTTATTTATGAGACATAATTTTATTTCTATTTGCCACAAATCTCTAGGGATAATAAACATTCTCATTCCTTACAATTTTTTGATTTGCAGAAGGCTCTAGAAAGTTATGGGTGAAGCATTTGGTTAAAAATAGTTTTTATGTAGAAAAGGGAACCATCACTTTCCACAACCTGAAGAAGGCTTTAGAATCGATTGGCTACAATATTTGGTCAAAAAATGCATTTTCTACAGAAAAGTAAACAATCTTCCCTTTCAATTTTTTTAACCTGAAGAAGCCCCCTGTAAAATATTGACTGAAATATTTGTTTAGAAAATGCATTTTCTCTAGAAAATTTGTTCACCTGATGAAGGATCTTGAAAATTGGCTAAAACATTTGGTCAAAAAATACATAGTCTGTTGTTAAATTAAGGATTCAATAAATCAAGGCAAGCATCTTATCTGGGTAGCTGACTCAGAGTATTTTTCTCATATTTTTCAATATTATTATGATTATTATTACTAGTAGTAATATTCATAGTAGTAAAAATAAGCAGACAAACCTTGTCATATAAATTGAATAAAACTTGTTTATATCTATCTATCTATCTATCTATCTATATATATATATATATATATATATATATATATATATATATATATATCGATATCTATCTATCTATCTATATATATATATATATATATATATATATCGATATCTATCTATCTCTCTCTCTCTCTATATATATATATATATATATATATATACACATATATATATATATAAAATTTTCCATGACATACACAAATGAGTTCACATAGACATACACATACACATGCACATGTACACACATGCTTGCAAAGAAATGCATAGCCACACATAAACATACAAAAACAGCAACAAACACGCCTATAAGCTTTATATATAATAATTTTGTCTTTATCATTTACCTCTGAAAATGATCTTGTAAAAGATTGAAAGTACTTGGGTTAACAAAAACCATGTTTCCTTCCTTGATGTAATTTCATCTTAACATCAAGAAACTGATTAGACAACTGGAAAGGATCAATATAAATATTAGTAGATACAATATATCTATATTATTCAATTAAACATGTCTGAATATAGATCTCATCCCTAAATACACACACACAGCACACACACACACACACACACACACATATATATATATATATATATATATATATATATATATATAGTGCCACTTGAAGGTTTGTTAGTTACACATATATAGACTTTATTATTCTGAAAAAATTTGAAATATGTCTATTAAATATGCATCTAAACATCAATTTGTAAGAAAACTTTCCAAGGAATGAACACAGCACCCTAAAAATATTTTAATTATTTATTTAAAAGCAGGGATTTATTTCACCAAAACTGAAAATTTTCCATAAGCAAAGGTATTTGAACTCTATTAATTAGTGCCTTGTGATGTCGCCTTTTGCAACAATTACTTCAACCAAACATTTGTAAACACTGACAAGTCTCTCAGATCTGCTGTTGCAGATTTTTGTCCTTTCCTCCTTGCAAAACTCAGTCATTTGAGAAAGGTTAGAAGGATATCAGACATGAACCACTAGCTTCAAGTTTAACCAGAACATTTATATTTGATTGAGACTGATCCGGACTTTGACTAGGCCAATCCAGAGTAAAAATCCTCTTTCTTTTAAGCCATTCCTTGGTAGTTTTGTTGGTATGTTTAGGGTCATTGTCTTGATACAGAAGCAATTTTTGGCCAAGCTTGAACTCCTTGATTAATAGCAGGAGATCCAGAAATTTTTGATAGGACTGACAATTCACATTTTCTTGGATAATATAAACTCATCCAGGTTCAGAGGTAGAAAAGCAGCCCCAGATCTTAACATTTCCACCACCATGATTTAATACTGGAATGAGGTTCTTCGTTTGCTTGACAGTGTTGGCTTTTCTCTTGGCATGGCAGATTTCATTGCGATGAAGCAATCTTATCTTTGTCATGTCCAGAAAATGGACTTCCAGATGGCCTCTCTAGCAAAGTTTAAACAGGCAGCTTTTTTTTTCCTTGATAGCAGAGGATTCCTTCTAGCAACCTACCAGTAATTGCTATTTTTTAATCTCATTGTAGACACATTTACATTTACTGCAGTGTTTCCTGTGATTTCTTTTGATGTGTGTCCACTTCTAGGCAGATTTGTGGTGTTGAATGTCCTTCATTTGTAAATTATTTGTCTTACAGTGGATGGATGGAGCTGCAATCTTTTTAATATGGTCTTAAAACTTTCCTCAGACTGGTGAAAAGTTTACCTTCTTCCTGATGTCCTTAGACATATCTATTTCTGATCTGTGAAGCTATAACTTGGTATTAAGTGTAGTTTGGTTGGTTTTCTCTCTCTTTTAGCCTACATTGCCCAACCACCTTACTAAGGAAGTGTCATTTGATTGCCAGCTTAGATTGAATAATTAAGCACCTAAATGTGTTTCAGCTGAATTTATTACCTACTTTCATTTTCCAATACAGAAGTTGGAGGGGGTCATATACTTTTGCATGTGTCAGATTTTTGGTTTTGGGGAAATAAATCATATTTGTTGAATAAATAATTAAATTGCACATTTAATAAGCTTATTTAAAAAAATTTTCACAGTAACAATGACCATGTCTATTTACAAATGTTCAAGTGGCACTAGATATGTATATTAAATACATAGATACTATTTACATATATTTATATATTTATATTATATATTATCTGTATTATATATTATATGTATATATATATTCAATACATAGATACTCTTTTCTCTGACATTCACAAATGTGCCGACATGTATGCACACATGTATAAACCTGTATATATATACAAATATGTATTTTTAAAAATATGTTTAAACATATGTATATGTAACAATTTTATGCTATATATATATATATATATATATATATATATATATATATATATATATATATGTATATATATATATATATATATATGTATATATATATATATATATATATATATATATATGTGTGTGTGTGTGTATATATATACATGTATATACATGTATATATACATATATATACATATATATATATATATATATACATATATATACATATATATACATATATATATATATACATATACATATATATATACATATATATATATATATATATATATATATATATGTATTTATATATATATATATGTATGTATGTATGTATGTGTGTGTGTTGCTTTAAATTTACATATTACACTGGTCATATCAATTACATGTAAAATTATTGAAAATTTTTTAAATTAGCTTAAAGAAATTTTGTTTTGTTGAACTTTTTCTTTGAAAGTATTGAGTAAATTTATTTTCATCATTACATTAATTCATATGAAAAACCAATTTAATCGTAGCTGGAAATCTTCATGCGCCATTCTTGTCACCATTCTGAGTCTTGAGCAGATTTTTTTCTTCTAGATTTTTAAATTTTCTCCTTATATCAAGAGAACCATTCTTTAGAAAACTGAAGACTCTTTAGGCAAATGAAAGATTATTGAGAAAAATATGAGGAGATTAATGTAACAATGGTTAATGTCTTATTTAAACAAATGTAAAAAGAAGATAAAAAGTGGAAAAAAAAAAGATTTCTATAAAAGTAATTAAACCCTGGCATCTGTACAGCAATGTAGGCATTCATATAAACTTATATAAACATGGAAGCAAACAAGATCAAGAATTGATACTGTTTCTGTCATTATTTTTTCATCAAGTATCTGAGAAAATATATTATTGTGTAAACAGCATAGTCTAAATTAATATAGAAAAATTAAGTTTCAACAAAAATATTTGGAATATCTAAATAAATAAATACAAGAAAGTGAACATTTTTTGTTGTGTTCAAATATATAATGAACAAATCTTTTATATTTTGTTCACATGCTAGATTAAACTGTGATTTTGCTTATTTTTATCTGTCATTATAAATGTCTCATGATTTATGAGGTTAATTTCAAAAATTCAATCATAGAGTTTGTTGTCCTGGAAATTTGTTATTGGATAGTAAAGGAAAGGTGTGATTGTTTAGAGATCAAGATATTAGTTAAGATTACGTTGGTTGATTATATATATATATATAAATATATATATATATATATATATATATATATATATATATATATATATATACATACACACACATGCACACGTGTGTTCATAAAAACTTTAGATAGAGTATATATCTATAAAAGGACAATATGAAAAAAGACAAAAGGTAGACATAGCTTATATAGCTTACCTTAACTGATATATATATATATATATATATATATATATATATATATATATGTGTGTGTGTGTGTGTGTGTGTATTTATAGGGAAAAAGACTCAATATTAAAGATAGAGCATGTAGACAGTGTGTGTATAGAGACACTGCATGGTGACTGTCAGTTTCACATTTGAAATATATATATTACCCAGTTATATATGAAGACACATAAATACATCTTCAAATATGTCCAACCTTAACACTTAAAATTCTAATTATCCCCTCTAGCTCTCTGTTTCTTTCTCCTCTTTCCTCCCTTTTTTCTCTTTTCTTTGTTCCCCTTTAAAAACTCATTTCCACTCTTTCTCCTGTCCAGTGAATCAGATGTCACTACAACTATTTTATCCTCTAGTCACATATCCCGCTATTTACCTCTTTCCTTTCCTTAACCACTTTTTGGAACTATTTTAAAACATAACTTATGGCAATTTTCATTTTTTGTTTCGTTCTGGGAAGAATTTTGAACCCATTCATCATTTGAAGAAGTCTGGTCTGATGAAGCAAAATAGAATTCTTGATTCTGCAAAATAAAATATTACCATGGATTTCTGAAGTCTCTGATTTCTTTATTAATTATAATGTGCACTGTTAAGACATTGCGCTCTCTGGATTTGTATCCTTCCTGGAATTGTCCATCAGGATTACCAATTAACTTTATCATATTATAATATATATATATATATATATATATATATATATATATATATATATATATATATATATATATGTGTGTGTGTGTGTGTGTATATATATATATATGTATATAAATACATATATATATATAAATACATATGTATATATATATATATGTATATAAATACATATATATATATATATATATATATATGTATATATATATATATATATATGTACATATATATATATATATATATATATATATATATATATATATATATATATGCTTGGTGTGATGGGTAAATTGTCGCCATTTATATTTTTAATTTTACACATGCCTGTTGTTTGTTTAAAATTTTGTTGACTGAACAGTATAATAGGGTCATTTAGACACCATCTGATACTCATCCAGAAATTTAGAAATCACATGCTGTACTGCTTGGCATTCATGCCAGAAACTCCAATATGAACATTTCATAGTGTTTGAGTCTCAATCTGAGGAAATGCAGAGGATTCAGACAATGGTAACATTCACCAACTTAAACAAGAAGACTATCTAGAAGTTATGCAGGAGACTTAAGTCGTCTGGAGGTTGAAACCAATAACGATTTTGTTGAATAAATTTACTCTTTAGTACTTCAATATATTTTTCTGTAATTTTGGTGAATATATCTGTTAAAATGTCAGTGTTATTTTTATTTTTGCTTAATTTAGATGACAATTTATCCATCACCCCCTGTATATATTCCTAGTAAAAGAGAGAGAGAGAGAGATTGCTGAGAGATATGTTCGTACAGACAGTTATTGTAGCATGTCACTATTTCTGTACATTCTAGTGTGTCACTATTTACATACACATAATTATCATTGTTTACTTCACGAAAGAAGTATTCAAAAAAAAATGTCTCTAAAGAGTTTTTTTTTTTTATCTAATTACTCATGGGAATTGATAATCAGTGTGAAATTGAATTTTATGAAAATATATTAGGACTGTAATTTTCCAAAGTCAAAACAGATTGCAATCAAAGTCACTGATATCTCCAGAGATTGGCATTCAAGCAGGAAATATCACAGCACTGTTCTCAATAAAATGTATAATTTCCTTGGGTGTCATTGCTTCCAGTATTATACCAGGAAATTGTATGTCCAAAGGAATCACAAATTTCTTTACTACTGAATTGTGTCACGAAAAGAGAGAGAGAAAAGAAAACTAAATATTTACTTTTTACCATCCTGTTGAATTTTTAAAAGAAACAAAATTTTCATTTTTGAAAGGAAATGATTGGATAAAGAAAGAAATTTGAAAACTTTAACAGTGTTTTAAAAGTTTATCTTCTGAATTTGTTTACATTGGAGCATTTAATTCTTTTGAGAAAGGAACTTTCCATCGGTTGAAAATTGTCTAATTAATACTTTTGCAGACATTTGGTAAATAATAGACTATTCTTAAAATGACTCATTTTCAGCAACAAAGGATTCTCAGCCAATGAGAAGTTTGTTTATCACTGTTTGAATTTTTTAAATTAATAATAACAATTAGTGCACCAATTAAATATTGCAAAAGAAGACAAGTGAAAGGTAAACACAAGGCATTTTGTACTTTATTTCTTTATATAGTAACATAAAAATACCATAATATTATCTAGAACATTTACTACTTTTTTGTGCAGTCATAATTCTCCACAACTTCCTATTTATCATAGCTCTGAGTTTGATCCTTCTCTATCTCCCCTAGATCATGTTTGGCCATATTTTAGAATATTCTAAATATTTCCCCTACCATGTTTGCTTTCTTTACATCCTGTGAGTATCTAATTCACCAAGTCTTCTTTCCTCATTATGTTTCCCAGAAATTTCAACTGCTTCTGATTCTAAGCACAAGTGTCCCTTTTGTTCATACTTTCTTTAAAAATTCCTCATTGCTTACATGACCCATATTCTCAGTATCCTTCTATTGTATCAACTCTCTGTTGTCTCAAGTCTCTTCTTCATCTGTGAGGAAATTGTCCAGCATTCACTGACATAGAGGAAGACTGATATTACATAACAGTTCAGTTCTCTTTTCTTTGTTTCGATTGAATGTTTCCTGTTTCCTAATACTTTGTTTAGTTTTTGGAAGGTATCTTTCACTGTTCCAATTTGCCTTTGTATATCTGTATCACATTTTTCATTGCCTCTTATAACCCTTCTCAAATATTTTACTTTCTTTACTTACTTGATTTTAACATAGCTCAATTCAGAATTCACACCTTAGGCTATCCCTTTTATTAACAATCAGCATTCTGTCTTCTTACAATGGATAGTGAGTCCTTTCTTTTTGCTTTCTTTTACTACCCTGTTTTATAGTTCCTGCCATTTTCTTTCTGAGTCTGCAATCAACAGACTACCATCTGCATATTTTAAATCTAAAAAATATTTTGTATTTAAGATAGGCAAGATTTATGTTTTATATTTAAAATAAATGGGGGTTATTATTAATATAAAAATAATTTTTGCTATTTAAAATAGATCTTTAAACACAAAATATTTTTATAGTTTTAAGTCTGTTTGTTTTTATACAAAAGTTTTAAAAAAATGGTAATTTATGTTAAATATAAATTGTGCCTAATAATCTTCATAGTATTTGGTCTGTTTATACTAATATATAAAAAAGTAAAATTTATATCTGTTTATTTTAAATATAAAATAAAAACATTTATCCCCATTTATTTTAATTATAAAATATATATCCTGTCTATGTTAAACACAGTTTTATTTTTTTTAAATATGAACCAGTAATCCTGGTATAATATATGGATTACACATGGGTGTCTGGTTAGCGGTAATTCAACCTTGCTAACCAGACCCTTCCTCTGTAGCTAAATGATATATCACATCAGACTATATGATGGTTCCTTGTACGATCCAGGTTTGATTCCTGTTGAAGGATACATATTTTCTATGAAATTTCTTGGACATTCAGGCCGGTAAATGTTGTTAATACTGTTTATTATAAACAGAGCATTTACTTAAATATTTGTATCTATAAAAATAAGATATAAACAAGAAATATATTTACATATATGCATATATATGTATATATATATATATATATATATATATATATATATATATATATATATGTATGTATAAATATGTGTGTATGTGTGTGTATCTATATATATATATATATATATATATATGTATGTTATGGTAATTTGGTCACACACACATGGACTCTCCCAGCTGTAAACAGGAGCAGGTACTGCCTTTTTCCTGAAGGAAGTTTCCAGCAGTCAGCTCTGACAGTTGGACCGAACATTCTTGCTGTAACACTCTTGTTTGCATTACTGTTTCTGTTAATATATTTCTTTAACTCAATTCCTCTTTTTGTGTATTTATTACTGGCCCTAACAAGGCCACAACAATATATATATATATATATATATATATATATATATATATATATGTATATATACATACATATATATATACGCATACATATATATATACACAAACATATATATATATATATATATATATATATATATATATATATATATATATATATATATATATATATTAAAATTATTTTTTTTAAATATGATTCCATCGCTACAGAGGAATTCTCATGTTTCAAAAACAGAAGCTAAAAATTTCCAAATCAATTATAAAAATTAAATTAAAGTACCTAGTTCTGTTTCATCCTCAAGTTAATTTTGATATATATATATATATATATATATATATATATATATATATATGTATATACTAGGCTGTTGAGATAAAAAAAAACAACAATTATAATAATGATAATAAGACTAACAATATTTTTCTGTATATTATTGGACCAAATACAAACATGATGAGAAAAGATGTTAAAAATCAAAATTTTCTAACATGTTTGTATCCTATCTTAGCAGTAAATAAAATTATGGACTTTTTGGTGGGGATAATTTTTTTGCACACTTGTTAAATTACTGATGAAATCTGGTAGTTTTGGTTTAGTCGTTTGCCACATTTAGAGTTGTGCAGGTTTTACAGAGAGCTTTTTGTAGGAACTATATTGATTGAGTATGCCTAAATTCTTGTTTACACCTATAATGTGTGAACTTATTAAAAAATGTATCTATGTTTGTATAAAAAAAAACTCACACAATTACCTTCACTTAAACCTTATCTACCTCAGAACAGATTTTCTTTCAGGTTTTAAAGCCAAGAGCCGTATGTGCTTTCTGACTGTCTGCTCAATTTATTTTTGTAACAAACAATTTATCCTGTTTTACCTTGGTTTGCAAGAAATAAAAGCATATTTCTAATTTCAAATATCTGTCCTTTCATGTAAGTTCAAAATAATGATTTACTAATATTTACTTATTTTAGTTTAGTTTCTACTTGTTAATTGCTTCCAGTTTTTCTCTTTCATGAAAATTCCACTAGAATTTCATATCTGACATCCAATTGTTACACTAATTAGAATAAAAAAGCTTAAATTCTTTTCATCTTCAAGCCACTCTTGCCAATATAAATAAACTATTTCTAGCAATCTCTGCAGACAAAGAATACATTATAATCAAAGTTCCAACATTTATCAAGTTCCAACATTTTATTTTTCATTATTACATAAGTTTTCACTTATTTTTTTTCTTTAAATTTTTTTTTTTTTTTTAAATTTTCAACAGATTTCTACTTGATGTTTACAATAATTACACTGACAGTACTCAATAAACTTGACAATTCTTACCTTACCAATCTAATTTTTCTACTACAATGATTCAACCGTCTGTATGGGGATGTCTCATTATATCTAACCAAAATGTCCCACTGTGGCCTACTCTTTTTACATAGCCTCCTCTTTCTCAGTTTTATTCTCCTGTTACAAGAATTTAAATGCCAAAAAAGAAAAAAATGCCCCGCCACCCAAAGTTTTTTTTTTTTTTTTTTGTCACAAAAGCACAAACATACAAAGATGTGCAAACACAATTTTTCAATTCATGTTTCTATCAATTAAATCTCAAATGATATTTATGGTCAAATTTACCAATTTCAACAGAAGAAAGAACACGATTATTTCTTTGCACTGTTTTGATTCTCAAGTAACCATGCTATTGTTCGTTACTGTCATTTTTTTTTAATCATATCTAAACACATTTCCTATTTTTTAAAATTTTCTTGGAAAATCTTTAATAAAATATAAAGTTTAGCTTTCAAGGAATACTTTATTTTAAATCATTTAACCTCAAGCAAGATGATAAAGCAACTAAGATATAAGAGGTTATTGGGAGTGAAAGAAACTAAGAAAACATTAATGAGCAAGAAGACATTAAAAAATCAAGATTCAAGATGACAGAAGATGGTGATTGATGTGGCATTGCAATTTTTTAAGGTTGATGGGAAAGCAAAAAAGTCTGGAGATCATTTCACAAGTGAGAAATGCTAGAGAACTTATTGCACTTAGCAATTTCTACAGTAAAATGGTGAGACCTAACTTCCAATCTAGTACTGCACTTAAATTGGGAAGTTGTGGTACCAAAGTAATATTTAGTATATATGTTAGTACATATGTTTGAAACTTTAGTTTATGCCACTTAACTTTCAGGAAAGTTATATTATATTCCTTAGTTTCACAATGACAGACCTTTCGAGTTAGCCCTGCCATGACATATCCACATTCCCTTTGTATTCCATTGGTAAGAAGGAATTTCCACTCAAGCAGCCACTTTCAAAGATTGCGACTTTCTGCAGGAGACATCTGAGTGAATACTTTTTTGATTATTACTA